>JARHVA010003331.1:247500-847500 GCA_037957365.1 Torreya grandis | reverse complement strand
AGAAATAGTCTACTTTGGGTTGGGAAGAGCCCCCTGCAAGGGTATCTTCCCTTTGGGCAGTCTTCAGATGGCCTTTGGGCTTCTTTCTTTCGGCAGGCTTTATCCTTTATTTCCTTCAGACAAAATGTCCGAAGGAATTCCTTCAGGCAATTTATCTGAAGGAAATCTTCCTTGCCTTGTCTTTCTATCGGGCTTTGCTTTATTTTTTGAGTGAATTCATTCATACAAATTGTCTGAAGGATTTCTCTTTGTCCTTTGCCTTGTTCATTTTGTCGAAGGAATTCACTTTGTCTGTTTTGTCGGGGGAATTTTTTTGAAGGAAATCCCTTTGTCTATTTTGCTAGGGGAACTTTTCTGAAGGAAATCCCTTTGCTCTTTTGGCCTTTGAATTGGTCCATTTTCCCCCTTTCTACCCTCCGCAAGGGCTATTTGAGGTCCAAATTAGCCTTTTGGGTTTTTTGCAATGGTTCACTTCGGTTTCTGAGTATCCTCTAAAAGGGCTGTTTGTCCCTTGGAAATTTGGCTTAGTCTATTTTATGTGAATATCAAATTGTGACACATGGCAACATCCGCTGCTCTTAGAAACAAAGTGAAATGAGGCTCGAAAGATGACACTTGGCAACATTCACTGAGTTCTGTCAGGTTTTTGTTTCCTTACTTAGTCACTTTTTCCATGAAAATTCCCTCCGCAAGGGCACTTATGTCTTTGACGCTTGGGGCACTCCTTTGAACTTGTCGCTTGAACTGACCGATTGAACCAAATTTGGTTCAATGGTTCAATGGTTCATTCCCTTGTTTCTATTGACCGCTTGAACCAAGATTATTTGAAACAAGCCTCGTTGAACCCGTTGAACCTTTAAACCAAAGAGGTTTAATGGTTCAACGGTTCAAGCATCAAAAACTTGTTCTTTTGATTAAACCTGCCTATAAAATCCTTTGAACTTGTTAAACCATGAACCCATTGAACCTTTGAACCAAAGTGGTTTAATGGTTCAACGGTTCAATGATTCAAGCCTTCTTCTTTTTGATAAGTGTTTTGAAGTCATTGAACCTTGAAGCGGTTGAACTTTGAACCTTGACCAATGCACTTAACTCTTACTGCTAATGTTGAACCTTTGAACCCATTGAACCCGTTGAACCAAAATGGTTCAAGGTTCAACAGTTCAATGGTTCAATCCTTGCTTAGAAGCTCACCGATGAACTCTTTTGGTTGAGCCTTGTCATTGAACCAACTTTGAAATCTCCCAAGTGTTGAGAGCTTGCTTCTTTCCTACAGAGTCTGTAGAAATCAACTTGTGAAGTCCATTGAAATTGGCCTAAGAGTTCGTAGATTCAAGCCTGTAGAGTCCATAGATTCAAGCCTGCAGAGTCCGTAGATTTAAGCTTACAGAGTTCGTAGATTTATGAGAAGCTTGAAAAATGAGGAATTTGAATGCTCAGAACAAATTTTGATAAGGGAAGAGATTATTTTGGTCTGAGGAACCAAAATAGTTCACATGTTGTCCCAAAAAATGAGAAGTCTATTTTTGGGGACAACAAATTCTAATCCCTTCAAGCTTTTTACTAATAGGTACGACATTGAAGATCCATTCTGAGTAGTCAATGGATCACATACATCCTACTTTTAAGAGTTTTTCCAACTCTTTATTTACCAATACAGTAATGTGAGGATGCATCTTACGTAGCTTTTATTTTTGTTAATTTAACATCAAGATTAACCACAAGGTGGTACAAAACCAAGGCAGGGTCTAAACTTGGCATGTCATAATAGGCCCATGCAAATATATCTATAAATTCTCTCAACAAAGATGTAAAGATGTCACATTCCTCCTTAGTGAGGGATACCCCTAATTTTATCCATTTTAGGTTTGATGGAGTCTTGATATTTATCTTTGTTGTATCTTTGACTAGAAGGCTTGAACTATCTTCTAAGATAGTATGTAGTGACTTGAACTGTTGAATTATGTTAGGGTCCTTGTTAGGACTTGCTCTTCCACTTCTCCTAGGCATGATGAATCTGAGTCCCCTAATGGGAGATCTAGCCATGTAATAAAAATAGTCAAAAATTCTTGGATAATTTGATCAAATACTTATTGTTGCTTAAAGTTGAAATTTGATCCATAGGCAAGTTCATTGTTGGTAGTCTCCTAGTTTAAATTTGAAGAAGAAGAACACCCCCATCTAATGGCACTTGAAATAGGTTTTCACCACTAGATTGGCCTTTATCTTTACTTTTTCCTTGGTCAAAAAGTGCCTCAAAGAGGTTTTCACTTTGGGACCTCAATGTTTTACTTATTTGTTTTTGGCTAAGGGTGTTCATTCGCTCTCTAAAATAGGTGACAAGATCCAATGTGATTGAGAATCCTAATTTGTGATCTCCCAATGGAACATTGTCTTTAAGGTCTAAGAAATCATATAATGCCTCATCATTCTGGAACTCATCAATTGGCAAACTAGATTCTTGTTGGTCCCAATATGTCAGTTGGGGATACTATAATGGTAAAGGGTGGTGATGAATGGCTAGGGTAAGGGTATAAACGGAATTAGTATAAAATAGGTTGGTTTTAGTTAGGTTATTAAAGGTGAGCTATGATCAGACCCTGCTTTGCTATCGACATCATCATCACTAGTCACTGGTGATGGAGATTGTATAAGATATGTGGGGTCAACTTTAGGTGGTTTAAATCTAAGTCCATAAGGTCTTTCATACTGAGTCATGGAAATTGGCTTGATGGTTCCTTGTGAATTCAGTCTGAGGCCTCTTCCTTCATAATTGAGACACTCTATGATCCTATTGGGAATAGGATACTTTGTATTTTTATAACAATCAGCTTGGTTGTCATTGTATAACCATGATTCATCCCCTTCAAGAGGGTTAGGTCCTAGGCCAAATGTAAGTACAAATGTAATAGGTCCCTCATCTTTGTCCTTTTGTTGCCAATGCATATGTGGGTTGAATTTAGGTTGCCCAAAGTTTTTAATATTTTGAGGAAGATTGTCAATATGAAATGTATCATGGGTCACATACTCTCCTAATCCATTATCTGAAATGGTGAAATGAATAGAAGGTTCAAGAGGTGACATGTGGGAAATGGAATCCAAGGTATTAAGATCTATGTAATTATCTGGTGAGGGATCAATAAGTATAGCTTTTCCTTTTTCCTACTTGGAACTTGGATTCATGCCATACTAATAATTGTAGATTTGAAATTTGGCCTCAAGATGCTTACAATGTTCATATGGATGTAAATCTCTTAGAATATTCACTTCCATCCTTGAGTTTGATACATTGATGCAACATTGATGGGACTACATGAATCTCATCTAACCAAGGCTTGCCTAGAAGCATATTATATAAAAACTCAAGATCAATCACATGGTAAAGTGTATCATTGGTTAAAGGCCCAATGATAATGGGAAAACTAATGGTGTCTTATGATTCTCTTTCCTGATTATCATAGGCTTTGATAGTTATTGTTTTTGGCTAGAGATCTACCATTGTGTACCCAAGAAGCTTGATGACTTTAGATACACTATGTTGAGGCCTGATCCATTGTCTATAAGGACACATTTCACTTTATGTCATTTTATATAAACTTTTATGTATAATTGATTATTATGGAGTGGGCCAAGAGAAGACATATCGCTTTGGTTAAACGTGACTTGTTGGGCTAGAGCTAGGTGTCCAACCAAAGCATGAAACTTATCAGGGGATATGTCACTAGAAATCATGGATTGGGTCAAAAAATCATTCAAGATGTTTTTATAGATTATTGACATTCACAACAAATCTAAAATAAAAGTTTGTGCTGGTGTCCTCTACAATTGTTCTATAATATCAAATTTCTTATCATGGTCAGTAGTGAATGGTTTATTTCAAGGTTGAACAGTTAGTTGGATGACAAGAAAAGTGGCAGATGGTTATGGGCCTGGGATAGTAATCTTCAACCTTTGAGTTGTGATTGCATAATCAGGATTAAATACTAGACCATTATTGCTAACTGATGTTGGAAATGGTGTGGGACTAGACAAGACAAGTCTTGGTTATTGGTACACTTGTATGTGGTGACATGGAAATAATGAGTTGTCAATATAAGGTCCAAAAGGGGAAGTCCTACTTTGTTGGTTTGCCTGTATGCATTCCCAGGTTAAAGAAGGGTTATCCATGTAATTTGGCTGAATGTTGTTGTTTAGCAATGGTCTAGACTGATTAGTGTTTGGTCTAGGATTAATAGAGATGTTATTAATGCTACACCCTAGAATATAACCTATAACCCTATTGTAGTCATGTGAAACTACATGGTAGGTTGGTTGGTTGTTACCATTATGCCCTTGGTTTTGTCCATTGTTCTGTCATTGTGGGTTTTGATATTGATTCTGCTAGTTTAGCCTTTGATTTTGGTACTATTGATTTTGCTGCTGCACTGGCTATTGTTGTTGTTGATGATGATTATTCTATTGCTATTGATTGTTATGTTAGGGAAAGGGGTTTTGATAAATCCCAAGAGTTTGATTAGAAGTGGAAGCACCATTATCCAATGTTATTTCCCCATTCTCCAACGTATTCTCAGTTAAATTCTTAATTTAGACACATCTTCATAGATTATGACCATTGACTTGATGATAGTCACACAATTCATTTTCATGGTACCAATTAAGATAAAAAATGCCTTATGGATAATGGTTTGGTATAGGCCAACTAATCAAATTAGTGGAAACAAGCTTACAAAATGTAGACTTAATAGGTTCTCCTAGGTCACTAAAGGCATGATGTACATGCATGATTCTCTTAGGAGGAAGGGTTTGTAATGGTAAAGGCTATTGTATTTATTGTGCAGGTCTTGGTTGTTGTACTTATGGTATTGGTTGGAGAGGTTATTAAGTAGTATGTAATCTGAAAAGGTGGTGCAGATGATATTTGCACCATTTGTACATGATGGGATTCAGTTACTCCATTTCCCATAACATTCTTATTATGGTTGAATTACTTTGGTCTTTCATGGTTATTGGCGTATATTGATTGTGAGGTTTGCACTTAAATCGGATGTTGGTCATTTCCATGATTGGTACCTTGATTTTAATTAGTTGAATTAAGCTTGATGACTCCTTTATTGATGAGTGCTTGCTCGATCAACAAACCTTTTTCAATGATCTCTTTGAGCGTATGTGCAGATTGGAGTTCCAAATGGTAAGCTATCTCACTATGCAAATTTTTAGTAAACACAATGACTAATTATTTATTTGGTAAACTATGGGTGAAATGGCTCACAAGGGCTCTCCATCACTATAAATAACTTATAAAACTCTCACCAAATTTTTGCTTTACTTGTGTTAAGTCTACTAATATAATCTCATGCTCAAGATTATAGGAAAAGTGTTAGACAAACTTATTAGAAAGATCATCAAAATTTGTTATTGAATTTTTGGGCAATTTTGAAAACCACTCCAAGGCTTGCCTAGCCAAGCTCCTTGGAAACAAGAACAAAAGGTATATGTCACTATATGCCACTGATTGACATGCGACAAAGAATTCAATCAAATGAGCCTCAGGGTCACATTTCCCTTTGTATTTATTGAATTTTGATGGTTCATATCTTGAAGGAAATGATACATGTAAATACTCCATGTTGAATGGATACAAACATACGTCATCTAATTTGAAATTTTTAGTTTGTTTACCAGCTTGAATGGTAACAATTACATCGTTAATTTTTTGTAATTCAAACTAAAAGGGATATTTGTTTGAGGGAGAATAAGGGTAGATGGTTAGGAGGTCACAAGTGGGACACTTTCACTAGGGTATGATGGGGATACCTATTAGGGTATATTGGTTTTGTTGGGGAATGAACCAAGAATATGCATATGTGGATTAGGATGTATTTAAAATTACACATTTGGTTGTGCGATATTCTAGTTTGGGTTGGTGATAAATGTTTGACTTGGAGGATTTTATGGTTGGGATGGAGGGATATAACTATACTATGCCTACTATGGTTGAAAAGGGACATGCTACCGACTAATCAAACCTTGCTATTGAGTGGGAACTTGTGGACCAAGACCTTGTCTTTAGATTTGTGGCACATTTGAACCAATGGTTATCTAATAGGTACCTAAGAAACATGGGGACCTCCTTGTTGCATGAATCCTTATGAGGAAGTAAAAGAAGGTTGTAGATTTGGCATCTATCACTGACCCATATTTGCACATTGTTGACTAGTAATTGCTTGGTTTTGGATTGACATATTAGTCTTTGACTAAAGAGGTATGTTTGTCATTACCTGGCAAGGCAGAATATTAGTTGCCCCTGATTGAGGTGGTAATATATTATCCTCTATTACATTAATACACTAGATTGGGCATGTTGTTGTGGAATACTACTCATTACCTATTGAGGAGGATTAGGATTCATCACATTCTATCATTAAGGCATGACATTAGCTATTATTTGATTACCTAATCCCATAGGTTGTACACTTGAGGAAGTAACTAGTTGAGCTTGGGGTGTAGAAAATCCTATTCCTTGGTATGATGGCCTATTCATAGGATTGAATATAGGCACATATTGTTGACTAATTATTTGTGCATTAGTACCACTTTAATTGAGACTGGACATTGTTTTCACATTATCACTACGTTTGGCTCACTATTCAGTGTAGAGGTTTAAGACACTTTTTCAATAATGGGCATATGCATCAAGTTATCTATCAAAGTAGTTTGTATGAATGGGTCAGAATTCAGATTCTCTTGTCTAGTTAACTCTATCAACACTCTTATTAAAGGAACTAGGTCAATGAGAGGCTTACTTACCATGTTCATCTGATTGAAATCATGTGCTAGATTTAGATATGTTTGTTATGCTATCTACATTTGGTTAAGTTGATATTCCATGATGTTTTTGTCTTGATCAGATATATTGGGGTCTTGATACGTTGTTTGGACTAGAGCCATAGGATTGCTAGAAGAATCCTGTTGATGATAAATGATATTATGGGGCACTCTTACTAGACTTGGTAAATTTTCATGAGGGAAGTTTACTGGAAACTTGGCCCCTACCTCTACGGCTCTAACTAAAATCTCATCTTTATTCTCTAACAAATGTCGCTCAAACAAAAATGGAAGCTATATTAGTAGAATATGACTATTGAAGTACTAGCTCATCCACTGTAGGTATTGTAGCTAGGTATTGCATGGTTTGATTTTGGTCTTATTTTGAATAAGATGGTGTGTTAACAAGATAGTTGGCCAATGGATCTTGGCTTTGTTCCCTTGATTGAATATTATATGAGGGATAATAATCCATCTCATAAATAATATTATCTACATAGGGGTCTTGCACCATTTCTTCCTACGTAACCACATTAATAATCCCTAGATTATACATGAGTCCAATATGAGTGTAGGAATACATGTAGGGATCCATAATCAATGCTTTGTGATAAAATGTTAAAGAGTTATACAAAATCTAAAAAGGACAATGTCTAGAACATATGATGTTCCAACTTGGTCTAGATTTGTCAAAAGGATCAACAGGTTTATGCAAAGGTTTGTGAGAAAATAAGCTATCATGATGTATCTAACATTTCACTATTCTCATAAAGATAAACAAGTAAATGAACATAAAAATCAAAATGCCAAACTCTAAGGTTGAAGTGTTTCAAATCAGTCTAATCTAGGAATTTAAAAGTTACTTGGTATTTTGGCCAAATGCATCATCAAAAGCTAGGCTCAAACAAGGCATGTGCTAGGACTCTTGGCCAAATGATGTCAAAATCTAGACTTTGAAAATAGATTAAAGTTTTAATCTAACGGATTTGAAACACTTCTAACAAACACTAGGCATTTGATTCTTGGACATGAACTTGATCAACTAGGTATAAGGTATGAAATAAAAGGCACTTTATCAATAGTTTATTTTCTCACAAAAAATGGTATAAAACTAGGTTCTTTTGACAAATAATCTAGATAAAAGTGAATAGTATTACCATTTTAGACAAAAGATCACAAATGTACACTCGGATTGGTCTGAAAATGTAGGAGCAAATTTGGAACTCTATATAGGAGGGTCTATGAAACAATATTCAAAATGTTTTGGGCAGTGTAATGATGCTATACTACCCAAAAGGTATGATAAAAAGGTTCTTTTCAAAAACTATCTAAGGCAAAGACATTTTCCTACAATTTTGATAGCATAATACTACTTTTCTTGACTCAGAAATGTTGTGGTGCATAGACTTAAAGTGAAAGTGTTTAACATAAAATGGCTTAAGTATATCAAGTGAAGATAATTATTATGTGTCTTTAAATGACCTTTAATCTAAATTATAAATTAAACTTAAGTTCCCTCAAGTTTAGTGCAAATGGTGAACCCACTTAACACATCAACCCTATGAACTTGTAAAGGAGTAATTCTGAATTTAGATTATAAGTGAAGGATTTAAACAAATTTGGTAAAGGTCTAGACTCAATTGGGTAGCATAGATATGCCAAGGTGGATGATATGAATCTCAAGCTTTTGATGAACTTTTGAATAAGGAAAATTGATGAGCTCACATAAGCAACATAATGCCTCTTTGTTCAAAGGAAAATTCGAACTATGTGTTTGGTTTGGATTGTTTATTTACACTAAGTTTTGACTCCAAACAAGACTTTAACTAGGAAAAGACCAACTAATTAATCACTTCTAGATCTTAAAATGATAAGGTTTCTTGGTATTATTGGAATCCATCAATATACATCATTTGAGAGGATTTTAATTATTTATCCAAAAACAAATGTGTATTATATAGTAGGGTTTTTACACCCCTTCTTCTCTCATATGATAGTACTACAACATGGACCTTGAGGTGCACCTTGTACCAATAATACTTCCATGACAAGTGGGAATTTATCTAAGATGTAACAAATTTTTGAATGATCTAGGGGAATCAATTTCACAATGACTTTCATGCCAAACAATGCAAAAGAAAATCATGTATTTTGGGTCTATATCACTTGGCTTGTTGCAAAAAGGTCTAGTCCTTTTTGCAACCACTACATCCTACTATTTTTTCAGTGTAGTGTGATGTCTAAAGTGCCACTACGTCTCGTGTGTAACTCCAAAGGAGATAAATGAAGTCAATATTGGGAGATGAAACCCTGGGTCAAAGTGTCCCTAAATAACTTGTGGGAGGTGATGAAGTCCCCCTCGCAAGCCAAGTTTGCATAAAAATAAAAAAAGCATGAAATAGAAAGACTTTAGGGTCATTTTCAAGGTCACCCAAATTGTGAAAATTTTTTAGGGAGTGCTTTAGATAACTTTATATCTACGCCTTGGACTAGGCTATTTGCAATATGAATGGCACTTTTGATTCCAAGGGTTCCCTATAGGGGACAAATGGAAGCATACATGCAATATTCCTATTTGTGCTAATTTTTTTTTGATTAAACAACTATTTCAAACAATAATTGACAAGTGTGTTAAATTTTAAGCCCTAAATGAAAGATTTGGTGGTGTTCATTTGACCCCTTGGTCTTAGTTGTAAACTTTGAAAACATTCATCAAAACATCTAAATTCTTTGTTAAACACCAAAACAAGGTTCCTAATTTATTTTTAAGCATGAAAAGGTGATTTAAACATGTTTTAAACAAATATCAAGCTTGGTATTATAACAAAAGTGTTAGCATGTCTTTTAGCTTTGAAGCTCTTTTTGGTTTGAAACAATAAACTTTGGAAAAATAGCTCTCAGGTTTGTGTTTTTGGAAAAAATGCAGTGACCAACATCAGTTATTACAAATGATGATAGTTACCTTACTAACCAATGTCAGTTACAAAAATGACGTCGATTAAGCTATGAAATTGATGTCGATATTACCTACCGATGTCGGTTAGTATGTAAAATTGTGGCAAACAAAAATGACAAAATAAAGTTAGAAAATCAATTGGCAAGAGTTTTAAGGGTCCAAATAAATATTTTAGAGTTAAAAAATGATCTTATTCAGATGTGAGATGTGTCTAGTCCCATCGGACGTACCATAATGTGATTTGGGAATTTGACTCAAGAGAGAATGGTTAGTATGGTGTTAATTTTAAAATGAAAACAACATGAAATAAACACACTAATTTCATAACATCTCTAGGCCTAGACACTAGGGAGAGCTCAGTTAACAAAATAAAATGACAAACACAACTAAAAATCAAGGAATAAAAACAAAATAATTCCTTCACTTTCCTTGGATGCTCTAAATACCTTTGTAGTGGTGGCTTGCTCGACTTGTGCTCATGAAGTCCTTGACAATGGAAGCTTGGCTACCTCCATCTCTCCTTGGCTCCTTTGGCTTTGGTTTTTCTTGGCTTGGAATCAATTTGTCATGGTAACACTAGTTACTTGAAGATTTTATAAACATTTGTGCATTATAACTTTGTATAATTAATACTTAGAAATGATGTAGTGAGGCCTCCTATTTATATATTTTTGAAAATGTCTAGAATCAACCTGAACCACCCATCTCAAGATTGAGATGTGTGGTTGAAGATTGATTAAATTTTTGGAATTAAGTTTTAATTATCCTCATCATGACATTAAAAGAAGGGGAAATTAAGAGGTATGGAGGGCATCATGGAAGGCATTGATGAGGCATTAAGGGCATGAATCTTGATATTTGTGGCATTTATGGCCTATGGATGTCTTCCTAAGAAATGAGGTCACCTGATGATACATATATTCAATATTCATTTCCAAGAATAAGTATTCAACAAGTTTTCATGGAATTTTTTATTATGACTTAATTTGAGTTAATTAGCTCTTAAGCATGTTTAAGCACTTTGTGCACAAATTACTCAAATTGATCAGAATGCCTTGTTATTGGTCCAAAATTTGACTAGATTAGAATTGGTAGTCAATTTTAGATGCATTTGAATCATTATCCCATTTAGGATTTTAAAAAAAATAAATAACAAAGGAATGTGTCTCATGCAAGAGATTTGATAAGAAAGGGCAATCCAGAGCACCTAGGTGCAAAATTGGTATTTTGACTTGAAATGATCTGATCAAAGTTAGCTAGCCCATAATTTGCATTGCCCCATTTAGGGATACCCTGGCCAAAATTTGCACTTGAATATGTTAGTTTCACATCATTTAACATGTTTTAGTATTTTTAGGCCAAATTATGTATTTTGGGTGAAAATTGGCCAAAATCTTGATTAGAGTTATCGGTGGCCAGTTTTAGGTGTCTACAATTTTGGCATCATACAGATAGTTTATCATCATTATAGTTGTAGGAATATATGAACTATTTCTTATTTGAGAAGATGTTATTGTGCTTATATCTTTTAATGCCTTCCTAAATAGGGGCAAATTGTAGACACCTAAAACTGGCCATTAATAACCTTCAATCAGGATTTTGGCCAATTTCTACCCAAAATGTATAATTTAGCCTAAAAACACTAAAAAATGATAAATGATGTGAAACTAACATATTCAAGTGCCAATTTTGGCTAAGGTATCCCTAAATGGGGAAATATAATTTATGGGCCAACTAACTTTGATCAGATCATTTCGAGTCAAAATGCTAATTTTGTACCTAGGTGCTTTGGATTGCTCTTTCCTATCAAATCTCTTGCATGAGACAAATTCATTTGTTATTTATTTTTGGTAACATCCTAAATGGTATAATGATTCCAATGCATCTAACATTGACTTCCAATTCTAATCTAGTCCAATTTTGGACCAATAATAAGACATTCTGATCAATTTGAGTAATTTGTGCACAAAGTATTTATACATGCTTAAGAGCTAATTAACTCAAATTAAGACATAATAAAAAATTCCATATAAAATTGTTTAATAATTATTTTTGGAAATAAATATTAAATATCTATATCATTAGGTGACCTCATTTCTTGGGAAGACATCCCTAGCCCATAAATGCCATAAATATCAAGATTCATGCCCTTCATGCCTCATCAATGCCTTCCATGATTCCCTCCATGTCTCTTAATTTCCCCTTATTATAATTTCATGATGAGGATAATTAAAAACTTAATTCCAAAAATTGAATTAATTCTCAACCACACATCTCAATCTTGAGATGGGTGGTTTAGGTTGATTCTAGATATTTGCAAAAATCTATAAATAGGAGGCCTCACTACATCATTTCTAAGTCTTAATTATGTAAAGTTATAATGCAAAAATGGTTATAAAATCTTCAAGTAACTAGTGTTACCATACGAAATTGATTCCAATCCAAGCAAAACTAAAGCCAAAAGTGCCAAGGAGAGATGGAGGTAGCCAAGCTTCCATTGTCAAGGACTTCATGAGCACAAGCCGAGAAAGCCACTACTATAAAGGTATTTGGAGCATCCAAGGAAAGTGAAATAATTATTGTGTTTTCATTCCTTGATTTTTATTTGTGTTTATCATTTGATTTTGTTAACTAAGCTCTCCCTAGTGTCTATGCCTAGAGATGTTATGCTACTAGTGTGTTTATTTCATTTTGTTTTCTTTTTGAAACTAACACCATACTAACCATCCTATTTTGACTCAAATTCATAGATCACATTAGATAATTGAGAACATGACCAATATGGGGATCAATTATATCTAATTATGGGATCTCTTATCACCATACATAATACTAGGGAGGGTTCCAAAGCCTCTAGTCAAACACAATCATGCAATAACCCTATCTAGGTCTTATGTTTTATATCCACTAAACTAATAACAAGTAAAGTATAATCTAGTACTCACAATTTTTTTTGGCACAAAGTGGGGGTTAGAAACAACAAAAATAAACATGAATAAGATAAATATACTCACATCAATGTATATAGAATCCTAATGCATATAAGAGAAGTGTAAATGCATATCTATCTACTCTTATAAAGGAGGAACAAATTTAGGAATACTTACCTTTGAATATGAACACATCGAGCTTTAATATCTATCTTGGCCAAGGTGATTTGTAAGAGTTTGTTGTGGTATGTAAGGATGACAAGGATAAATTAGCTCTAGGATACACAACCTATCAATGCATCCAAAAGACTTCTCCACAAGACAAGATCCATATCTCCAAAGAAAGCATGAAACCCTAAACTTTATCCTCAAGTAGAATGGTGGCTAAGTAGATGAATAATAGCTCTTACTTATTCTTCTTTTCTTTAGATAATGGAGAAATTATCTTATATATATAGGTGGATTTAACCTTAAGCCCTTCCAAAAGTTTTGGCCGATAGGGTTGACCCATTGTACCTAGTAATTAATTTGACAATAAAACATGTTGAGTAATGAACTAAATCAATAATGTAAGCTGATGTCAAAAACAATACAGGGTCAACACAACCAACATAGTTATATAAACTATCAAAAGGGGATCCAGGTTAGGGAAAGACTAATGAAGGTGGAAAATGACTAGAGGATGGTGCAATAGAGAAGAATAAGCTTAGGGATATGGTTTTTAGGAGACAAGTGTGTAAATAACAAGTGGCAAAAGAGAAAACAATCCTATGAAGCACCAATGTCCTATCCACCACTTTCTTGGTGCAACCCTTAAGGTGTATACTCAGAGATATTGAGACTTGATGGGTTCTTACAAGATAGAAAGCATAAATAAGTGATAAAAGTTTGAAAACATTATGTGTATACATATGCCCCACTAGAAACTCATCATGTGTCACATGAGTGCAACACGGGATGGTGCTTTGAGAATTGAAGATGATAACACATAACACTGATGCTAAGTAAAATTTAGTAAGGAGAAAATAAGATAAATGAAATGATAGAATTTAAAAACACATACCTTTACATACCTTAGTTCTGTAGATAAAAAAAGGAGACAACAAGAGATGTGAAGTTGTCTAATGTGAAGAAAATTAGGTGAACCTGTAGAGATTAGTGCAAAAAGAGAAAAAAAATCAAAAGATTTGAAATATAATCATATATTAGTAAAAAAATAAGTTAGTATAGACAAAGATATTAGGGTCTTAGGATAATTGGAAAACTAGGATTGTTAAGGCAAGGTTAGAATATTGAAGGTAAATGAATGATAAAATGATGGAAAATGAATGAAAAATGATTGTAGAACACAACAAATCACATTGGAAATGATGTAAAAAATAAATGGTAAAAAGGAATGTAGAACATACTAAATCATGTTGGGAAGTATGTAAAACATAAATGACAAAATGAAATATCAATGCAAGAAAACAAGAACAAAGATATGTGAGAAAGTGAAAAGTAACCCTATGTAAGATAAGCATGTTGAATTAAATATAGAGAAAGACATGAATGATTGAAAATGAAATATAAATCAAGGTGTGAGACAAACATGAAGAATTTATACAAAAAGAAACATGTAATAATGCCAAATGTCACATATAAAATAAGTGAAGTCCATAAAAATCAAACAAGACCATGATGGAGAAATGAAAATCAAAAGAACTAAAAGATGAAGACTCAAATTTAGTGCTTTTTCTAAGATAAAATGTAATAAAACATAACCACCTAATGATATGACTAGTATTATAATGAGATGGTGTGGTAAGAAAATGGTTTAAGGGTGTTTGTGAGGAAGGCCTGGTCCTACCATGGTCTTATAATGCAACTCACCAAATATAAATGAAGAGGTATAATAAGGTAGATGTGATCAAGGATGTGATCAGATAAAAGCAATATCCAACAAGGGGGATATAAATAAAATATGATGTAAATAAGGAATGTGAGGTGCCACATGGGTGATGTGAACATCCTTAGTAAGAATGAGACACACTAGGCAAGTGAGAAAGATTCAAAAATATCAACGCCAAGGACTTAGGTCATTTTAAATAATGAACACAAAGCTTGGGCTAATAAGTGAAATTTATAGATCATACCATGAAGGCTATATTCATGAAAATTAAAATATACCTACCTTCCCAAAACATGTTCTCTATTCCTTAGGACCCATTCCAGAGCCATCGGTCTACTATGAAGATTGGGTACTTGTGTGATAAAGTAGGTAACACTAAAATATTTTTTTATTCTCCTTTTCTAATCTAATGGCCTAATTCATCCCAATGGACCTTGGATATATAATGAGGCCAATTTTGGAGTTTAAGCTTTTATTAGAATAAGGATATGTGCTTAGAATCACATCTTTTAGGGTGATTAGAATTTTGAAATTTTTAATGTTGCCTTTTAGATCATTTCCTTTTGTTTGTATTTTATGATTTGGATTTTAAATTTCTTTGCCTTTTTTATTCATCCTCCATACATATTTGGAAAACCAAACATGGGTGTTAAATATGAAAAACACAAGAGAGCTTACACTTTATCACTAGAGAAAAGGACCTAAAGACCAAGGTGTCTAAATACTCTTAGACTTGCCCAGAAGTAAGTGTGCAATGTCAAAATTGACCAATGTGAGCCTCAAATGAAAGAAAATATGAGAATCATAAGAGATACATCTAGGTAATAAGTGATACAATGATAAATATGCTCGTAGCTGATCATAAAGAGGTAAAATAGTGCTATAAAAGGGATGGGTCTATGATATGATTATCATGTCACTAGAGAAGCCATATTAACCTATAATGGATCTAACACAAACACTAATGAAAGTATTAGTCATCCCAAAAAGTTGTTTAAATATATTTTAATGTGTTAATTTGTGATAAAGGCTAGGTATTATCCATGGTATTACAATGAAACTCACAAGGTGAACACCAATGAGGTGAAATGCTAAATAAGAGGAAAAATAATCATAAAGCTTGTAAGGAAAAAATTGACATAAAAAGACAAAAATGAAAAGGATATATAAAAACCAAAATGAAAACAAATACCAAATGTAATGTGTAATAAAACCAAAGAACCCAAAGGAAATAATGATGCTAGGAAAGTATGACTAAAAGAAGTAAAATACACAAAAACAAAGAAAAATGAGACAAGTAAAATATATGATAACATTTATATTAAAGATGAGCATGTGAAATACAAGTGTATAAGTCTCGAAAGGTTTCTTGAAGTTAAATTTATTTGGTATTATACATTATATAATAATAGTGGGCATCATAATATTCCCCACTAGGTAATTATATGTAGGGATGGGCATCATAAGATGCCCTAAAGTCTAAAGGGACATGTGGATGGACATCACAAGATTCCCCAATAAGTGAGGTGGAGTGAGGCAACAATGAATCATTAGAATGATTTGCATTGGGTTGATAGGTAAATGTGTTGGTTTGTTAGATTTTAAGGAGGTTAAATATGACATAGGATGTGTAGAAGAGGTATGAAGAGGGAAAGGAGGACCATGTATGATATTATTTGGAGTAGGCATTTGAATTAGGTAATCCTTTGGTTCATGTGACCTAAGA
The DNA here is from genome assembly GCA_037957365.1 of Torreya grandis. Lineage (NCBI taxonomy): Eukaryota > Viridiplantae > Streptophyta > Pinopsida > Cupressales > Taxaceae > Torreya > Torreya grandis. The sequence goes on along the minus strand of JARHVA010003331.1, from coordinate 831,172 downwards.
GATTGATGTTCAATAGATGCAATGATATGCTTAATTTGTTCATGTTAGCTATCTTTTTCTTATTAGTGTAGGGTTTGAACAACATTAGTGGATGAGGTGTAGGCATGGGATAATTATTTTTATTCATTAGGTAGTTGATATTGATGTGATTATGGTTATTGAGATTGAAGTTGAGAAGCTTGAAGATAGTCTTGATAACATTGTTTTGTGAGAGTATAAAAATTGAAAAGTAGACCAAGCAAAGAAGAAAAAATAAATTGGTAAAGATCATAACAAGATTTATGAGAATGACCTATAGTATCATTCCACCAACAAAATTTATCAGGATTGTACCATTTTGGAGGAGGTTTGGAAGGATCAAAGCTCATGGGTTTAAAGGGTGTCAATTTCTTCTTAAGTTGTTGTAAAATCAAGGGAGGGTGGGTTGGGTTAAAATTATTTTAATTGGATGCTCCATTTTGAGGTTAGGGAGGCTTGGATGAATCAATGTTATGATAAAATTAATTTAAAAGGTTCTTTAGTAGTTATTTGAAGTGCTTCAAATTGAGTCATAAAAAAGTCTTGCCTTTTTTCTTGGTCTAAGGCTTAGTCTAAAGTTTTAGGTGAAAAGATTCAAACTTTGTATTGAAGGGGAAATTTAAGAGAAGTAACAAATATTTTTAAAATAGTATCATCATTCATGTTATGGTCCACTTTATGAATGAGAGACTTCCATCGTTTGATGAAAGCATGAGCAAGTTCATTAGGAAGTTGCTTGGCATTGATGAAATAGCCAAGGTAATTTTCAGGAAGGTTATCATGTTGGAATTCCTTCATTAGAGCATTGACTAAATCCTCTAGTTATGAGATGGAATGTCTAGGAATTTGGTTGTACCATTAAACTACATCACCAACAAAAATTTTGGATAAGATTTTGGTGGTAGCAAAGGTGTTAGTTTTGACCCATTACTTATAGAGATTACTAAAAGACATAAGAAATATATTATGGTCTTTAGTCCCATCATATGTGATAGTTGGAGAAATTTTTCTAATATCTATGGATGTAATGAATGGAGCTAAAGGTTAATTTTGAAGACGTTGAAGTGTTTTATTATTCTTTAGATGCTGAGGGATGATACTCCCATTGGCATATCTAAGAGGAAGAGGGACGAAATTTTTATTTGGTTGAGACATGATGACTTGAGGTGGTTGATTAGTCATGTGTAATAAATATTTTTTCATTCACATCATTTGGGAATGATTATTTGTTTTCACGATGTTCATTTGTTGAACTATTTGTGCAAGAATTTTAGTTATGTCAATTTGTGCATTAGTATTGGAAGGTAGGGTATTAGTGTTTTTAGGAAGAGGATTGTTAGTGTTGTTGGGAGGAGGATTATTTAGAGGTGGAGGATTCCCAAAATTAGTGTTATTTTTCTTAAGTGTGGTATAAGAAAAAGGAAGCTTGGTGAAGCCACCATTCTTGGTAGGAGTGTAAATAATATTATCATCAAGGTTTTTAAATAATTGGGAATCATCTATATCATCAATTTGAGTGGTTTCAACCATGTTACTTTGGTAAGTGATAAGGCTAGGTGATCTTGCTATGGGTTTAACAAGGGGATTGTGAACATTGGTTGTAAGAGGTGGAACATAATGTGAGGTTCCAATATTTGATGTAGATGGGTTGATGAGTTTACAACTTCTAGGTTTAGAAGGTGTAAAAGTGGTATAAGGTATATGATTGTCATGGTTTATTATTTTTATAATACAATTATCTGGATCTACTATACGGTATGGGGTAAATCAATATTGAGAAGATTTAGAACCATGTGATGAAGAGTTTCACCATAAAGAGTTGTCTTCTATGGTGGACAAGTGGGACAGGAGAGAACATCCCATGTACATTTGGAATGGGTTGAGATTATCAAAAAAGAATTTTATAAGAGGATTCATGATTCTAAGAAAGATTGGATATCATAAATTTATGAGGAAAAATAGGAACAAAATTGGCCAAAAAGAGGGACAATGTTGAATGATACTATGTCGACACAATCAACCTAGTATGTAAGGGAGATAGTTCTGAATGATACTAAGTTGACACAGTCAACCTAGTATGCTAAGGACACAATTATGATGATACTAAGTTGACACAATCAAATTTTAATGATAAGGACACATTTTTTAATGATACTAAGCCAACACAATTGACTTAATATGTTTGGAAAACAACTAAATCAGTCTGTAAGAGACTGTGTTGATAGATATGACAATGTTGTAAAAATAAGAAAAATTTAACAATGTAGTTTAAAAGTAAGAAATTAAAGGAAACACACAATTAATTGGGTCAATGAAGTTGATACAATTTAGGCACACATCACAAAACCTTATGCCAACACTGGCTAATGCAATTTTTGTAATACGACATGCAATTAAGTAAAGAACAAGCAATCAACTTGGAAAGTAAATGCTAACTAAGTGGTCATACTAAATGTTGTTAGATTATTAAAATATGATGTTATATGTGTTAATAAGTTGGATTTAAGATATGATTCTAGGAATTTGATGATGGAGAGGAGGTTAGATCAAGTGTTAGTCTGAAAATGAAATCAAAATGACAAAAAACACACTAACAAAGAATAACACCTCCATGCCTAGATCATAGGGGGAGCTTGGTGAACAAACAACAAATGAAAAAACTCAACTAAAATGTAAATAAACTTAAAAATTTTCTTTACCTTCCTTGAATTCTTTGAATGATGTGTTTGTTGGCTTACTTAGATTGTGCTTAAGAAGTCTTCATCAATGGGGTTTGGCTATCTCCATCTCCTCTTATCACCATAGTTGGCTTGGTTTTTGCTTGAAGTTGCTTGAAAATGGCTTAGCTTGGCTCAAATTTGGAATTATAACACTATATATTTGATTCATGTATCAAATCATATATTATAACTCTAATGTTCTAATCTCTCTAAATGAAGAGATTTAGGCTTGATTTTATAGGCTTTGAAATGACTTGGAATGAGTTAAATCCTAACTTTGGTTGGATTAGTTAACCCCAATAGGGTTAAAAGGTGTCAAATGGTCATGCTTATCATGGAATAAGCATGGGAGGGATATTTTCTAAAAATCACAACTCATAAAAGCTAATGATGAAAACCTAGGATATTCATTGATTTTTGAATTTCCCTTTTGATAATTGCTTTAATTGATCATGGATGAATTCAATTAGGATTTTGAATGTTAATTAATCCCTTTTAGGCATTTTAACTTTTCATAAGATTTTATTTAATTTTGTTTGGTTATTTTCTCTATTGAATTGATTTATGGGCCAAATTGATTTATTTACATGGTTATGAAGCCAAATTTGAGACATTTAGAAATTATTATGCTAGATGAACAATGGTTGGTAAGAATTGATCTAAATTGGGTATGAAGCAATTGATGGCCAATTTTAGGTGTCTATAGTTTGACCCTATTTGGGAAAGTATTACAATATGTAAGCACAATAATGTCTTCTCAAAGAATAAAAATGTTTTGTGTGCTTATGACTTCAACGGTTATGAATGAACTATAGAGTGATCCCTCAAGAGAGTGGTTGGAAAAAGGGGTCAACAAATGATCCCTTGAAAGAAGGAAACAAATTTAATAAACCTAAGAAAATGATGGGGTGATAACATAATGATTTGGCCAAAGTTGGTCAAAATCATGAAGAATACAAGTGGGATAGTGTACAATGGTTTGTCCAATGGTGGTTATAAGCATTACACCTAGATAGTGGAAATGTGGTATGATTAGACAATGATTTGTCCAAAGGTGGTTATAATCATTGATAATATATAACTACCCTAGTTAGGATAGACAAATAGGATAATAACATGCCCCAGGTGGGTAGAGGAAAGTGAATGATTTTCCCAAAGGTGGTTATAATAATTAACCCTCAAAGTGGTGATAACATTATGATTTACCCAAAGGTAGTTATAATATTTGAGAATGCAGGTGGGATGGAGTACTTTTTTTTACCAAAGGTAGTTATAAGCATTGTACCCTGATTATGGCAAATAAGATTGATGGATGATGATTGAAAATATGATGATTAACAATTTGATACAAAGGATAAAGATGAATTAGGACAACCTGTTAGGAGGGAGATTCTCATCCAAACTAAAAAAGGTTTAAATTATGTTGTTTAATCACTCTATTTTGGATATGATTGGAATGATTGTTGGTGATAGTATCGAAGAGATATCAATACTGCATTACTGTGTAGACTTATAAAATATAATTTTTGTTATAACACATGTTGGTGGGCCTCATAATAGAATATCATAAGAATTTGGCCAAAATATTCATAATGATTTAATCCCATGATCCAATACTCAAAGGAAAATAATGCACCAATGATAAAGACCATGATGATAATGTTGACATATGAATATGGATTGATTCAAGTAGAGTGTCCAAAGAATCACCCAATGAACACACATTGACTAAATCAAGGTAACAATATGGAAAATAAATAAATAGACACACAAACAAACACACAAATATATAAACAAACAACTATTAGTCATAATGATAATACAAATAACGTAACATAAACATCATGACAAACATTGCCCCTAGAAAGTAGGCAATAACTTAGAAAATAAACAAGATGGAGGAATAGAAGAAAAGGAAGTGGGTGGTCGAGCTGTCTCTATATGCTCTAAAAAAATGGACACTTTTTATATAGTTATATGGATGATATATCCAATAAAAATTTAGGTCGAATGTAGTTCTCTTAGAAAATAGGAAGAAAATGATGATAATAAAAAAACAAACATGATGGATGTGATAGAAGAATAGGAATAGTCTTAAAAAATGGTAAGTGCATGGGATAAAAGGCTAAAAATGATGGGGAAACTAAGTAATAAGTTATTTATTATGACTTAGTAAGGGTTCCTAGAATCCTTAAGGCAAAGAAGTGGTCAATGGTTTTGGTTTTTCTAAACTAGATTTTCAAATGTTTTTGGAATTTTCTAGGTGTCTCAACTTGATTGATAATGATGAGACACTAAACAATCCAAGTTTGTAAAATGGTGAGAGAGTTCAAAATTGAAATGGATGCTCTCAAAATGGTGAGAGAATAATGGAAAGGGGGACTTGAATAACCTCAACATGAATTGAGCATGACCCACATAGTCCTAAAATGGCTTCAAGTCATAATAGTTCCACCTTTCAACAAAGGAATTTGACTAATGTAGTAGCCAAATCAAACAAAATAGGCATAGTTGGTATGATGTCATAGTACAACATATAAATGGATAGTTGGTATGTCAAGGCACAATAAATAAATATTGCCCCTAGTTTACCCATAAGCAGTTATAACTAGGATACAACTAATCAGATTAATGATACTAATTTGCCCATAGGTAGTTATAATTAGTAGAAATACCAGTGAGAAACTGATTTGACCTTGTAGGTAGATTTAATCCACCTCACATAAACAAACATGATAATAAGGGAGTAATAAATGAAGGATGCAACTGACAAAACTTATGTTATACTACTCCAAAATACTACCCCTATTTAGAATGCTTGAAACAACTACTAAAACTAATTTGATTATTCATGTTAAAAATGTGAAACCAATGGATGAACAAAGTTCAAATGGGATAGGATAGGATGGATCAAAATACGCTTTGGTTGATAGAACTAAATGATAGAATGGATAAGTGATAAGAAAAGTGATAGGCTGGTAGAATGATTAGATGATAGGATGGTAGAATGATAGGATAAGATGGTAAAGTGATAGGATAGGATGGTCTGAAGATTGGATAAAATGGTAAGAGGATTACACCCAAGTGATAAGGGAAATGGAAAAACAAAATGGCAAGGTTGTTGGCATGGTAAATGATTTTGGCTGATGATGGTTATTGGTTTTTATGTTTTTGGATTGGGTGTGGTAAATGATTATATTATTCCTATTGATGTGGAGATTCATGTCTTGATCAGCATGTGATACAACTAGAATAATCAATCATGTAAATTACTAGCCCTCACCTCTTTTGAATAACTACTCTATCAATAACCTACTGTAGATTTGGATGCCAAGAATATTTTTATGATCTTCATGTTGAAAATGTGAAACCAATGGATGAACTAAGGTCAATTGGGAAATGATAGGGTGGATCAAAATATGCTTTGGTTAATATAACTAAATGGTAGAATGGATAAGTGATATGCAAAGTGACAGGCTAGTAGAATGATTGGATGATAAGATGGTAGAATGATAGGATAGGATGGTAAAGTGATAAGATAGGATGGTCTAAAGATTGGATAAAATGATAAAAGGATTACCCCTAAGTGAAAAGGGAAATGGAAAAATAAAATGGCAAAGTTGTTGGCATGGTAAATTTTTTTGGCTGATGATGGTTTTTGGTTTTTATGTTTTTGGACTGGGTGTGGTAAATGATTCTATTATTCCTATTGATGTGGAGATGCACGTCTTGATCAAAATGTGATACAACCAGGATAATCAATCATGTAAATTACTAGCCCACACCTCTTTTGAATAGATACTCTATTAAGAACCTATTGTAGATTTGGATGCCAAGAATATTCTTATGATCTTTGTTGGTTATTGATTCTGTTTCCTTTAAATGTTGAGACAATATATATTTTTAGTCTCTATAAAAGAAAGTGTGGTCATGGATAGAAAATAGGTATAAATGTTAGATGATAGGTTTGATTGGGAAATGGAATGGTGGTTGATAATGGAATGTATAATGGTTGGGAAACAAATGAAGATCAAGGTTTTCAGGCACACATAATGTTGTTGATTCTAGATTTGACATAACTTTAGATGCTATGGGGCTAAAGACTTTTGAGTATTTTCTCAATAGGACAACTAGATTATTTTTTTGTTTGGGATTGAGAGTAGCTACCATCTAATTGGGATGTATATGGGAAGCTATATTTATTTGATCTTTGATTTATTTTCATCAAACAATGAGGAAATTTTGTGCTCAGCTATTGGTACCTCGAAGAGATTTATACTAATGAAGTTAACTTGATTATCCCATAGTGCCTCTGAGAAGGTTTCACTAAGGAATATTGAATTTTGACTTTGATTGTCTTCTAGCACTTCCAAAAAAGTTTCACTAGAAGATGTTGAGTTTGAACTTTGATTGTCTCTTAGTGCCTTTAAAAAGGTTTCACTAGGAGATTGATATTATTTTACATGAATGTGGTTTTGGTTTCCTTGCATTTCTTCAACTGATATGTCATCATGGATGCTATTTAACAAGGTGTGATTTTGTTGGTCCCAATTGACACTTGTGGGAGGTGGAATGTTAATGTAATGGCTATATTAGTTGGTAGTAATAGAATGGGATGAGGCATCATAATCCTCATAGAAGATACTGGGAGAACTTGTGTAAATGATAAAGTAATCATCCTCAAAAACTATAGAAGGATAATAAATATATTCAAATTTATCTACAAGGCATGCAAAACTAATGCCATAATAGCCATGACCATATTCTAATTTTGAATCTGAGTTTGATGCAAAGGACTCTGAATTTGATGTTGAGACTGACATTGATTCTATTTTTGATGCTAAATCTTATATTGGTTCGAGAATAAAACCTAGCTCTAATTTTGATTCTTCATCTGATGTGGATGATGCTATAATGATGTCTTGTTGAATGTCTAGTTTTGGACAAGGAATGGCTTATGATGCCATGGTGGGCTCTATAGAGACTACTTTGTCAAAGTGAGATTCCTCAATAGTGGGAAACATGTAAAGAGACAAATCCTTAGAGAATGGTTTGTCAAAGGGAGGCTCTTGAAAAATAGGCATATGGTCAAGGTAATGATTTTCCCAAAGTTGATTATAATCATTAAGAAGTGACTCAATAAAGACTGGCTAATCAGAGTGAGACTCCTCTACAATAGGAATAGGATGGGATGGTGATTCATCATAGGTTGACTTATCACAAATGGTTGGTTCAAACAAAACAACTTGGATTGGTTGGTTCTCTTGGCCTTTCTTTATAATTAAATATAAAATGCTAGTTTTGAATACATCTTGGTCCTTAAATTATTGGCTCAATTGAGGTATTAATTGGCTCAGTTGGGGTATTGATTAGATTGGTTAGGGTAGTGATTGGCTTGATTAGGGTATTGATTAGATTATTTGAGGTTGTGATTGGATTGGATGGATAGGTAATGATTAACTCGATTAGGGTTTTATAAAGTGGGGAATGATTGGCACTAGATGAGGAATGGTTGACAATTGAATAATGGTAGGGCATTGGGGAGCATGATTGATCACATGAGCCACATGATGAAGTCCTACACTGGTAGTGATAGGGAATTGTGAAGCTTGGTTAATATCATGAGCCAAAGGATAGCCTAGAATGATATGGATGGGGCATTGTGGAGCTTGGTTTCTCGCACAAGCTAAAGGACTAGGTTCTACTATGATAAGTCTAGGGTGTTGTAGAGCATGATTTATCGCACAAACCAAAGGATGAGGTCCTAGAATGATAAGTCTAGGGTGTTGTGGAGACTAATTTCTCACATAATCCAAAGGCCGAGGTCTTAGTATAGAAATGGTTGGGCATCATGGAACTTAATTGCTAGCATAAGCCAAATCATCCAAGTCCTCCTCAAAAACCATATCATCCTAGTTGGTAACTTGATTTGGGTCATAAATAGGTGTTTGAATTTGTTCCTCAAATAGGCCATGATTATAGTCAATTTGTATGACCATTCTATCATAAATTAGATTGTACACGACTTCACCATAAGTGTAGCTGGACATATCTGCATCAATGAAGAAAGCTCCAAAATAAATAGGTTTTAGAGTTCTAAAAATTCTAAAAAATAATGTCCAAAGGAAAAAAGGTTCAAACTTGGTCTAATGTGGTAAAAAAAGAGGGGTGGAACTGTATCTCCAAACAATGGTAAAAAAATGGACCTGTATCTCCAAAATGGTCTATGCTAAAACTTGACATAAAATAGTCTAACATCAAATGTCTAACGTCAAATGTCATACACATTAAAGTTCAAGCATCTGAATAAAAACAAACATGTTAAAATTTATGTCAAAAGTGTTCCAAACAGGTCTAAACTAGGAAAGGGATATGTTGCTAAGTCTTTTGTCCAAATGTGGAGTGAAAAGCTAGGCTCAAATAGGTTGTGTTAGGACTTTTGGCCAAATGTAGTGTCAAAAGCTAGACTTTAACAAAGATGATGATCAAATATTAATCTATCAAACTTGAAACACTTTGACATAAACTTGACACACAAAATCAAATATAAGCATGATCAATTGGTATAAGGCACAAGGCAAAAGGCACCTGGATAAAGGCTATGTTCTCCCAAATAAAGGCACAAACAATGATGAGGATAGGATATGTGAACAAAAAAACAAGCAATAGTTTTCAAATTTGGGTAATCAATTAACCTAAGTTATGCAACGTAAAAGATAAATATTTGTGTATCAACCCTTGTAAAATGAAGCTTAAACACAAATTAGTCAATATTTGAATTTAAACTTGTTAAAGTTAATTAAAAAACTCAAGTGCTACAAAATTAGGCTTTAGTTTACCAAATAAAATAGACAAATTTGAACAACATGACTATGCTAAACAAAGATTCAACAAGGCTAAAATGATTGGCTTTTAATCAATGATAATTGAGACACAAGACAAGACAAGTTAATTGAAATAATTTGAGAAGCCTAACAATGTCAGTGCTCTCAAAAGATGTAATCAATGTTTTATTTCAAAGACTTGTAAGGCACAAGACTTGGAATGATTTGGGAAGCACAATGGTACCCATCTCAATCAAGTGCCATACTCAATGTTTTTTACATGAAAGTTTTCTAAGTTAAAGCAAGGTGCCAAATAGATGGCATAATGCATCCTCAAACAATGGAGTAGTATGAGACATAAGACTCATTGATGATGTGGTTTAAACAACACAAGTTTTAGTTCTAACACACTAAGCAATAAACAATATATGAGAAAAACACAACTAAGTATATAATCCTAAATCTTATCAAGGTGTGGAAAAGTGGGGTTGACTAAAACTTACAAGTTATGACCGTCTAGATTAATCCCATGTGTAAAAAATTTCACATTTGAACATAAGATAAATATCATATCAATTGAATCTGCATCAATCAACTTATTATGCAAAGGTATTGTCCTTTTTACAACCACTACATCTGTCAATTACTCATTATAGTGTGATGTCGTAATTGATCATACATTTTAGACTGGCTTGCCACTAACAAAGATGGTTTAATTGCTCAAAGCACCATCCCAATAGGGAAATCCCAATTTGTATATTCCCTCATATAGAGGGGTTAAAAACTATTAGGAGATGAAGCCTTGGATCAATGCTTCCCTAAAGAACTTGTGAGAGACAATCACACCCCCTTCACAAGCCAAAATGCATGAAAATAAAAGATGAGTAGAAAAACTTTAGGGTTGCTTTTAGATCACCCAATACTATGTGAGTTTAGGGAGAGCCTAGGCAAATCTATTTCTACGCCTTGGAATAGGAACTAAAATGTAATGGAAAGGCACTTTTGATCCTATGAGTTCCTTATAGGGAATGGGGGGAGAGCATACATGCATTATCCTTTCTATGAAAATAGCAAAGCAACAAAAAATTTGCAAATAATTATGTGTGAAGTTTGATTTTTAAACACAAAATTTAATGTTACATTTTTCATTACTTAACCCCTTGGATTGAGTGCAAAATTGGAAAGAATTACACAAAACCAAATTAAACAAAAGCATCTAGGTTCATTTTAAGCCCAAAGTCCAAGTGTTCAAGATTTGTCTTACGTTCATTTAGGATTCATTTTAAGCATTAAAAACAAAATGTTTCTAAGACTTAACCAATCCTAAATTCATTTTAAACACCAAAATTCAAATGTGCAAGATTTAAGATGTTCATTTTAGTGCCCAAATTGAAATGTGTAAGATTTGACTAATTCTTTTTAAAGCCCAAAATGAAATGTTTGATTAGTATAAGCATGAAAATTTTATGTTCAAATCGATCCTTTAACCTATAATTCTTAGATAATAATGACTTAATTTAAAAGAACTTTCTTGGTTGGACAAATGATTTTTGATTTTTAGCTCTTGGATTATTTATTATTTCACACAGTGACCATTAGTGGTCACATATAATCAATGATGATTTAAGACAATTGAGATGGATGGTTACCAACTATCATTGTTCAATCGATAAAGACCACTGGTGATTAGCTATTGACTAGAAGATAAAACCACAAATGAGAAAATAAATTAGGTTAGGCTTGGTTAGATGAAATTTGACAAAAATCTACAAGGTAAACGTAAGTCTAGTGATTTAAAAGCCTTTAAAACCAAGAAAACTTAATATAAAATGATAAGGAGAATCAAAATGCAATATTTAAACACGTTTTTACCCTATAATCCAACCATTGATGGTCTCATAGATTTGATTGTGGTTGTGCAGAACCATTGGCAGTTAGGGTCTAACTGTCAACAATTGACCTGACCATTGACAGTCTCTATGTCGATCTAAGAAATATAACAAAATGAAATCCAACCAAAACAAGGTTATAAATTTAATTTTAGAGAGATTCAAGCATAAAAATGAATATTTAAAATCTTTATGTTGATGTCCTTGGTATGTGGGATATATTGGATCCCACTGGGTGTGCCATTTGTGAGCAAGGAATTTGATAATGGAGGGGAGGTTAGATCAAGTGTTAGTCTCAAAATAAAATCAAAATGATAAAAAATACAATGAAAAAGCATAACACCTCCATGCATATATCATAGGGTATCTTGGTGAACAAACAACAAATGACAAAGCTCAATTAAAATGTAAAGAAACTTACAAATTTTCTTTACCTTCCTTGAATGCTCCAAATGATGTGTTTGTTGGCTTGCTCAGATTGTGCTCAAGTCATCTTCATAAATGGGGTTTGGTTATCTCCATCTCCTTTTATCACCATGGATGTCTTGGTTTTTGATTGATGTTGCTTGAAAATGGCTTGGATTGACTTAATTTTGGCATTATAACACTATGCATTTGCTTCATGTATCAAATCCTACATTATAACTCTACTATGTTCCAATCTCTCCAAATGAAGAGCTCTAAGATTAATTTTATAGGCTTTGAAATGACTTGGAATGAGTTAAATAGTAAACTTGGTTGGCTTATTTAACCCTAGTAGGGTTAAAAGGTGTCAAATGGTCATGATTAACATGGAATAAGCATGGGTGGGATATTTTCCAAAAATGACAACTCATAAAAGCTAATGATGAAAACCTAGGATATTCATTGATTTTTGAATTTCCCTTTTTGATAATTGCTTTAATTGATCATGGATGAATTCAATTAGGATTTGATTAAGATTTTGAATTTTAATTAATCTCTTTTAGGTATTTTAGCTTTTGGCAAGATTTAATTTAATTTGGTTTGGTCATTTGCTCTATTTAATTGATTTATGGGCCAAATTGATTTATTTGCATGGTTATGAAGACAAATTTGAGACATTTAAAAATTCTTAGGCTATATGCACATTGGTTGGTAAAAATTGATCTAAAGTTGGGTATGAAGCCATTGGTGGCCAATTTTAGGTGTCTATATAAGGAACTAGAAAGCAATCCATGGATGGTTTCAAGATGTTTATGATGAAAAGGATTTATATTGATAATGGTATTGGCTTGGTATTGGGGCCTACCCTCTCACTTCACACACTGCAAAGATAAGGGTGTCAATTCTTAGCTAATATATACCATTAATCATGTATTTATACTTGTCCAAAAAACCAAGTTGGCTTCCCCCTTGGTGATGAAATCTAAGTAGGTAGGCCTTGGGTAGACAATTGTTTAAATGCATTTTTAATATTTTGTGATTTGGTAGTGTGTGCAAGAAAATAGAAAATAGTGAAACTAAATGGTATATTGAAAAACACCTAATTAGACTATGTGATCTATTCTAAGCATGCAAACAACTAAAAATAAAAGTGTGAGCTAATTACTAGCATATAAGTATTAATTTCAACTTTAAAACATAGTATAGTGTCGATTTAGATGATAGTGTATGTAGAGATTACAAAATAAAGTCGATAGTGTCACTAATATACTATTAAAGCAAGGGTCTAAAAAAGAACTACATCAACAATGCCAACCTAGTTGTCTAGATAGAAGACAAAATACAGAATTAAGTTGACATGGTCTAAAAAAGAACTACATCAATAATGCCAACCTAGTTTTCTATAATGGGGTAATTTTAAAGACTATAAACTATGAAAAATAGAACTGTAATGAATAATATAAATGAAAGAGGAGAGAAAGGAACCTTAGTGTGTTAGAAGATGTTTAGAATTTGTAAATTTTTTATTTAAATTGCTTAAAAGTTTTGTTAACTAAATCAATTGGGTCGACCTTGTTCTGTAAAAACCTACTACTAAAATCTATAAAGTATAATGCATTGATAGGGTTGACCAAGTATATTTTATGGAAGTTTAAAAAGTGTACTATGTCTATTGATTTGACCTATTAGTCTATCTAAAATTCTATATAATGTACTATGTCAATAGAGTTAACCTAGTATCCTATACATGATGAAAAACTTAGACAAATAGAACAAAGTCGTATTGATGTGACTGTGTGTTAAACCTATGCATATAAGTTAGAACTATACTGACACTATCAATCTAGTATCATAAATATAGAGAAATAAAATGATAAAATAATGGAAAATGTGAGATAAAACATGCAAGGGTTAGATTCACATTGGGTTCACCAGAATGTATGTTATAAAAAATGCATAATGTCTAGAAATCAATCCTAACTCAAAGAAGATAAATCATACCAAACACTTCCGATTAGGGATAAATTAGATAATTGGGAACATGAACAATATGGAGATCCAATAGACCCAAATAGGAATCTCTTATCACAATACATAATGCTAATGAGGGTTTCAAATCCTCCTATCAATCACAATTATGAAATAACCCTAGCTAGGTCCTGTGTTTTATATTCACTAAACTAATAAAAATTAAAGTAAAGTCTAATCTAGTGCTCACAAAAGCTTATGGCACAAAACAAGGGTTAGAAACAAAAAAAATAAACATCCATAAGAGACATATACTCATGTTAATGTATACAAAATCCTAATGCATGGAAGAGAAGTACATATGCATATCTATCTACTCTTACAAAGTAGGAACAAAGTTAAGAATACTTACCTTTGAAGATGAACTCATCGAGCTTCAATCTCTCCCTTGGACAAGGTTTTTTTCAAGAGGTTGTTGTGGTATGTAAATATGACAAGGATAAATCATCTCTAGGCTATACAACTTATCAATGCATCCAAAAGACTTCTCCACAAGACAAGATCTGTATCTCCGAAGAAAGTATGAAACCCTAAGCTTTCTCCTCAAGTAGAATGGTGGATAAGCAGATGCATAATAGATCTTAATTCTTCTTCTCTTATTTAAATAATTGTGAAATAATCTTGTATATATAGGCATATTTAACCCTAAGCCTTTTCAAAAGTTTTGATCGACAGAGTTGACCCAATTGACCTAGTAGTGAATTTGATAATAAAGCATGCTGAATAATGAACTAAGACGATAATGTAAGTTGATGTCAAAAATAATACAAGGTTGACACAAATGACATAGTTATGTATATTTTAAAAAGGGGATTTAGGCTAGAGAAAGACTAATGAAGGTGGAAAATGACTGGAGGAGGGTGCAATAAAGAAAAAAAAGCTTAGGGATATGGTTTTTAGGAGATAAGTGTGTAGATAAAAAGTGGAAAAAGGGACAACAATCTTGTAAAGCACCAATGGTATACCCATCCCTTTCCTAATGCACCCATTAAGGTGTGCACTCAAATAGATTAAGAATTTATGGGTTCTTACAAGATATAGAGTGTTAGTAAGTGATAAAATTTTGAAAATATTATGTGTATACACAAGTTAGGTTTTACAAAAAAAAAAAGATATCTAAAAGATTTCTATTGTTCATAATCCATTTTTGGTACCTCATTTCATCAAAGAGATAAAAACAACTAAAATGAAGATAAGGAAGACATTTCATGAAAATTATATAAGTTTTCCCATGCCTTCAACACTTGTGAAAGCACCTAATAGTTACATGATCCTTGTTCTAGCCGTTTAACTTGCTAAAATGCCATTCTAGCTAAAGATCATGCCCCTTTGCATGAAGTTTTTAGATTTTTCTTACTCTTTAACTGGGTGTAGAGTTTATATGAGTATATCTCTTCCAAGAGAGTATTTTGTATAAGTATGGGTATCATAGCATAGCCCATTTATCATTTTTTCTATTGGAGAAATTATTCTGCATTTTGAACAATTGATCTACATGTTGTAACTTGGATAATGATAATAGATTGAAGATTTACCTTCTTTATCTCTTTTATCTTTGTGAATTGAAGGTTATTTGTCAAATTTGTGAATGCATTCATTCTTATTTCAGTCAAAAAATTTCATTTTTGGTATTATTTTGTCCTTTTGAGAGATTGTTTGATTAAAAATAAAGAATCTTGTTCCTTATATGATAAATGGCCAATATTATCTTTGATTTCATATTTACATAAGTTTATGCTCCAATAAATTTTAGTATATTTATTATTCCACTATGTTCATATAAACCAAGCATTAAAATCCACTATAAATATTTGGTGCAATCACCATTTCCAATTTTGCAAATTCATTTCTAAAACTCTTTTCCTCACAATTAAACCCTAATTTAAAAGCAAGATCACTAAAAAGTGGAATTTACATATGAAATGGTAATTTATCAATTGTATTGAACTTAGTGAAAGGAATATGACCTTCTTTAGAGGTTCACATTAATTATCCAAGGTCCTACAGCTTGATGGTGATCCCATTGTATCATTATATTTCTGCACAACATGTTACAACACAAAGAGAGATGCAAAATCTATGTGATAATAGTTCTCAATATCTCAACATTATCTTAACCATGATTCCTATGTTAACCTTGATTAGAGACTAGACAATATGACTTGTTAAGACCTCGACATGAGTTGGAGGGAATCAAGAGGTAGTTAGAGACATTTTAGGTGCTTGGAAAAAGTGTGTAGAATTATGAAAATATATCATTAAAAGTATTCAAGATGGTGGAGAGAATAACTCTAACAAATAAACTAAGATAAAGAACAAGAAACTAAGAAATAATGTCTTTTCTACAAAATTTTGAGAGTAAACTATGTATAAATTATGACATATGAGATTAAATGATGCTTGATAGAGTTCTTTATGGATTTAGAGTGAATTCAAACATGTGAGTGTTGTTTTATTTTTGTTCCTTTTTTTAGTATCTTGTGTTCTTAGAAATTATCTCTAGGTACAAGTGTTGATACACAATATAGTTCTATTTAGATCAATTCTATTTGATATAGTTAGAGATGTGAGGTTCGTAATGTCTAGTTGAGACTTGTTTCAATGTAGTATAAAGTCTCATTGTGTGTAGACATAGGTGGAAAAGAAATAGAATTTCAAGAAAGAATGAGAAAGATCTAGATTTTCAGTGTTGGTCAAACCAACCCAAAATAGTGATTTTGTATACTACTTGAGAGATTTAAATAGTGATATAGCTATCATGATTTAGTCAATGGGTGGCACCACACTCCCTAATGCCTATGAAATTGTAATAAGATCTAAAAATTGCTTGTTTCAAGATGGAAAAATTTCCCCACTATCCCCAATGCCTCTATTTTCATAAGTGCCTCCTACATAACCTAAATTTTCCCTAATTAACACCACAAGCAAAGCACCAAATTTAACTCTTGCTCCTACTAATGATTTATATGAGGTCAAGTCACTACTTAAAAGCCTTGGCAATGAGTTGGTAGTAATGAAAAGCAATAATCCCAGAACTACATGCCTTATCAGTAATCTAACCAAACATACCAACCCATTAGGAATCCATACCAAGGAAATTCACAGCCACAAAGTCAAAGTATGCAAGCAAAACCTTTGAATATCCATGCTTTACTTGTACCAAGTACTTCCAAAGCTATTATACTTGTTTAGAATAACCTGGCTTAGGAGTAAGAGTGGTGTTATCCTTGTGCTCAACCACATAATCAAAATGCTTGTCCTAATGACATCATTAGTCAAGCCTTGATGGTATAAATCATATCAAACACTCAAGGACAACAATAAAAATCCACTTCCCAAGATGAAGATATATGAGAGACTGTTCAGAGTGAAGCCACTCTTTTGAATTGTCAAGAGGAGTATTTTTATGGTGTTAATCAGGAGGAAGCACTAATCAATGATGGTAGTTCAGTGGTAATAAATAGACACTCTATGAAGAGAGTAATTTAAAGTGATCAAACCCATAGGGTAGAACAATCTATAACTTCTAAAGTTGTATATGAATTTGCAAAAGGCAACTTAGTCCAGAGGCTACCCAATGTGGCAATGGGCTAGTCAAAGTCAAAAGTACTAACCCCAAGTCTGGTGAAAGAAGACATAGCTCCCATGAACGTACCAAAAAAGGTTGGTAAAATTCCTTTCAGTATTGTTAAAAAAATAAAGAAAATTAATTTAAATGTCACCATGTGGGAAGCACTATCTATTCCAACACATAAGGACTTGCTATACAAAGCTTTGAAAAACTTCCAAATAACAAACAAAGTTCTGGCTAAGGGACCTAATGCTACAATTAATTTGTGTTAACCATAAATTAACACCAAATCAAGCAAAAATGGTAAGCCTCCCCCTTTTTACCTTTCACTCATTGTTGGGAAACATCTCATCCATAATTGCATGGTAGACTCAAGGGCTAGCAGTTCTGTTATGCCCAAGAAAATATATGATGCTCTTGTTATTAATTATAAACATATCACAAAAGGTGTAATTAAATTAGATGGTACTCTTATTCAAATAGTCAGGACTATAAAAGGTTTGAACGTTACAATCTATGCATGTCCAAGTTCTTAATTTACCAATATATATCAGTTATTAATCTCCCCCTATTTTTTTATTTTCCTTTCCTAAGACTTCACTACAAAAATGGGAGGGTATTGTTAGGATTGTGGAGCTAAAAGCTTCACTGATGCAAACAGGAGAGGAGGTTGCTGAAGGTTGCTGAGTTGCAGAAGAAGTTGGGGTCGGTCTGATCAGCCGACGTCGGCGGGAGAGCATAGAGAAGCAACCGACGTCGGTCATATATCGGCCGACGTCGGTCACCTCCAGGCGGTCAGGGACCGGCGTCGGTCGCCTGTGTGGTTCGACTGCGAGCTATTTACGGGCAGTTAGCTAACGAACCAAGTGTTTGCATGATGAGTGCTAATTTTAGACTCATAGCTGCGGATCTAATTATGGTAATTAGATGTCTAATCATTGTTTGGATGAGATCTATATAATAGACTCATGGTTGTATTGGAATAGTGTGCTAGGGAGTAAGAGAGCATAATTATAAGCTCCTTCTGTGTGTGAGGTAGAGCAATGGTGCGTTCCTCCTAGTGCCACAGTACCAGGTGTGTTGGTGCTGGATTGGAGAGCCAGCTGGGTTCTTCAGGAGTGTAGGATCTTGGTCACAGTTGCATGGCCTATATAGGAGATCTACATGGTAAGTAAGATCGTTGATCTGCAGGTGTATGTGTGTGCAAGGTCGAGGTTCACAGGTGAATAGAACCATTGTTTGATTTGCAGGTGTGCAAGGTCATATAGACAGCAACACAACAGGGAGCAGTATCAGGCAGAATCTACTTGGAGTACAGGTGTGTACTCGGATAGAGCAAGAGGAAGGCAAGGGAGTTCCTTCCATAAGTATGGTCTGTTGAATTGCAGGTTGTTGCAGATTCATGGGAGATCTACTTGAAGTACCTTGAGTACTTGTGGAGCACGTGGAGTGCTTGTGGAGTGCTTGGAGCACTTGTGTTGTGCGTGGAGCACGGGAGGTGAACACCAACTCTGTATTTTGAGTTGGGTGTTGGGACCTGTGAGAGGGAGAGCTTTGGGGAGAAGAATTACTGTTCACTTGAGGCGTGGGAAACCTCTGTAAGGTGGTGGAGAAGAAGTGGCATCTTCTTTATTGTATTCTTTTCTGTATAAAGTGTTAATACAATTTGGTATTGTCTCTCATATGCTGTGTTATTCTGAATTCTAGTTACTTGGTGAATCTGGTTAATTTCCGCATATTAAGTTGCTTGGTTTGGTAATCAAATTGTGTGCTTCCGGTTTATATCTCCCAACAGGTATCTATCTACTGACTAGTCTCACATGTTTTTTAGGATGAGATATAGAATGAGAGTAAAAATAAGAGATGTGCTAATTTCTAAATACCATATCAATCCATACACTCTTATCCCTATGGATATGAATTACACATTATAGTATCATGAAGAGGAGCTTGATTATGAAGTTGAAATACCTATGGAGGATATCCCAGACACTCATCTGGATGAATGGGGATCAAAAATTTAATTTGATCCTTATGACTATGTATGAGAAACTAGGTTGGGTACATATTACATCCATGAAAATGATGCAATTATTTAAAATCTTGTAAAACCAACCAAGGATCTCCAAGTAATGTGGCAACTATTCTTCGATGGATCAAGAAGTAGGAATGGTGCAGGTGTAGGTATTGTTTTGATCTCTCCATAAAAGGAGATTTATTTCTATTCTTTCAGACTTTAGTTTATCTACACTAACAATGTAGATGAATATGAAGCATTGATTTGAGGTCTCCAATTGGCCAAGGAAAGAGGGATACAATCACTATAAGTATTTGATGATAATGAGTTGATTGTTCACCAAATAAGATCTAAAAGCATAACCAAGAATAACTTTCTGAGATCTTAAAAACATAAGGTTTGGGACATGTTAGAATACTTTACCACTTATAACATTCAAGCAATATCGAGACAATGAAATAAAGATGCTAATCATATGGCCTCAGTAGGCTCCTAGTATAACCTACTTGAAGAAATAAAGAAGAAAAACAAGTAACATGTAAAGTTGATAGTAAGGCCATCTATTCTTGATAATGCAACCAATTGGAAAGTCTTCAATAATGATCAACAAATTATGATTTTTTTGAGAGAGGAAGCTAAATTCTTTGATAAAAAATAGTCAAGACTCCAAGATCAATATGGAGATCAAATCATTAAGTTGAAGATAAAAAAATTACCCATGGGCCTTTTCAATTTAAAGAGTATCTTCAAATTTAATGATTGGTTGAAAGGTGAAAAAGGAATATCATAGTCAATGAAGAAGACTATGAGCCAGTAGTTAATTTAGAAGGAAAAATAGTAAAGATTGAAAAGGTATGTAAAATTTATGAAAAATGGGATTTTATTGAATTATGTCCAGAATTTGATGATAAATTTGCCTAGAGTTATAAAGATCTAAGGGGGTTTGACCCTAGCTTAGCTCAACACACAATAAATATTGACCCAAATACCAAACCTGTTAGATAAAAACATAGACGAATCAATCCAAAAATAGAACCCTTGTTGAAGAGTGAGGTATCTAACATTATAGAGGCTAACATCAGTTTCCCTATAAAACACTCATCTTGGGTTGCTAACTTGGTCCCTATAAGGAAAAAAAATGGTGAAATCAAGGTTTGTGTAGATTTTAGGGACCTAAACAAAGCATCCTTGAAGGATCATTATCCCCTTCCATCCATGGATCAAATTCTTCAAACTATATCAAAATCTGAAAGGTTTTCCCTTCTAGATGGTTATTTTGGATATAACCAAATCCTAGTGTAGGAGTAAGACTAGTTTAAGATAATTTCACTAAAAAATGGGGCATGTATGCATATAAAAATATGCCATTTGGTCTAACTAACATTGGTGCTACATTCTAAAGATCTATGGATATGGCTTTCAGAGGTTTGATAAATGAGATGATCCTAGTATACCTATATGACATCACTATTTATTCAAAACATGATGATGCATACCTAGATCACCTTAGGAAAGGTTTTAAAAGGTGCAGAGAGTTTGGAGTTTGCTTTAATCTAAAAAAGTGCATTTTCACAATTCATGAAGGGAAAATACTATGACACATTATTTCAAAAGAGGGTCTTGCAATAGACCCAGAGAGAATAAGTGCTATATCTTCACTAGCACTTTCGAGCCATAAAAAAGGGATTTAAATTTCCTTAGGAAAGATCAACTTCATAATAAGGTTTTTTCTAAATTTTTCCTCTATGGCTGAGCCCCTTACTGCTGTGCTTAAGAAGGGTATCATTTTTAGTTGGACACAGGAAGGAAAAGATAGTTTTGAATCCCTCAATCAAGCTATTTCTCAAGCTCTTACCTTTGTCAACCCAAACTATGAGAATGATTTCATTCTCTATGATTTTAGAGGGGAAGGTAGCATCTAATCTATTCTAACCTAACATAATAATGAAAAATTATAACAAACAATATGTTTTTTCAGTCAATCCTTGAAGGATTATGAAGAAACATATAGTTTTATGGAGAATCAAGTATATGATGTAATTAAATCTCTCAAAAAGTTTAGGCATATGCTCTCCAATAATAAAATTCATCTGATGGTTAATCACCAAAGTGTCAAATAGTTCCTACTGAGTTGGGAAATAAATGAAAAAAGAATAGGATGGATCAGAAAAGTCATGAAATATGACATGAACATCAAAATTACAAAGCTTGTAAGAGGAAAGGGCTTATGTGAACATCTAGATTTTGATATTAAAACTAATGAGGTAGTATCTGATGTAGTATATGCTCAAAATACATCCCAACTAACCACTCTACCTCTATTCAATATATTGATCTGAGTCATGATCATCTTCTTATAGATTGGTGAGTACCTGTATGATTTCTAGCAATCCAAAAAAAGGTATTTTCGACTCCAATCTATTATTTTTGTTCTTGTTGATGTATTATTATTTAGGAAAGATATTAATGGAGTCATGAAAAGGTGTATTGAGCATGGTCAAGTCCCAAAGGTACTCAAGGAGTTTCATGATGGTCCATCAGGTGGACATTTATTTACTAGAACCAGGATCATCAATATAATGAGAGGGGGTTATTATTGGCCTGACATATTCAAAGATTCCCATGAATGGGTAAGGAACTACAAGAAGTGTGATTAATTTATATGGAAGTAAAGATTAACATCTCTCCCTCTCAAACCAATCCAAGCTAACCAACCATTTACCCAATGGAGATTTTATTTTATTGGTATGATCAATCCATTCTCGAGTATAAATCGTAAATGGGTCCTTATAACAACTGATTATTTCAATAGATGGACTAAAGCAATTACACTGAAAGATGTTATAGAGGCATCTATCTTGGAATTCATGGATGACATTACCACTAGATTTGGTATTCTTTACACCATTATCTTAGACAATGCCAAAGCTTTTATGGGTACTTAAGTAAGTGAATAGGATGTAAGGCACAATGTATACCTAATTAATTCATCCAATTATTACCCATAAGGTAATGGCTTGGATGAGTCTACCAATAAAAATCTCTTAAGGATTATCAAAAAGATAATGGAAGACAACCAAAGGACATGGCACATGAAGTTTAAATCAACACTGTGCGCTGATAGAATCACTCCTAAGAGAGCCACTGATAATTTTCCTTTCATGTTGATATATGGAATGGAAGCTAGAGTTCCAATGTCAATTGAGTTACAATCTCTAGAAGTCAATCATCAGTTGTATTTAATTGATAATGATGAAATGACAATATAATTGGTGGAACTCATGGAGCTAGAAGAAGTTAGGAACCATTCAATGAAAGTTCTAAAAGCAAATTAAACTCAAAAAAAGAGAAATTTTGACAAAAAGCTATCTGACATGAGATTTAATGAAGGGGACATTGTTCTAAAATGGGATGCTGAAAGAGCTAAACTAGGAAAGCACACGAAGTTTGATGCAATATGGAGTGGTCCATACATTATATCTCAATATAAGGGAGTAAATGAATTCTAGATATCCAAACTCGATGGATCAGAATTACCTATCCCAATTAATGGGATATAAATCAAATCTTGATTTTGAGGTTGGAATTCTTTCCAATAAACATTATATATATTAGGTTTAGTTGATCTCCATAAATAAGTACTTTTACATAGGTCAACTCATTAAGAGTTTTGCTTCTTAGTTTGTTTCTATTTTGTTTTTCCCTATTTCATCCTTGTTTAGGAAAAATCTTAGTTTTGTTTTTCCCCAGTTAAAAGTGTGTTAAGATTAAAATAACTTCATGCCCAATGAACTAGAAGGCTATTGGAAAGAAACTAATTAGCAAGCAATCACCCCATAGAGATCACCAAAAATATTGAATTATTTTCCACAAAAATGTCAAACTATCAAATACCCTAATGGAGACCCATTAATTTTTTAGAAAAAGGCCTTAAAATGGTCCATATACCCTTTTCTCTAAACCCAGTGGAAACCAAAGATCTAGGTGTAATTTACAACTTGCAAAATTGTAAATTGCATCCAGACCTCTGCTTCCCACTTTGCTCATACCTGATGGAAATAAGAGATTCAGATGTAATTTGTAACTTAAAAACTTGTAAATTACATACCAACCTCTATTTCTCGCACAACCCATGATCATCAAAAAATAGAACTTCACTCATAATTTTCAACTTGCATATTGTAAATAGAGATCCACCTTCTGCCAAACACTTTCCCTATGGAAAATGGAGATTCAGATGCAATTTATAACTTGTAAACTTGAAAATTGTAATTGAACCTCCACTTCCTATAACCAACTCTCACTATAAACCAGAATTTTAGTTACAATTTGAAACTTGCAAAGCTATAAATTATAACTCGAGTCTCACTTCTCACCAATTATCCTTCCTATGAAAACTAGAACCTCAATTACAATTTATAACTTGCAAAGTTAAAAATTACACCTCAAGTTTCAATTTCCAATTTCCAAAGCACCAAGCCACCCAATGGAAAGTGGAACTCAGAGTGAAAAATGCAATGTTACAAAAGTGCAAATTTGTTCCAAAACTCTAAAACTCCCACCATTTCCCTCAACCACTGGCCTAGGGTATATTAATTACAAAGTTAAGGTTATATTAATCAAATTAGGGGTTTTTATAAATCATTTTTTAAATTAAAAATTTAGAAACCAGAGCTTTACAACAAAGCGACCAAGCCATGATGTTGAGAAACATTGTGCCTCATCCACACAACCCTGAACCATGACCTACATTGCCATCTCATGCAAAATGGTATTCCTCTATTTTTTCCATGTATTTCACAAAAAGTTTCTTTCTGTAGAAAAAGCTTAGTTTCTATTTTTCATGCAAAAATATAGGGTCTTTATTTTACTCAGATTTATTGTAATTTTTCATTGTGGTTACTTTCATTTTCTCAAAGTTTGTCTACTTTTGTGAGTTCCTTCCATTTTCCTAACTTGTGCAAAATCTATGGTTTTGAAATTTTTTAAAACTAGTCAAATATTCCCTCAAAGATTCCCCACATAGACTCATGAAATTTTGACCTACAATAGCAAGTTTAAAACTGGTGGACTTTTCACATGCATTTGCTACCCTGTGAATCCATGGAAAATCCTATTGCATTTACAACTCTAAATCCCCATCACGGATTTTGTTAGGTTGTGGAGCTAAAAGCTTCACTGATGCAGACATGGAGGAGGTTGTTGAGAGGTTGCTGAGTTACAAAGCAACTGACGTCGGTCATATACAGTGAGAATAACAACTGACATCAGTCAAGATCGATTGACGTCGATCATCTCCAGCTAGACAGGGACCGACATCGATTGCCTGTGCGGTTCCATAACTGTCAGTTTCATGAATAGTTTGTTAACAAACCGGTTGTTTGCATGTTAAAGGCTAATTTTAGTCTTGGAGCTGTGGATCTAATTATTGTAATTGGATGTCTAATTATTGTTTGCATGGGATCTATATAATAGACTCATGGATTGTATTGTAAAGTGTGCTAGTTGAGTAAGAGCAAGGTTAGCTCCTTTAGAGTGAAGAGAGCAAGGTGTGTTCCTCCTAGTTCCACAGGGGTGCCGAGTGTGTATGATCAGAGAGATCTGCAGGATAGCAAGATCTGGTAGAAGATCCACAGGGGTGCTAGTTTGGAGAATCAAAAGGGTTCTTCATGTGTGTATGATCTTGGTCGATAGGTGTGCAAGGCTAGGTTAGGAGATCTACATGTGTAAGTAGGGTCGGTTGATCTGCAGGTGTGTGTGTGTGAGATTTAGGTTTGCAGGTGTGCAGAACTAGGGTGATTTGTAGGTGTGCAAAATTAGGGAGGTCAACAACACAATAGGTAGCAAGATCATAGGAGATCTACTTGGAGTACATTATGTACTTGGAGTATGATGTGTACTCGATCATGGAGTATGTGGAGTACTTGTGTATTAGCAGTAGTGATACTGACTGGTGGTACTAGTAGTAGTGATACTGATTGGTTGGAGGTGAACACCAACTCTATATTTGAGTTGTGTGTTGGGACCGTAGTTAAGAGAGTGAACTCTTGAAGGTGAATTACTGTACACTTGGTGTGGGAAGCATGTAAGGTGTGGAAGAGTGTGGCGTCTCTTCATTGTAATTTCTTTCTGGAAGAGTATTAATACAATTGGGTATTGTCTCTCATATTCTATGTTGTTTTTGAATTCTAGTTACTTGTTACTTCTGGTAAAAAGTCACATATTTTGTTGCTTGGTAATCAATTGTGCTTCCTAGAACCTGACAAAGTGGTATCAGAGCTAAGGTTGCAGGGAGCAAGTTTGTGTTTGGTTACAGGTCACTCTCAGGGGTTTTTGATTGAGTGGGAGTATAGTAATGGTAGAAGAAAGTACAATAAGAATGGAGGAATTGAAAAGCATGAATGGTCAATTACGGTGTTATGGAAAGAAAGAGCAGGTAAAGAAATATTGTTGGTTGGTAGAAGATCAGCTTGAAGGAACTAAAGAAGTAGATGTTGCAGGTGTTATTGCACAGGATGCTCTGGTATGTTCCTTGTATAAAGTAGAATCTTGGTTTATAGATTCTATTACCTCTTTCCATGCAGCCCCAAATAGAGGGGTTGGTGTGCCTTGTCAAAGTTTTGGCAAAGGGGAAGTGCTGTTGAAATTACACATGGCCAAAACATGGGTGTTGAAGGAGGTCATGCAGGTCCCAGTCCTGGAGATACGGCTAATTTCTATAGGGAAGTTGGGTGATGAGAGATGCACAGTAACTCTCATAGTGGATTCTTGGAATGTTACCAAGGATGCACTTGAATTAACATGTGGTAAGAAAGTAGGTACTCTTTATCTACTTGCTTGTATTACTGATTCCACTTTTATTACACAGGTGTGGCTTTATAGGCTTGGTCACATAAGTGAGAAGGGAATGGATGTTCTTAAGTCAAATGGTAAGAGTTCAGCTTTGAAGAGCATAGACTGAGATTTTTGTGAGCAGAGGGATGCTACAAGAAAGGATTGTGTTTATTGCAGGAAAAGGAAGTCTGATGTATCTGATAAACTTAAAAGATGGAAAGCCTTGGTGTTCTTGGAGGAGATGACAGACATAGATCAGTGGACGGGGCTGGATACTTTTGAGCAGGGCAGGTTGGACATGGGTATGATTCAAAGAAAGCTCACAAGTAAAAAGTCATCACTCACAAGAAAACACAGGTACCGATGTCAATTAGGGGAAACCAACATCGAATAAATAGGCATCGATGTCAGTCATGTGTAGACCAGAGAAGTTGATGGTGTCAGGTAGGTGGCGACCGACGTCAGTAGGATAATTAGCGTTGGTGACTAGGATAGTTGCATGGAACTGACGTTGGTTGGATGCAGACTGTGTGGTGACCGAGGTCGGTCACTAGAATCGATTTTAGGCAAACAACAAGCTGTCAAGGAGTCTCAAATGCCCATATGGAGGACTGAAAGGTTAAGTAAGCCTCAAATTCATTATTCCTCTTCCTTATACTCATTGCTCACTGCAGAGTAGGAAGGATCCAAGAAATAGTGGGAGCATGGCATGAATGAAGAATTTGATTCTTAGGATGCAGAACTAAACAAGAGATTTGGTAGGGTTTCCAGCTGGTATGAAAGCACTAAAAGATGAATGGATTCCTTGGTTAAAGAATAGAGAGAATGGATACGTAAGACAGAAGGCCAGGTTATATGGTCTTGAGGAAGCTCCAAGATAGTGGTACAGGGTTGACAGGTGGATGAGAAAGCATGGCTTTAGTCAATGCCATTGTAACCATTGTGTTTCTTTACCAGGTGGGTGATGATTACAACATCATCCTGTTACTGTATGTTGTGTATTTGCTTGATGTAGGGTTACACATACAGGGTTTTTTCTGAGCTAAAGGTAAAGTTAGTTCAGAGGTGTGTCATGAATAATTTGGAGGAGCAAAATTCTTTGGCATGAGTAATCCTAAAGACAGGGAAGATCACAAGTTGATGTTGTCACAGGATGATTGTGTGAAGGTAGTACAGGATGCAGAAACATCAAGCACACCTATGGATGGACAGTTCACAAAGCAGGGTCCCTAATCACATGATGAGGTTGAGTACATGTGTACTCCTTGATATTGCCCCAGTAGTGGGAGTTGTCAGTAGGTTTGTGGCCAATCTAGGAAAGAAGCACTGGAGGGTAGTTCAGTGGATTCTTAGGTATCTGATAGGGACCAACAATAGGTGCACATGTTATGCAGGGTCAAGTTCTTTTCTACATGAGTTTGTAGATGCGGATATGGTAGGTTACTTGGATGACAGGTGTTGCACCACAAGATGTGTGGTGGTTGGTCTTCAAGATTGAGCTTAAAGAGGGATACAAGCTAGGAAACAAATTAGACAGTGTACAGGTACAGGTATAGTGCAGCTATTTATCTCCAAGTGAGAGATTGTTAGGTTGTGGAGCTAAAAGCTTCACTGATGTAGACATGGAGGAGGTTGTTGAGAGGTTGCTGAGTTGTAGAGCAATTGACATCAGTCTGATCAATCAACATCAGTCATATACAGTGAGAATAACAACTAACATCAGTTAGGTCGGCTGACGTTGGTCATCTCTAGCTAGACAGGGACTAACGTCGGTTCCCTGTGTGATTTCAAAACTGTCAGTTTCATGAACAATTTGTTAATGAACTGGTTGTTTGCATGTTAAAGGCTAATTTTAGTCTTGGAGCTGTAGATCTAATTATTTTAATTGGATATCTAATTATTGTTTGCATGGGATCTATATAATAGACTCATGGGCTATATTGTAAAGTGTGCTAGTTGAGTAAGAGCAAGGTTAGCTCCTTCAGAGTGAAGAGAGCAAGGTGTGTTCTTCCTAGTTCCATAGGGGTGCTGAGTGTGTATGATCAAAGAGATCTGTGGGATAGCAAGATCTGGTAGAAGATCCACAGGGGCGCTAGTTTAGAGAATCATAAGGGTTCTTCCTGTGTGTATGATCTTGGTCGGCAGGTGTGCAAGGCCAGGTTAGGAGATCTACATGTGTAAGTAAGGTTGGTTGATCTGTAGGTGTGTGTGTGTGATATCTAGGTTTGTAGGTGTGCAGAACTAGGGTGATTTGTAGGTGTGTAGAATCAGGGAGGTCAGCAACACAACAGGTAGCAAGATCAGGGGAGATCTACTTGGAGTATGTTGTGTACTTAGAGTACAGTGTGTACTCAGTCATGGAGTACGTGGAGTACTTGTGTACTGGTAGTAGTGATACTGACTGGTGGTATTGGTAGTAGTGATACTGACTGGTTGGAGGTGAACACCAACTCTGTGTTTGAGTTGTGTGTTGGGACCGTAGTTGAGAGAGTGAACTCTTGAAGGTGATTTACTGTACACTTGGTTTGGGAAGCTTGTAAGGTGTGGAAGAGTGTGGCGTCTCTTCATTGTAATTTCTTTCTGGAAGAGTATTAATACAATTAGGTATTGTCTCTCATATTCTGTGTTGTTTTTGAATTGTAGTTACTTGTTACTTCTAGTTAAATTTCGCATATTTAGTTGCTTGGTAATCAATTGTGCTTCTTAGAACCTGACAAATTTTACCTGAAGTAGAAAATTTAAAACCTATTGGAGGTTTTATCAAAACTTTCAAGTGTGTTTTTTAAGTATAAATCCTATCAACAATTTACCTACATTTACAACTTCAAAACCAGTCAGAAATTTTACTTGTAATTATAACCCCAAAGCCTGCTAAGTCTGTAGTTGGTTTTCCCACATCAGATTCCCTAGAACCTGTCTGAAAAAGAAATAAAGTTAAATTCCAAGGGACCCAATGTCCCACTTAGCTTAGAATATAAAAGTAATGAAATCATGAACACAAACCTAGGTGGTTTTTGGACAAAGGTAAATGTTGAATTCAAAAATGACTAGATTTAGAGCATTTATGATTATGGACTGCCCTAGGCAACGACCTTCCCCTTATCAGTGTAGAGCCCCGAGCTTGTTCTCAAATTGGCAAAGCACTATGATGTAAAAAAGAAATAAGTATTGAATGACAAGGGATAAAATATTATAAACGTAGACCCTAAATTTATAGACTCAATGTTCCTGATTCTAGAATATGAGAGTTATCACGATATAAATCTTGACTTATCCAAGAAGTTTTATCAGGATAATAATACTAGATGTCTAAGGGTATTCAATAAATAATGGCTAAAAGTCCTTAGGCCTATATATAAAAGATTTCCTAAAACCTTGGCAAGAATAGACTTTAAAGAGGAAGTGGGTGACATCATCATACTTTTGCATAGAGTCACTGGGAACCCAGATGCCAATAAATTTTAAGATTAGATGTATTAATACATATGGGTAATCCATAAAAATAAGAAGTACATCCATCGAGCCTAGCTAATAAGTGACTCCATCCACAAATAATTGATGGAAGTCTAAAATATAGGGACGTTCTATATGACTTCATATCTAGTATACATACTAACAAAGGGAAAGGTTTTCCCAAGGTTGAGCACAATGTTTGACAAAGTCAACAAGGTATTCAATTATTACCCTGACCTCACCCTTGAGAAAAGTAGGTAACATTTTAGAATGGTAAATGATGCATACATAAACTGCATCATTATCATGTTTGACAAAGAGTTAGAAAAGAGGAGATTCTCTGATGCTGCTACTTCTAAGATCATAAAGTGGGGATATTATTTCATTCAATTCCCCACATACTCATACATTAGAGTAGGAAGATTCAATGGCTATCCTTTCACCCTCCCGAGGTATGTAAGTGACAAATGGGATTTAATAGAACTTGTGAGCCAACTTGTAGATACTCATAAATTATTATCAAGAAAACATAAGGTAGGAATCCATTCTTGATTAGCATAGTGAGGTATACTTTCCCTTCCCTATCCAAAGCCAAGTGTGTAGATGCTGAGATTCTTTAAATGAAATTAAGAGCTCTCGATGTGAGGCAATTTTATGATGTGAATGATAATATTACTAGTATATTGGGGGTCACAACATTTCCCATGTTCCCTATTATGAATATTATTGGGAAGACCTTTAAGATGAAGAGGAGGTGAGACTAAAATATTATTCCAGGATGACCCTAGAGTAGATCAAAGATTATAACATGGCACCCATCCATGAGGACTTGATAGAAAATGAATCTCCAATGGACAGAGTCTACTATGGTAATAAGATCTTTACTCAAACCCTTCCATCAATTATGTGGTCATTCATAATTCCTTATCATTAATGGATAGGACCACCAATCTAATAAATAGAATAATCAACTGGATTAGGAACAAAGGGGTTAAGGTGACCAAATAAACTTTGAACATTAGTGATAAGTTGAAATAAATCAAAGATAAGTGTGTGCCACCAATAATGGAAGGTTCTATTAGTGGAACCCAAATATAATAGGTAGATATGCTAGTGGTATCCCACAAGATAAAATAGAAACAAAAGGCTAAAAGAGGACAATCTAGTAGCCAAGGAGCAACAACAAATTAACCAATATTTATTTTAACTGATGATATATATACCACTAAAGAACAAATATTTTCTCCTCTTGTCTATGTCATTCCACTAGCTATAATACCTCATCTTCTTATCTCCACTCTACCATCACCTCAAACAATTACCCCCTCTATTTCCACCAAGTCACCTGTGCCAGTGATTCCATTGCTAATAGTTCAATCAACATAATTGGACACTTAGGTTTCACTTTCACTCCCCTCTTCCATAATTCCTTCCATCTCATCCATAATTCCTTCCATCTCATCTGTAATATCCACCACAACTCTATTAATCACTAACACCACATAATAATACATGGCTACTGATTCAATCATCTTGACTATGATCCCTCTAGCCATCCGCACCATCAAGGTAGCTACTATTCCATTTTCATCTCCTATCACTTCCCAATTACTCAACCCTAAGTATCCCCACAACTTTTATTGATTCATTCATGACTCTAGATTCCAAACTTGCACAGGTTCCCCTTTTTTAACTCCTTATGCCAATCCCTCTACTTGTATCACTTCCAATTCCCACAATCTTGGTAGGTACATCTATTTACACTACATCCATTTCTTCTATTTCCATAAGAACCCCTACCCCCACTAAGAAGGTATAGATAGAGGAAATCATTGATACAACTATGGCCACTCAACCCAAAAATGGGGAAGAGATTTCTAAAACATCAATTAAACATTCAACATCTGTATTAGTGATAGACATAACACTTGTCAACATAACCACCAGTGTAACAACTTCAACTACAGATTCATAGTTGGCAGTGTTAGGACAATAAGATGCCACTCTAAGTTAGATGGTGCAATCAGTGGGGAAGAAATGGAAACAAATGGTGTCTCCTAGCACACTAGATTTTGGCCTTATAGAGGCATCATAAAAATCAAGGGTAGCTCCTAGAACCATATCTAGAATACTATATGATTCAGTAGAGGAGAAATATATAGAAATTATTGGCCACCCACTAGACAAATAAAAGGAATATCTAGTGGATGGGGATTATCAAATATCCAAAGTTCACCTAGGTCATCCTACAAGAGAGGGATTGAAACATGATGTTCAATCAAGCATTAAATATATTTTTGAGAAAATGGATAGTGATAAGGTTATAAAGGATGAATTGAAGAATAAGGTTGAATAATTGACATCTTCACTAAATAAATTCATTGAGCCCATATCCAAACTGACACAATATATTAATCAGTTCTTTGACAAAGAAACACTTGAAGTAGTAACAAAAATTGGCAATATGGGAAGGGCTACAAAGGAGTAGGCAGAGGAGCTCATCACAAAGGGAAACATAGTTATTGAGTTAGCAATGGACCACTATAAATTTTTTAAGGATGAATATGTAACTTTGAATACATCAATGATCAAATATGAGGAAGAGATAGAAAGGTTGAACCTATTCTACCCAAAATTATAAACTATAGACATGATTAAAATTGACACCCTCATTATATAAAAGATATTGAAAATTGATCCAGAGCATGAGGAATTAGACAGGGCAACCAATTTTAGAATAATAATACTCACAAAGAGTATTAATAAAGTTAAGGCTACATATGACAAGGTCACATATATGATTTATGACATTGAATATTTACTTAATAAATTATCATGTGAAGCAAAAAATCATCAAGACTAGATCCTTTCAATACAAGAAGTTTAGGACAAGTTCAAAGGAGTGGTCAAGAGAGAGTTAACACAAGACACAACATTCAATTTGAGTTCCATCCATGATTTATCAAATATCATAATACACTCGATCAAATGAGGAAGGATACTCAAGTATACAGAGCTACATAAAGGGAACTCTCTAACACAATTGTAGAATGTGAAATAATCAATCTATATTCTCTTAATCTTGATGAAGATCGTATCCTAGAGATATTCAAAAGCTTTGATTCTTATATTGAGAAGATACATGCAAAGAAGGATAAAGAATATTTAGAGGTTGTATTTGTAGATTAATTATTTTAATCAAATACATTCCATATATTATATTTCTTTGTTGTAAAAGACATTATAAAGTTGCATGTTGTAAATGGTAAGTTCCGTAATTTTGGCATCTCTTTTTGAGAAAGTGCTTCTTGTAATTTTCAATTTCCTTTTTAATAGGTTGTAAAGTTGTAAAAACAAATCTTGTAAATTGCACTTTTCTTTTTGACAAAGTCTGAGTTGCTTACTTTCAAAAATTCATGTTGTAAATTACATTTCCAATTTTTTCAAATTTGGATGACTTAAAAAGTTTTAAAAGTCCCAATTAAAAAATAAAAGTTATGTTTTGTAAAAAAATAACTTAATATATCTAAAATCTTTCTATTATTCTAAGTATGATTTCATTTTTGGTGTCTCATTTCATCAAAGAGATAACACCAACTGAACTAAATAAAATGAGCACATTGCATGAAGATTCTACTAGTTTTCCCCATACCTCCAACACTTGTGAAAACACTTATCAGTTTCATGATCCTTGTTCCAACCATTTACATTGCTAAAAATTCCATTCCAGTTGAAGAACACACCCTTTTGCATGAGTTTTTTAGATTTTTCTTGTTATTTAACTGGGCGTAGAGTTTAGATGACTATCTCTTTTCCAAGAGAGTATTTTGTATAAGTAAGGGTATCATAGAGTAGCCCATTTAACTTTTTTGTTGTTGAAACAATTATTCTACATTTTAAAAATTTGATCTACATGATGTAACTTGGAGAATGATAATAGATTGAAGATTTTCCTTCCTTATCTTTGTTATCTTTTTGTATGTAAAGTTATTTGTCAAATTTGTGAATGATTTCATTCTTATTTCAATCCCTTTTGAGAGATTATTTGATTAAAAATAAATAATCTTGTTCCTTATATGATAAATACCCAATATTACCTCTAGTTTCATATTTTCATGAGTTTTTTCTCCAATAAATTTTAGTATATTTATTATTATGTTGTGTTCATACAAAGCAAGCATTAAAATCCACTATAAATATTTGGTGTAATCACCATTTCCAATTGTTTAAATTAATTTTTAAAACTCTTTTCCTCATAGTTAAACCCTAGTTTAGAATCAAGATCACTAAGAAGTGGAATTTCCACATGAATTATTAATTTATCAGTTGCATTAAACTTAGTGGAAGGAAGTCAGCCTTCTCCAAAATTTCAACTCAATTTTCCAAGGTCCTATAGTTTAGAGGTGATCCCATTGTATCGTTAGATTTCCACACAACATGTTATAACACAAAGATGAGTGAAAAGTCTATGTGATAATGGCTTCCAATATCTCAACATTCTCTTAACCATGATTCCTATGTTAACCTTGATTAGAGACTAGACAAGATGACTTGTCAAAACCTCTACATGAGTTGGAGGGAATCAAGAGGTAGTTAGAGACATTTTAAGTGCTTGGAAAAAGTGTGTATAATAATACAAATATATCATTAAAATTATTCAATATGGTGGAGATAATAACTCTAAGAAATAGACCAAGAAAAAGAAAAAGAAACTAAGAAATAATGTCTTTTCTAATTTATTTTTAATTTAGACTATGTATACATTATGACATATGGGATTAAATGATGCTTGACAGAGTTATTTATGGATTTTGATGGAATTAAAACATGTGAGTGTTGTTTTATTTTTGTAAATTTTTTAGTATCTTGTGTTCTTATAGATAATCTCTAGGTACAAGTGTTGATACACATTATAGTTCTAACTGGAGCAATTTTGTTTGATAAAATCAGAGTGTAAGGTTGGTAATGTCTAGTTGAGACTTGTTTAAGTGTTTAATTGAAGAATATAATAATAATAATAATAATAATAATAATAATAATAATAATAATAATAATAATAATAAGTCTCATTATGTGCATACATAGGTGGAAAATAAATAGAACTTCAAGAAAGAACAAGAAAGATCTAGACTTGGAGAAATACTATCTGTGTTGTAGAATTTTGTGCATGACTATTATTTATGCAATGTGATCAATGAATATAAGAATGTTTTAAAGAGTAATTGTTAATTTACATGAGATTATTGGTACATAATAAAAATTCAATTCTTTTTTTCCTTGAATAGACTGGGTTCTTTCTTTTAATCTCTAGGTTGAAGTTACAACATATAAGCTTTGAAAGCTCTACTTTGACACAGTCAAGTAGAAAGGGATTTAAGGGGTTATTTTGAGTTTAACTTAGAATTTTTGGATGTTAATAATGTGTTATAAATAATAAATTTGATGAATATAACCCATTTTTACTCTCATAACACTCTTAAAGAACAAGATTAAAATTCAAACTTCCATATTAATGAACACAGACCTGTGTACTTTCTCAAAATTCTATAAAATAGGCGTAAAAATAGTTTTGGTGATTGATCAAGACCAACTATTATGGAATTTAAACCTAGGTAGGAAAAAACCTAAATAACCTTTAGAATCATTTTAAATTGAAAAACTTTCAAATTTGCTCATTTTATATCCTCTCGGGCACCTACAAGCATGTATAATCCTGAACTTAGAACTTGAATCTTGAATAGTTTCTATTTCCACCCTTAATTTTTTTTAAAAATTTATAATCTAAGGTATTTTTAAATGATCTAAGGTATTTTTGTGTTTTTGAATTGGTACCTAACTATATAGTATGAAAGGAGATAATTGATCTCACATTAGGCCTAATGGAGACTTAATTGACAAAAGGCTTTGAGAATCAGAGGACTTCCCTTGAGAGTTGTGACTTGAACTTTAGGTGAATTTTAATGAGGATAAGGGGTATATGAAATTGATTTTTTTGGAACCTCTTTATATTACTCAAACCAATAAGTTTTGTGTTAAAATAGGGTTACTAGAGATGAGGCCCAAAGAAGACACTTGCATTTGAATTGCAAACTCTCTCCCTATGCATCACTTCCCTCTTTTATAATTTTTGATAAAAAATTATCATAAGTTACAATTTTAATCTTGATACATTTGTAGTGCTGTAATTCATCTTTTTCAAGTGGACCATGTTTGAGATTAGTGACACTCCATGTCTTAGTTGTAATTTAATGAGCCATGTATTGGTTCCCACCTCTTTTTATTAGTTCTAAAAGTGAGCATATTTTATATTAGTGACACTTGACATCTTGGATTCACTTTAGAAAACCATATAATAATCCCCCCCTCTTTTTTATATCTTCCCCTTAAATTTTAGTGATATTGTAAGGGTAACACCCTTAATTCTTCTTAGATCACTCTTCATTAGTGAAATCATAACCTTGTTTAAATTAAAATCTTCACTCATTCAGACTTGATCACTATTAATTTTTACATATGTTTAAATCCCATGAGTTGATATAGCTATGGTTTAGTGACACCCAATGGCATACCACTCACTCTATTACCACTTTAAAAATCATATGTTCTCCCTACTAGGAGGAAAA
Organism: Torreya grandis; assembly: GCA_037957365.1. Classification (NCBI taxonomy): domain Eukaryota; kingdom Viridiplantae; phylum Streptophyta; class Pinopsida; order Cupressales; family Taxaceae; genus Torreya; species Torreya grandis. The sequence continues at coordinate 794,790 of JARHVA010003331.1, read as the reverse complement.
TAATTTTGAAATCACCTTGTCTCCACTTTGGTTAGCTGGTAACCCAAGACATCAAATTCCTCCTTTGAAGACAAAGTGTGTTTCCACACTAATTTTATCTCTCTCTCTCTCTCTCTCTCTCTCTCTTTTACTCTAATTATTTCACTTGATCATATTTATAATAAAGGGGTAGGGGAAGGGGGAATGTAGACATAAATTTAATCAATAAATGATTGAAAATGTTTATTCTTAACATCCTTACTTTATTTGGTCTTTTTATTTCATTAGATGAAATCATTATAGGAACATTCATTATCTTACAGAGACTAATAAAATAACATGCAAACATAACTATTTCATTCCTATTCATCTCTATTTTTCTCATAGATTATTCATAGAAAAATTCAAAAGTTTATGACATTCTAGGATAATACAATACTAGGTAGGTAGGATAGTGGTACATCCTTATCCTTTAGTGCTCCCTTATCATCTTACCCCTAATGAACACCTTTTAAAATCAAGATCTTAAATAATGGTTATCCCACACTATTCATAAGGTAGGATCATGAAAATACTTGAAATATTCTTATATAAAAGCACATCAAATCCAATCAATTCATGACTTAACAGTCATTTGGAAATCTAATTTCAAAACCATATATCTTGAGCAAAAGAGCACTATTCTTTCCAATTTTAACTATGTTGCTTTTTTATAGTCAAAGGCCAAATTTAACAATGTTCTATTACAATTCAAGGGAATATATTTTCAAGCATTCTAATAAATTTTATAGTTACATTCATCACATATTTAATACTTGCCTAAAAGGGATAACTACATCAACCTGAGGCCCTTTGGGCTATTTAGGCAACACTTAGTCAACAAGGGTTTTTTTTAGCATAGTCTGGCCATTCCCACTTCCCCCTATTTTCTTCCTTTTGAATTTGAGATCTTTTTTGTGCTTATGCAAGATTAAGCATCAATTTTTAGGGTATTATGTGGATCTATTCATCCATTTCACATAATCATGAAACTATTATAAGTAAACACATGCACTCCAATGGAAAAATAGTTGATATAGTAAGTAAGGATGACATATCATAAGGTAGGCATATCCAAACTGTGGTCCTGTCCTACCACTACACTCCTATCCATTTTTTTTAAAGTGTCGATTATTATGGTGACATGATCTTATGTCTGATCTAATCAGTCATAAATAAAAAAACCATATGTATATTCAAAAATCAATCAATTTCAAGATAAGTACATATTTCCCCTTTTGAAATTCAATTTCTATAGCTTACTTTCATCTTTTTACTTAACTGTATTTTATTGTATACTATTATACATTAGTTTCAATTGTTTATTTCTAGGTTAATTGATTAATTACAATTAATGTTAGGGTAAACATAAAAATACACAAGCATACACATGAAATAAATCAAACAATCATATACATGTAAATAAATAAATACTATAACCATTTCAATCTAGCTACATAATGTATATATCCATGTAACAAGGAAGATATGTGTAGCTCAAAGAATCTAAATGGAACCACTAGTGTTTAATAAGGGGGTACACAAGGTACTAAAACAAACCACTAAGAGTCTAAAAGGCTCCAGGATTCTATGGGCTACAAGAGATCTATAGTGGCTATTCAATTTACTGGCTTGCACCAAGCTATAGATAGACTTTTTAAAAAATAGGTTAGGGATATCATGATCAAGTGCACAAAAGATGTAAGTATCTATATCATAAATAACCACAATAAAGCAAGTAGCTAAGACTAGACTATTGTTTGTACATATATTTTGGAAACAACAATGCCAGATAAAAAGAGCTAACAACTGAAATGTAAATCTAGAGGCTAAGGCACTTTCAATACAAATAAAAGACATTTTAAGTAATGAAGACATTTTCAAGTAAGGGTTCAAGATCATGCCTAGTGCAGGTTTGAGCTATCTTTCACTTTCAAAACTATTGTTTTATAACAATGCAATGTTCTAGTTTAACAAGAGAGAGAGAGACTATTTAAGCAAGTTGTATAGATCATTTTGAGCATGTAGAGTCTTACTATGTAATGAAGAACATTTCTAATGAAATCATAACATGTAATGGAAAATATTTGAAGCAATGAAGATATTATTTAACCATATACAAATGCATAAAATCTAGAAACTATTCTAAATAATATAAATAATGATTAAATCACTAAAATAAATCAAACCCTAGCATGTATACTACTACAAATAACAAAGAGTTTTACTTTTCAAAACAAAGTGCCCCAATATAAAACTCAAGAGAGATGTGTAGAATTTCTACCAACCAATTAGCCAAGCTAGGAAGTAAGAGAGGAAGAAGATCAAGCTATGTGTGAGTTGAGTCTAGACCAAGAGCCAAAAGTTATGGAGGAGGTGAAGGAGAAGTTGCCAATATGTGGAAGAGCCAATGCAAGGAGCATAAGAGATAGGTGTAATGGAGTCTTGAGGGAGAAAAGAGAAATCTAAAAGCTTTAAGAACACTATGAATAGAAATATGAATCATCAAGAATAGTTCTAGTAGAATAGTGTGTCCCATATCATAATGAAATCTATGGTGCCAAGCAAGAACCAAGAGAGATTCAAGGAGGTAACCAAACTTTGAGTGTGATGATCAAGTGGGAATATCAAAGAAATAAATCTAAAAGAGAGTGAATTTCAAGGCTCAAATAAATGAGTAAAATGACATATATCTCAACCTTAATCCACCAACACACCAAAAACTAAATATTTTTAGGCATTTAGGCCCAAACAGGGCACTTTTGCATGCATTCTACCTAGGCCATGTATTTTTTAAAGGAAACATGTGGCCTAGAATGTGGGTTTCCTCCTTAAGCTATGACCTGGGTCCATAGGCACCTAGGGTGGTCAACGAGTTCCTAAAAGGGCCTCGGGGGATCTTTAGAGAGCCTACCTAGCATGTGAAAGAGCTGAGATGGACTAAAGATGTGTATGAGATGAGAATATCATGTAAGAAAGGTCCAAAAAAGTGGTAGATGTCTCCAAGTGGGATATTGAGGGTTGGTAGTTTGCATGTGATCTAATGTGTAATCATAATGAGGAGCAGGGTCATAAAAATTATGATTATATATGCCCTCAAGGTACAAGTAGTCAATGTTCAAATGAACAAAGAGTGATATACAATACCTAGAATCTACACCAAAGCAAAGTAAGAACTAAAAAGATAAAAGGAAACATTACCTGCACTTACCAAATAAGGATGGTGGTAGAAGAAGTTAATGATGCTATCCATGGGTGAGAGTGAAAATGCTACATAATCTAAAATCCAACTCTAGCTCCAGCTATAGATCCTACAAATAATGGACACAAGTGATATCAAATCAAATAATATTATCTAGAATGACATTCACTAAGGCATGAACATTAGTGTTCTCCTTATGAGGGAGAAGGGTGAACTAGACGTCCTAGAAGAAGGAGAGTAAATCATGCACCACCTCAAAGAGGGGGATCAAATTAGAGTTGAGGATGTCTTAGACATCGATCAATTAAGATATAACTAAGAGTGAGTTAGATAATAAATGCACATAGTATGTGCCTAACTCATGGGCATCAGTTAAGGTGCTAATGATTGTGTGAGACTCAATGACATTATTCATCTCATTGGTAAGGAAGAAACCAACTCTAACAATCTCATGGCCCCATGGATCATCAATAACCCAAATTATAGCTACTTTTCCTAGATTTCCTCAAACATAACCATTTGTGTGAATCACCACTAAGAGGTGTACCATGTTGGGCATCGAGGATGCAAGACTAGTAATTGATGAAAGGTAATCTCAAAGTGAGGAGGTGTAAGTGAGTTAAATGAGGTAAATGAATAATGAAAACAAGCCACAACTATAGTGGTGGACCAACATTGGCAATGGTAAGAGGTAACAAGGGAAAGTGGGGGGAAGTTCAAAGAAGATAAAGACCAATTGGTAAGACTAGAGTAATTCTCTAACCACTACAACCAATTAACAACCCTACCTACAATCATGATGAAAAATAGAGAGAGGGAGTTAGAATGGATTGAATACAAAAAAATAGATAAATAATTAACTAAAATAAGTACAATTAACTTCTATCCATAGGTGCCCACAAAATGGGGCACAGGCTTAAGAGGTCAATGGGGACCTAAAAGGGGTCTTAGGGACCAAAATAGTGCTAGAATGGGCCTAAAGAAGCCCCAAATTAAAAATGGAGGCCACTAATGAACTCAAAACATGACAAAACCCATAAGATAGAGGTTTCATGGTCTAAAATGCAAAAAGGGGAACACACCCAAACAGGGCCCACAAAAAGTAAGAACAAGAGGAAAAAAGAGTAAAAAGTAAATCATTTTCACTCTTGTTTTCACTTTGAGAGAGATAAAGGACATCACACGAGCTACCAAAGCCCATGTGGAGTAAATGAGGATGTGGGAGCACATCATAGGTGCATAGGATGGTCTGGGTAAGTCCTCTGACCATTTTTTTTCAAATTTTATTCATTTTTGGGTTTTGTGAGGCCCTAAATGCATTTTGACTCATTTTAGATGATTTGGTGGATGAATCAAGAAAAACAAGGAGTCAAAATGATGGGAATAATTAGACAAATAGAATGGGATAAATGGGAGGTCAAACCATACCCTGAGGGAGGAGAAATAGGGATCCCTAGGGCTCCTCAAGGCACCATGCCCTAGGCTATGGATTGAGGAGCTAATAAGACATATGGGCCATGGCTTGGTTCACTACCAAGCTATGGATTTACCCAAAAATCCATGTTTTATGGTAGTGAGGCCCCAAGACAGGCCTTAGGGAGCTTGGAAGAGCTTGGGAGGTCTTGAAAGGGGCAAGAATAGGAAAGAGAATAGGGAAAAAGATAGATAGATACAAGTGATGTTTTTAATTCACTCTTACTCATTTCATGACTAGTAGACTAATCCATTTGCCTGTGGCTTAGTTGTGTTGACACGTGAAATAGTTAGCCTACTATAGGAGGGAGAGGCTTCACAAGTAAGGGAGTAGTCATCATAAAGAGATAAACCATATGCCCTACTTGTGGAGGACCAAGATCACCTGTAGAGTGCAAGACTTTGGAGACTAGTACACATTCCTTCATTGCATTAATCCAAAGACCTAGTGAACATGTTAGTGACCACATGGGTACCAAATAGACATGTGTTCTAGCTAGGGCCTAAGATAAAGGTCATCCTTAACATTGAGGATGTCTACCAGATCTAAGGGTGGAGCTAAAGGACATAGAGATAAAGCTACCATAGGTATAGGATATAGATACAAATGAGCTCTGCTTGGTGGGGCCTTGCACTCAATAAAATAGCCATAGAGTATAAATCACACATCTATCACTAGGGGTACCCACACTCAAGATAGTGATAACAGGCACTATGGTTGGGAGGCTCTACATTGGCTAGAATATGAGACAACTACCACTTTCTTAGACATGAGTTATCCAACATATGAAGAGAAGATAGAGATATGATTGGGGATAGAATATTCTAGGTAGGCTATACCAGTAGATGGATCACATCTGGTGTATAAGGGTAGGTGAATTGACATAACCCAACTTACTCATGTTATGGGTTTATGAGAGGCTCCCACTAATATGGTTGAGGACATCATGGCGTAGTGATGTATACCCTACACTAGAGGAGGAAATTTCATAGGATGCAAGGTTTGTAGATAGGGCTGGGCCTTGTGCATACCACCTTAGATATAGATGTAGTAGGTAACTACATCTTAGATCCTTACAAATTTATGGTATGGCTAGATGATGTAGGGGTAGAGACCTATGTGGGATAGGAGGAAATATGAGGTCCATAGGGGCCATACCATCATTTAGAGAGATAAGTTCTAGTAGCATGAGAGAGATAAGCATAACCCAAGCTAATTGTTGTTGAGCACAATAGCCAACCAAGATAGAGTGAAGGGGTAGCGATAGAGAGAGGAAACCATGGTGAGGACCACCACCACAAAGAAGAGAATGACCTATAGGAGGGCCATACAGGCCATCAAAACTACCAAGTAAGAAAAGTGTATTAGATAGATAACACTTTATCTTTTTACTCATCCTTAACAAGAACTAATATGTGACTAACATATGTGCTCTATGTGTGTGTGTGCAAGAGTCTAGCCTAGTTGGAATGGACCCTAGGTGGACCCACTATTGAGGGAGCTATTGCCTGATGTGGAAGTGAGATAATTGATGAATTAGGTACCACATCTACTAGTGGGAGAAGATCCACATACTCACTTCTAATAGGTGGGTGTAATAGCCTCACTTGAGCTAGTGAAGGTATGACACCAAATACCATAGATATAAGTAGAATCAACATAACATGAGGAAATTATGGCACAATTGGAGATGGATGAAATATATCATGAGGTATCTACAACATGAGTTGAGACATGATTGGATAGAGCAGAGGCTAAGATCGATCAGCTATGGGCTAAGCTAGCCCAAGAGCACATGAGAGGAGTGGCTGTACCTAGAGATGGGGTAGACTGACTGGTGGCCTTGAAGAAGATGGTAGCTCAACTAGTCATTAGGTAGAGATCAATGTCTCTAGTAGAGGCATGATTACCAAGATGTATCCCAATCATAGGCTAACTGGGATAGTATCATATGTATAACCATGCATGTGGTAGTTTTTGAGGACTATGAGTTTAGGCTCAAAGGAAGCCATATGATGTACCTAGAGAAAAAACATGTATTTTTTGTGATATATATAGTGATTTATCATTATTAACACATGTGTGTATATGATTTTAAGTGTGATGTGTATGATTTATTTGATATAGACTACTATATACATACACACACATATACAAGTGGCACAAAGCTTAGAGGTGCTAGAAGAGAGGAAAGATCACCTTACCACCATAGGAAATTTTATTGGAGGGACACATGGGCCCTAGAAATGAAATGTCTTGAGGTGGAACCCATTGATTGGGTACCACATGGGGTCACCTTTAAGGGTCGAGAGATGACAGGCCCCATTATCTAAAGAGGTAATGATAACAAAAGGGCCAAACCACTTGCGTACAAGTTTTACCTTCTTATAGTGCTCCTTATCAAAGATAAGGACCACATCATCTACCTTGAATTGATGAGGGTACATCGACTTCTTAAATTGGTGGCATGGATGATTTTGGTAAGCATATTTATGCTCAAAATCAGTCAAGCATCACTCATCTAATTATTCAAGCTTGGTGAGGCAAGTGGCATGTTCTTCCTCATCAAAAAGAGATACAAATGTCTTAACCAATAACAAAGGGATTAAGATCTATAAGGGAATAATAGCCTCAAACATATACACGAGCAAGTATGGGGTTTCCCCTGTGGCTGTCCAAAAGAGAGTCTAGTAGGTCTAAAGGGTAGGATAGAGCATGAGATGTTAGTCCCTTTTAGACTAGGCAATGGTACATAGAAGCATCATATTCAAAATTTTATTTGAAGACTCTACTTGCCCATTTATTTGAGGGTAATAGGTAGAGGAGAAGCGAATCTTGAACCTGAAGCATTTAGCGAACTCACACATATTAGGGATTTAGAATCTTGGGCCATTTTTTAACATAATCACAATGGGGACTCCAAACCTATAAATAAGCTGGTTTAGGACAAACTTGGTTACAATATTCCCACACATGCCACTAAGAGGCATAGCCTCAACCCACTTCATGAAATAGTCAATGGTAGTGATAAACCTGTGATGGACATCAGAAGAGGTAGGTTTTAACTCACTGACAAAGTCAAGAGCCCAAACCAAGAAGGGATAAGGGGATGAAATAGAATGTAATAATCATGTCAAGGTGTTGATGGTATCCCTGATGACTTGGCACATCTTATACTTTTTGGTGTATTGGATTGTAGCCTTAACAAGAGTAGGCTAGTAGCAGCCCATCTTGATAATATGTTGAGTGGTGGCTTACCCTCCTAGGTGGCCACCATAAAAACTCTCATGAGACTCCTCTAGCATGAGAGGAGTATCCTCAAGGGTGAGACACTATAACATACCATCTAGACCTCTCTTGAATAAGATGCCACCTATGATGACATAACAAATGATGAGCTTGTGGATCTGATAGTGTTGTTATGAAGGAACATCAATGGGATAAGATTGTGTCTCAAAGTAATAAATTATGTCTTGATACCAATCACACTTAGAAACCTTAGGATAATTGATCAAGTAGACCATATCATTAAGAAAGGCATCATCAAAAGCTCCACACTAGGATTGGGTAGTGGGCACTCAATGAGTTGCTCAACTATAGCCAAACCCTTGGTGGACTTTTGGTTAACAATGTAGAGGTCAAACTCTTAAAGAAACATGATCCCCCTTGCAGTCCTTCTAACAAGATGTTTCTTACTAAGAAGGTAACATAGTAGATCAAATTAGATAATCATGTTAGTGGTTTGGCCCAACATGTAATGTCTTAACTTCTTTGTAATGAAGATAAGAGAGGCGCTACTACTCAATAAGAGATTAGTTAAGCTCAGGGCCAACTATCATACAAAATATTTAGTAAATAGCTCTCTCTTTGCCAACATCATCCTTTTGACACAATATGCCATTAATGAAAATATCAGTGATAGAGGTGTAAAATATGAACTCATGCCCCTTAATGGGTGTCATTAGGATGAGAGGATTATGAAGCATGCACTTTAACTCCTTGAAATTCAGTTGGAATTTAGTAGACCACAAGAATGGAGTATTATTGTATATGAGACATGTGAGGGGTATGTATTTGTGAGCATACTCCTTTATGAAATGTTTAATAAAGTTAATCCTTCCCAAGAAGGACTGAAACTGAATAAGGTTACATGGGGGAGGCATCTCAAGGATCATCCTGACCTTATCGGGGTCTACCTCAATGTCCCTTTACAAAACTAGGAAGCCAAGAAACTTTTCAGTGGAGACACCAAAAATGCACTTCTCAAGGTTAAGGCTAATGTGATACTCTTTGAGATGCTCAAAGATGATCCTGAGGTCTCGAACATGCTCATCCCACTTGTGGTATTTGACAAGAAGATCATCAACATAACACTTAATAATCTTATGGACAAGTTCATGAAAAATGTATGTCATGGCATGTTGATACATGGCCCCAACATTCTTAAAACTGAAAGGCATGATGGCATAATAGAAGGTACCCCAAGGGGTAGTGAATGACATCTCGTGCTGGTATTTAGGTGCAATATAGATTTAGTCATACCCTTAGAACCTATCCATGAGGGTCATGATCTCAAAACTAGCAATGTAATCAATAATCTAGTTGATCAAAGGAGTAGGAAAATTATCCTTTGGGAAAACCATATTGAGATACCAAAAGTTGATATAGATCTAATTGCTCCATTCTTATTTAGAATATGAATAATGTTGGAAACCCATCGAGGGTAGTCAATGACTTAGATGAAATCAACTCGGATGAGCTTTTCAATCTTAGCCTTGACTAGTTGGGAGACTTTAACCACCATTGGTCATTGCTTTTAGCAAACAAGTCAGGTCCCATCATCCATAACAAGGTTATGGACAATAATGTTAGGATCTATTCCCTTCATATCAACATATTCCCAAGTGAATACATCCAAAAATTCATGTAGGAAGGTGACCAAAACATCCTATCTCTCTAGATCAAGGCTAGCATTGATCTTGATGATCTTTGGCCTTGCTGAAGTGCCATGATTGACATCTATGATCCTTCAACATTCATAGCATTTCCTTCCTTGAAGAACGCAACTATAGGAGGGAGTGATTGATCTAACAGTTCAGGTTCAACCATGAGGACATTCATGAGGGAAATGCTAGGGTTTAGGCCATCAGTGAGTGAGATATCCAAATCAAGATGATCAAAGGGATAATCATGCTTACAATAAGCCCACATGATCTTTATGTAATCCTTTATTTCCTTGAATAGGTTACGTTTCATAACATAAATAAAATAACACTTGAGATTGAACTCAACCACTCTACTGGTCTCAGTAGGAGATGCATTAAGAGAACCTATAATTCAATAGGAAAAGTGTGATGCAAGGGGAAGCTCAATGTCTGAGGAGACATACTGGAAGAGGTCTTTGAGGAGGGATGGGTTGCCCTAGCATTATGAATTAAAAGAGGGTATCAATTAATCCATGTAATATTATGAAGGAATGAATGTAGATTGGTAATCTACTAGATAACAATGCTCATCCTTGAGAAAATGAGACTCAAAAATAGGGGGTGTAAAGGAATATACCGAATCCCATGAGGAGATATCCAAAAGCTTACCTGAGGGCTTTGTCTTTATGTATAGCAATACCCAGGGATCTAGGTTAGTCTCCATGGTATGAACCTCACCTTCATGTATAAATTGAACCATATAAAATGTGGCTAATGTGATGACCTAGATAGCAGTGGTTTAAGGATGGCCAAGAATCATGTTGTATGAAAGATTAAGGTCTAACACACAAAACTTGATCCTAATTATCTTATGGCCAAACTTGACTCAGAGCTTCACATTTCCCACTAGTATAACCATGTTTTTGTTGAAACCAACATAGTTATGGTAAGAATCAAGGAGCTTCTTTTGACTAATCCCAATCTCATTGAACCTATATAGGGACTTGATATTCAATGTATCTCCTTCATCAACAATGTACCATTTAACATTAAAATTATCGATGGAGGTCTTAATATAGAGAGGAAACTGGTCCCTCTTTACAAGAATTAAAGTATTTGACAAAGAGGTGGGGTCAAAAGATAAGATGGGAGAATGAGGGTGATTAGTTGTGTTAGAGTTGAAAAAAACTTCAAGATCATCCCATAGTGAACCCTCATGAGAGAGACAAATCTCATCAAAGATAATGCCCCTTTCCTCAGGACAAAGGCAAAGAAGGTCCCAAATTGGAGATCCCAACTGAGAGGCCCTATGACTCCTTTATGATGGAGTAAGGATGATATCTATTATGGGGAGGGATGTTATGTTGAAATTCAAATTTAAATTTGGGATTCGCTACCCTTGTGGCTTGGACAGGAGGCCCAACACCACTAGTCTCTACAATAAGGTCAGTGACCCAACATGAATGCATGTTGTTAAAGCACTCATACCCGGTAGAGGCTATGTCAATAGTAATAATGAATTTGATACTTTTGCACTTGGATTTCCCTCTTAGGTTAGCCTAGGAAGAGGAGTCAAAAGAGGTGGAAGAGTAGGAAGGAGAATGAGGGGACTTATCCATTTATTTATTCTTTTTATTCATCTTCTTTTCCTTATCATGGTTAGGTAAAAGCTCCTTGAACACATTTAATTTATGGTTGGGTTATGTTAGAGAATAACTTTGAGATGGAAATGAGGCCTATGCACTAGAATTTTGGGTGACATAATTGACATCATCATGCCCCCTCATCTAATTGTAATTGTAAAACTTGGCAGGGTCATAAGAAAACACCATCTATTATTTTTCTATACTTGATTCATAAGCCTTATTTTTAGCTAGCTTCTTGCTCAAATAATTCACCTTATGGATGCCCTTCATGTCCTTATTATCAATATGAGAATCAATGACACCATTACTAGTCACATTGTGGTTGTGATCATATGAAGAGGATGATTTTTGGGTTGGTATAGGATGCATGCCCACATGTACCTAAAACACTTCAATATTTAGATACTCATTAAAAAATTAATCATATGAGGTGGGATCACACTTGAGGACCTTAAGGTGAACTTATTTCCTTAATAATTTCATGAACATGTCATAAAGCTAATAATCTAAGAACTTGGTTTTGCATGTATGGATGACTAAACACCACCTACACACAAAATCAAAGTTTGACTCACCCTTGGCCTGCACCATGGAGGTTAGTGATTGGATGATAAGGTTGAAAGTTCTAGAGATATTAAAGTACTATAGGTAGTCATCTAAAAGGAGATGGAAACTACAAAGAGAATCTAGAGGCAAACTCTAAAACCACACAAGAGCTTCAACTCATAGAGAATGAGTGAAGAGCTTCAACATCATACCTTCATCTTATTTCTAATCCATACATTCCATCATGAATTATATAGTATGCTTTATGGGAATGGATTATTAAGTCCCATTGAACTTAGTTAGTTCAAGGATAGGAGTAGGAAGGGGAATAACACGTACCCAAGGGGCTAGAGGATTTTGATGGAGATCCTCATAGGCACAGTTGATATTAGGCTATTGATGAGCTATAGGAGGGGCTCATGATGGTAATGATGTTACCTATGGACATAGGCATCATCATAACCATAATCATGGAGAGGATGATGTCAAGGCAATTATCGATGGGGAAGATGCTCATGACAGAAATCATTTCTACCATAGGGCAAAGAATGACCATGAGATGGGTAACATTACTCATGGAGATGATGAGAAGATGTGGCATACTTATGGAAGTGGTCATGATGACCAAAGTCCCCATGGTGATGATCATGTTCCATTAGATGAGGGTTAATTAGTAGCCATTGATGCTCTTGATAGGCACCTCATGGATCTCTAATTTGTAGATGGTGATCAAAATCAACACGCTCATCAAAAACTCTAAAGGGATAGGAGGATGGGAAGAATCCCCATGATGGGGATACATCATTAATTTGGAATACCTCTAACCCAAAACATGGATATGAGGGTGTTCTTGTTATAGAGTCTCCTACCAAGAAAGAGGTGAGGAACTCACACGAGAATTGGTTGAGGCACTTAAAACTAAATGGGTGTAAGCTCTATCTCCAGAGGAAGTATGCCATTGACTCCTAGGGGGAGAAGAATGCACTTAATTTATCAAAAGGCATATACAACAATCATCAATGATTATACATAACTCATCAGGCTTTATTAATGAAAGGGGATCCTCATCACCTCGAATGAGTGAATGAGACACGACATGAGGTTGAGACAAAACATCCTCAAATGAATGAAACTTATATTGGTGAAAAGGAGACCAAGTTTTTTGGTTATAGATCTACCAATATTGTTCCCTTTAAAATGAGAAAGGGTTTACACCACCATGCTGGGTCAAGGGAACCTCATAGATCCTATGGTGTCTATGGCATTCCATTGCAACCATGGCTTGCTCAAGAGTGATCTCAGGGATGAGACCCTAAGTCTAACAGGATTGGCATCATAAGGTTGGGAGACCAATTATGGATGCAATGAAGCAAGAGCACCACATAAGACAACAAAAAAGGTAGACTAATAGATAACCAATAGGGAGATTGACACATAACCAGAGTAGGAGGAAATAACCAAGGTGAGAGCTGAAACATAACTAAAAGTAAAGACTAACAACTAACAAAGGGGAGTTAGCTAAGAAAGCTCTAAACAAGATAGAACTAGTGTGAGACTATATGTGAGGTCCCATCGAGCATGTCAAAATGTAGTTCCAAGAATCTGAATAGAACCACTAGTGTTTGGTAGGGGGTACATAGGGTACTAAAACAAACCACTAAGAGGTTAGAATGCTCAAAGCTTCTATGGGCTATAAGAGATCTATAGTGGTTATCCAGTTTGCCAACTTAAACCAAGATATATATAGACTTGTAAATTAGGTTAGGGATAACACACTCAAGTGCACAAAATATGTAGGTATATATAATAGATCTAACCATAGTAAAACAAGTAGCTAAGACTAGACTATTGATTGCACACAAATTTTAGAAACAATAATGCCAGATAAAGAGAGCTAACAATTGAAATGTAAATATAGAAGCTAAGGAACTTTTATGCAAAATTAAATATGTTTTAAGCAATAAATATGTTTTCAAGCAAGGGTTCAAGATCATGCCTAGTCTAGGTTTGAGTTATCTTTCACTTTCAACACTATTGTTTTTTAACAATGCAATGTTCTAGTTTAGCACAAGAGAGAGATTGTTTAAGCAAGTTGTATAGATCATTTGAGCATGTAGAGTCCTACTATGTAATGAAGATTGTTTCTAATTTAAGAATAACATGTAATGGAAAATATTTCAATCAATGGAGATATCCTTTAATCATATACAAATACATAAACTTCAGAAACTATTCTAAATAATGCATAAAATGACTAAATCACTAAAACAAATCAAACCCTAACATGTATACTACTAAAAATAACAAAGAGTTTCACTTTGAAAAGCAAAGTAACCTCATATCAAACTCAAGAGAGATGTGTAGACTTTCTAATAACTGATTATCGAAGATATGAATCAAGAGAGGAAGAGGATCAGGCTATGTGTGAGCTGAGTCTAGACCAAGAGCTAAAAGACGTGGAGGAGGTGAAGGAGAAACTACAAATCTATTAAAGAGCTAATGCAAGGAGTATAAGATATAGATGAAATAGAGTTTTTAGGGAGTAAGGAGAAATCCAAAATATTTAGGAACACTATGAATAGTAATGTGGATCACTAATAATAGTTGCAGTAGAATAGGGCATACCCTGCCACAATGAAAGTTATGGTGCCAAATAAAAACCAAGAGAGATTCAAGGAAATAACCAAGATTTGAGTGTGATTATTAAGTGGGAAGATAAAAGAAATAAATATATGAGAGATTAAATTTTGAGGCTCAAATTAATGAGGAAAAGGACATATATCTCAACCCTAATCTACTAACAAGCTAAAAACTAGCCATTTTTGGCCATTTGGGCCCAAACAGGGCACTTTTACATGTGTTATACCTAGGCCATAGACTAGAGCATGGATTTTGTGAAGGAAACATGTGTTCTAGACCATATGTCCTTAGAGAGCCTGTATAGCATGCCAAAGAGCTAAGATAGACTAGGGATGTGTAGGGGATGAGAATATCATGTGGGAAATGTCCAAGTAAGTGGAAAATGTCTCCAAGTGGGATAACTAGGGTCATTATTTTGTATGTGAGCTGATGTGTAATCATATGGAGGATTAAGGTCATGAGAAGTATGATTACAATATGGGTACTGAAAGATTTAATATAAAAAATGTAAAATGTCTCAATATGATAAATTTAAAGTAATAAATATATCAATTTAAAATTATCTATATATATATGTACCCTAATATAGTTCATACCACCAATTTGATCATGCCCTCAAAGGTGTGGAAAAGAGAGTAGCCAGTAGCTTCTTATAGTCCATTATCATATATAAATATTATATCTTGCATCTCACAGACTTAAATAAATACCATGAGAATCATGTGTGTGAAGCATGATTTTGAAAATCCTTTAGGATAGGCATATAAGCATGATATATATCTATTGATATATGTATGCATGTATCTTCCTAATGTTTTTTCATTTTATACATTTTTTGACAAGAAACAATAAAAAAAAACAAGATCAGGATGTGCACACAAGGAGAATCAATCAAATTTGAATTGAAGTAAAAATATAAGTGAAAGGGAAAATTTGAGAAACAATCTAAAATGGGAAGGCTAAGGGGAACAAATAAGAAGAGGAGAAGAGGAATGTTCCAAATAATCTAAAATCCCCCTTATAACTAAATGCAATGTTTGGACGGAAGATCTTGACATCATTTTTAAAGATTCACAAGTGTTTGGAATGGGATAAAAAATGAAAGGGCAAGGGCCAATAAAACATATAAAGTATGAAAACCAATGGCTTATAATAATATCATGGTAAAATAGAGTGAAAATTCTAAATTATAGAATTTATAAGTAGAAAGAATGTGATCAACTCAGTGGAGGAAGGAACATGAAGGATATAACATATAGAAATATAAGATATAGATATATATATATATATATATATATATATATATATAATACTAAAATATAATAAAATAATGATATATTGATGAAGTACAAGATGTGGGCTAGCATAGTTAATGAGTGAAGCTATTTATTATATGATAATCCTAAATATCAGAGTTTGATGTGTTTTTTAAGTATCATAAAATATTTGTGAAGTGTAATAAGTGAAATCACTATCTTGAGGAGAGATGTACAGAGTTGAGATGGAATATTTTTTGAGTCTCTCTAAGTGAATGTATAAGAATATATATTGATAAAATACATGCTCATAAATGATCCATAATAAGAGGTTAAAAATTAATCTCATGATACAAATGAGTATAAAGTGTAGGACTCCAAGGTGTAACTACAGGAGATAGAGCTCAATGAGGTCATATATGAGATAGTGGTGGTATTAGAAATGCATATGTATAAAACTCAATAATTGATGTATATTTTTTCATAGAATCAAATGTAGTGGGAACTATATGATGAGTTCATAAAATGGCTTATTGTATCTAATTAATGACCCTATCTATTCCCTTTTTAATCTCCCTCTTAATATTTTATTTTCATGTGCATTTTATAACTTGTTTCTAATCTAAAATAGAAAATGGATACATTTACCTTGGATCGTATGTCTTAGTCAATGTTACTTATTTTTACCACTATGTTCTAACTGTTTATATGAAAAATCCATTAGTTTTATATGTATGGGTTTCATAAATACATTATGATTAAATACTATGATTTTGGTGAACAAGCAGATCATTAAAGACCAATTAAGGAAACTATGGAACAACTTAGACCAGTTCTAGAGTCTACCAATCTAACTCAAGAGTCTACCAGTCTGGCTTAGGAGTCTTCCAATATAGTTTTAAAGTTTTCCAATCTAGAATTGGAGTCTACCAATTTAGCTCTGAAGTCTACCATTCTAGCTTTAGAGTCTACTAGTCTAGCTTCATAGTGTGTTAGTTTAGCTCTAAATTCACTCAAGCTAGAAAAAAAGCTTATTCAAGGATGTTTTGGCATTGGTCCATTGATGAAGACATCATGCATGATTAATAAATAACCTTAAAAAACATTTTGAGTCAATTCCATATTCATGAGAAAACTTACCAAATATAATATTCTTACTTATAGATATTATATTTATAGTAATATTTTGTAAAGGCATCACTATGAGTATTGTGAAAATTGGTTACTAGATCATACATGCTTGGAACTAAAGATATTATAACTATCAATAGTTAAAGATCTCTACATGAAAATTTATGCATCTCTTCCACTATTTCATCTTGAAATGTGGAAAGAGGTTGTAACTTCTTTTATATTTTGTAATAAATTAAATTTAGTTAGAAATCTTGTTAGGGATTAACTATGATGGTTAGTTATTATAGAAGCATTGGGAAATATAAGCAATGTCTCATGGTTGATTTGTAGTTATATAGTTAGTAATAAATTGAGAGATATTAAGGTTATGAGAGTTATTGAATTATTTTCTAGATTGTAAGAATTTTTCTCAAAGTAAAAAAAAGTAGAAGTTATTAAAAGACTAAGTGTGATTTACATCATGTTCCAAGGGAGAGAAAGGGCCTACTCAACTAAGGAACCAAAATTATTTTGTGGTATTTTATATTTTATATTACCATTATTCAATCTTCTACATATTTATGTTAAAAGTGTGATTTGATCTAACCTTCACGTCTATGTGTGTATGTGTGTGTTTTTATTTTAATATACTTTATGTAGTTTGAAATCCAACATTTCCTTTCTATGTATTTATCTCTAAACACCATTTCAATTCAAAAAATAAATTAATGTGTGTTTTCCTTTATTTACAAATGTGTTACTTCCAAACACCATTTCAATTTAATAAATAGATTAATGTGTATTTTCCTTTATCAGAAAGTGTGTTTAATTTTCTTGTTAGCATTTCAATTTTGTATAGAATGTTTAATTTTAAAAATAATAAATAGATTTCAATTCAAGAAAATAGAATGGAAATTTAGATATAAATGATTTATAACTCCCCCAAAGTTAAAATTGTTAGTTACTATTATTTAAAACTTACTACTAATTACCATTGGACACTAGCCCTAGTTTGACATGACGTAAACCAAGTTGAGTTGATCTAAATGAAGAGATTGATGACACTCATCATTTTTGGCACCATTGCTGAGGATTTTCTAGGTATTAGTAGGGTGTAAATTTTAAAACTAATAATTGATTAAGAAAAAAATTCCCATAAAATCAAAGAAATATATGAATAGACAAATAGATTCAAAGAGAAGATACATTACAAATATCCCTCAACAAAGTACAAGTATTGGTAAGTCACACAAATAAAATGCCCTAAAAGACCTAGGAAATAACTTTAAACAATTGAGGAGGAACTATTTTTAGCTTCATCTAAACTTTGGGATAATTCCTTAGAGGTAGGTACGACCTTTAAAATGAAGTAATTAAGGCTAAAATATAATATAAACCATAATTTTTAACCTCAATCAAATATCCTTTTAGCCACTTTTGACAATTCAACACCTCCCAAAAAAACTCTATACAACATCTCTTGGGAAACCATGGGAGATAATATTGAAAATAATCCACTAAACATGGCCACAAGAGGTAGAGCTGCACCACCAGGTAGAACATATCCCCATCCATACTTCTTCATTTCATAAAATTATCTAAAAATAACCCTGATCAATTTATATTTGAATTTAAGGTCTTGTGTCAAATTTATGATTAAAAAACTAATAATCACAAACTAAAATTGTTCCCTTCTACACTCAAGGATTCAACCATGAGATTGTTTATGGACTTACAAATAAATTCCATTCATACATGGGATGAAATTTAAAATGGATTTTTGGATAAATATTAGGACCATTATAGAGTAAGGGATAGAAAATAGGAATTATTCTATATAAAACAAAAGGAAGATGAGAATATGGAAGACTATCTTGACCATTTCCTCTTTACATATAGAAGATGTGGGTATAGTTAGAGGAAGATTTGAGAAAAATATATTTTTAAAGGGATTGGATGACGATTCTAAGTAATATTTTAACCTAATGGGAAAATGAGACATAAACAAACTTGGTCTCAATGATATAGTTGAACTATGCAGGACTTATTCAAGAACAAGGGCCAGTGTCAAGAAAATGAAAACATGAAAGGGAAGCAATATGTAGGAAAACTCATGGAGGAATTTTTAAATCTCAAAATAGATATTTTGGTCCAATAAAAAACTAAATTAGATGTCTTTAAATCAAAAACTAATGCCACTAATGAACCATTAGCTATGTATTATCCAAAATATAGATTGAAATATGCACTCAGATATTACCCTCTTGATAGAATATACATGTGTGGTATTTGTGATATAATGATTATGATAATAAAAAATATGCTCTTCTAGCTACTCTAAAAATCTAATTAAAACAGGCTACCCAAAAAATATAAGATCTCAACTATATATAAAGATAGGTAAATCATTTTTTCCATAATCAAAACTAGAATTATTTTGACCCAAGAGCTCTATCTAACCCATGAATGATGCCATGGGATGGAAAAGAACCTCAAAAGGCATGGGGACCACCAAAATGGGGTCTACTAGTGTAGATTCCATAACCATGGATGTATCAGCCTCATCAACAACTGTGGATGTCCCAATCTAATTAGTAACCATGGGCAAACCAATAATGGATACCCCAACAAACCTTTAATCAGTTGATGAAGTTTCCATAAAAATAAGTGTTGATACCTCTCCTTACCAATAAATATCCACAAACTAAATAGGCAACTTAGACCCAACTACCTTCATAACTAGTGAAAAATCCCAAAAATAGACAAACAAATCCTGTCTATGAAACTGAGCAATAAGGAACCTTAGGGATTGGTGCCATTGAATTTAAGAATGTCTTGTTGAGATCAAACAAGACACTAAATAGTCCTCCAATTACCATAACTAAAATCCCAAATGAAAAACTAAACCTCACTATTGAGTTAATCAAATAAAAAACTAATAAGGAAAAAATAGGCCTCACAAAACCAATACGATTCCTCCAACCATTCCTTTTTCAAAATGACTTCAAGAGGATGGAAATGAAAGTGAATCTAATTTAGTCTAAGAATTGAGAAAAATGAATATTGAAATACTGTTATTGAAAGGCATAATATAAATTACATAACTAAATAAAGTCATCAAAGTATTGTATATAAAAACTCTAGGGAAAAGAAGGCAATACCCTAAAACTATACAGGTGGATGGTAAACTTATTGATTTGTTAGTAGAGAAATCACTTCTACCTAAGTATAGAAACCCTAAAAGTCCAATCATCAATATTGATTATATAAAGGAAATAAATACCAAATGTATTAGTTGTTGGAAATATTGTCATTGATGTCAAAGGTCTAGTATTATTGGTGATAAAGGCCCCATTGCATTTAATATTGTTTATCTTGGCTAATGTGAGTTAATATTTATTTAATATTAATGAATATATTTTTGGTTGCATATGAGACAAAAGAAGGGCCCATGGAGAAGTCGAAGAGCCACGGGGTAAAGACAAAAGAAGGATGGGACGCATTTTCCCATGAAGAGTCATCTTGGGGAATACCAAGAGTCACCAATTGAAGACAAAAGAGTAAGGGCACAATTTCTCATGAAGGGAAACTTTGAGGAATACGAAAAGTCACCAAAGATAAGGACAAAAGTGGGAAGGACGTTTTTGGTCATGAAGGGTCACCACATGACTTTTCAAAGGCTTGAATATGAATGGTCATCCAAGATTGGCACCATTTTCCATGAGGATTGAAGGGTCACAAAGGGGGAATGCCAAAGGTCATTTGGAAAGCTATAAATAAAGGCTTGAGTATCCATTTGTAATGTGGTAGTGTGAGGTTAATTCGATATTGTATTATCTAGCTTAGAAGAGCAATTGTGAGAGTTGAATATGATTTGTATTTGTTATATCTAGCTTAGAAGAGCAAAGGTGAGAGAGAGGAAAGAGATGTTGTATTAAACTATCATTTGTTGATATAGAAACATTGAGAGATAGGTGTGTGGTATACACAAAGTGGTTGATGCTCATGTGGGTTGGTGCTCACAAATGATAGTTGGGTTGGTGCTCGGCAAAGGGGTTTGAAGCTCCTGTGGGTTGGTGCTCATGAATTGTAGCTAAGGTTGGTACTCGGCAAAGGGGTATGGTGCTCCTATGGGTTTGTTATCATGAATATACTTGAGATTGTTCTCCGTGGTTTTTCCCACATTGGGTTTCCATGTTATATCTGGTGTCTCTCTCTTTCTTGTGTGATGTTTATTATTTGAGTTTTATTGCATATCTTGAATGTTTGATTAAGGGAAAGTTTAATAAGATATATATACTGATTCACCCCCCCTCTCAGTATATTCTATTCTTAACATTAGTTGACCTTGGTTATACCATAAATGTAATTACAATAGGCCCTTTCAAAGCATTATCCCTTATAGGGGTATAACCTACTTCTACAATCCTGTAGATGGTAGACCAGGCCATTGCCAAACTAGAATGGATAATAGAAGATGTCTATGTAATATTAAAATCATGAGACTACCCTTTATGTTTCATGATACTCCAACTTAAGAGTAAAAATCTAGGATATCCATTGATCTTAGGTAGACCATGGTTGGCTAAGGAAACAACCTTGATAGACGGTAGGTTGGGAGACATGATCATTTTAAATGGGGTAAAATAAAAATAAATCTCATTATACCCACTTGAAAATCCATCTATATAATCTTGAGTTCATTTATGAGTGGATGAACCATAAAAAAATAGTAATAGTCTATCCTAATTGGCTATGGTAGTGATTATAAACCATGTAAATGAGATAAAGGAGGAATGGACAAGAAGTATTAAACAACCTAGTCAAGCTCTAGAGCCTACGAATATGGATTTGGAGTCTACCAGTATGGATTTAGAGTCAAATAATATAGATCTAGAGTATACTAATCTATCTCTAGAGTCTACCAATCTGGCTCTAGAGTCTACTAGTTTGGATTTAGAGTCTACCTATTTGGATTCAAAGTTCACCAATTTGGCTATAGAATTTGTCAATCTAGCTTTAGAGTATAATACACCATACTTTTAAGATCACCTAATAAACTCATAATCCATTCCAGATGAAAGGTATGATCACAAAACCTTCCAATAAAGCATTGTTAAGTGGGCACAATATAGCTAAGACACATTTCTAATAGCCTTCTAGTGCCCATTAGCATGGGTAATTTCAAAAAGTGATTTTTTTTTTCAAATATATAATAAATTTTCATATGGTCCTAATAAATCCATGTCTATTAAAATCTTTCATTATGGAATATAGACATGTTAGTTCTATTTATCTTGAAACTAAACAAATAGTTGTCCAACTAGGAAACTGCTAAGTATAAATAGTGGGTTACACAACGAGTAATAAACAAAGGTATTTGATATCTTAAGGAACCATAAAAAATAATTTTAATGGGAATAAAATGACATGAAGGTTATTCATCCAAGTATATACACTTATCATATCTACACAAAAAACACCAAACTATTTAGATAACCATAAAGGATAATCAACCCAATATTAAGAGACATGGTAAAAATAGAAATAGAAAAACTATCAAAAGTGGGATTAATTCATCCAATATTATATATTCAATGGGTCTCACCACTTTTGATAGTACCAAATAATTTTTTATATTGGATAATATGCATAGATTGTAGGGATCTTAATAAAGCCACTATGAAAGGCTATTTCCCTTTGCCCTTCATAGACCAAGTTTTAGATAACTTGGATAGAAAGAAGTACTACTCCTTCTTATATGGGTTAAATGGCTATACTTATATAATATTAGCTCTAAAATATCAATATAAAACAACTTTTACATGTCCTTTGGGAATATTTTCATATAGAGTGTTACCCTTTGGTCTATGTAATCCACTAGCCACCTTTCAAAGGGTGGTTTTAGCTATTTTTGTTAATTTAACCAATGACTGTGTATAAATTTATATGGATGATTTTACAATGCATGGTAATTAATTTAGTAGTGAATCCCTAAGTAATTTAGACATAGTAATATCTAGGTGAGATCCACATCAATTATCCTTGAGCCATGAGAAATTCTTGATGATGGTTGATCGAGGTATTGTCCCAGGCCATCACATCTCATCCCAAGGAATAAAATTTGATAAAAAAATATTTAAGTCATATCTAAACTACCTAAACCTAAAAATAAAATTGACATAAAATTTTTTCTAGGACATTCATGGTATATATATGTTTTATAGAGGACTTTATTAAAATTTTTTCACCTATATTTTCTTTGCTTACTAAGGACAATGAATTATTGTGGACTAATAAGTGTCAATAATATTTTGAGTCAATAAAAGATAAATTTGTCTCTAATCCAACTCTAATAGGTCTTAATTGGAAGCATCCCTTCCACATACATACATATACCTCTAAAAATGTTATGGGGGTAATACTTAGATAAAAGGATGAGGAAGGAAAGATGTATGCCATTTACTATATTAGCAAAAACTAAGTCCCACTAAGAAAAATTATACCACTACTGAAAAATAATTATTAACTATCATATAGTCCATGAACAAGTTCTATCATTACTTAATGGATATAAGATATTTATTTAGATAGGTCATTCAACCATAAGATACTTAATGAATAAACTAGTGGTAGGAGGCAGGATCATTAGATGGCTATTCTTCTTTCAAGAATTTGACATTACAATTATTGATAAGCTAGAGAAATTTAATTTGGTTGTATATTTTTTGTCAGGGTTAAATGTTTTAGGTGAAGATGAACAAGTTGAAGATAGATTTATAGATGAGCATTTGTTCATAGTTTTAGCACACTCACCATGGTTTGATTGTATGGAAAACTACCTAGCCATAAGCAAATTTCCTTCTAATTTTAGAAATAAAAAAGGAAAATGTTTGGTTAGGAATAGTGATCACTTTAAATGAATTAAAGGTGTTTTGTTTAAATTTGGACTTGATTCAATATTTATTATGTGTGTTAGAGAGGATGAGATATATGATATTATAAGAGCTTGTCATGATGAACCAAGAGGATGACACTATTCATATAAAATGACTATTCACAAGATCTTTGAGGTTAGATACTGCTAGCCTTCTCTTCACAAAATTTATGTATGGCAGTGTGATCCTTTCCAAAATATGGGGAAACCTAACCTATCTAATGAAATGCCTCTCCATCTTGAAGTGGTTCTTAGACCTTTTGAGAAATGGGGGTTGGATTTTGTTTGTTTTGTTGATTCAACATTCCAAGGAAATGAATACCTACTTATATGCATATACTATGTCACTAAATGGGTAGAAGTCCAAGCTCTACCCTTTGCAAGGGAAGAACTAGTTGTTGACTTTTTGTACTATAGGATAATATAGTGGTTTGAAGCAACAAGAGACATATTATTTGATCAAGGGAATCAATTAATATCTAATATGATTAAATATTTCACATAGCACTATCAGATCACCCATAATAAATCATCACCATATCATATATAAGCTAACGATCAAGTTGAGGTTACTAATAGGGAGCTAGAGAACATCTTGACCAAAATAGTCAACATCAGTAAAAAGGATTGGGTAAGAAAACTACCTGAAGTAATTTAGGATTATAATACCATATATAAAACCACCATAGGTTTCTTATTATATGAATTTGTGTTTAGAAAGAAGCTTTTTATTCAAATAGAGTTTGAATTGTAGACATTGAGAATAGTAGCAGAAGTGGGCATAGATTTTAATGAAGCATAAAGAGATGGGATTATTCATCTCAATGAACCTTATGAGATGAGGTTGGAATATTTATAAAATATTGAACTTGTAAAACATTAGAGAAAATAATTGCATGACACTAATATCAAAGAATGGAAATTCAAGGAAGGAGATTGGGCTTTACTATTTGATTTAAATTACAAACATTTTAAAGGAAAGCTTTGTACTAGATGGTTGGTGCTCTATCAAGTAGAAAATATATTTGATAGTGGATCAGTTTAAATCCTACCAATTTATGGGAACAAAATAACACTCTTAATCAATGGACATAGGCTCAAACTTTATCCAAATAAAGAGGAATTCTTCAAGCAAATATAGTCTCAAGATGAATTTGGCTACATGGAAGAAACTTATTCTTCCTATAGTCAAAGGATGAGATTTGAAGTTTAATAAAGGAAGAGGATTGAGAACCAAAAAATGGAAATACTCCTCCTAGAAAATTATAAAAGTAAAAAAAATTAAACAAAAAGAGAAAAAAATTAAAAAAATAAAGTTGAAAAGTTGAAATCTAGAAATGACAACTTTTTAAAGAACAAAGCAATAAAATTCATGATTATAGTATGTTGCATATGATTTTTCAGATAGATAATGTGGTCTTTTTCATAGGATAGGTGGAAACCTAAATGGAAAGAGATAACATACATCTGAGTAAAGGTACTGTGTATTTGTTTTTCTATGTATAAAATTAATTTTAAGTTATTAAATGTCATATTCATCCACTTTTGAAAGGAGATTTTTACAAAATTAGAATGTACCCTAAAAATAATGATCATTAATGGGTTAGTTCAAAAAGTGCATGCATATTTTCTAAATAAAATATGACCCATTATTAGAAATAATATTTTTGAAAAAATGTATTATGTCATTGAGATGACATAATCAAAACAATCATGAGAAAAATCACTTCTCACATATGCTATAATAATAAATTACAAATAGGTCACTTAAAAAGGTTGTCAACAAAAGATCACATGAGGGAAATGACACATTGGGATTTTATGTGCTTTTCAATATCCCTACACAAAGCAATGATTTCCTTTTCCTCCCCAAAATAGTCATATAATGATTGCTTGGGGCTTCGAGATATGCTTGAAGCTAAGGGAAATTAATTATAGAGTTGCCTTAAACATTCCACACCTTTTTTTAAACCTATTTTCATAACAATAAACCTCCTATTCTACCTCAAAAATAATTATACCTTTGCAAATAGATCTTCATAATATTGTTTAAGTGCCACAACCCTATGCAAATAAAGATCCAATGAAGATGAGATAAAAGAAGAAATCTAATCCAGAATCTACACATTTGTTACTTGAGGATGAAGTAGTGGCTACCATATTTGAATACCTATGATGGCTAAAGTTTTTGAAAAAACTACAAAGACATTATGAATAACTTGTCAAATAATTCATCATCAATCTTAATATTGATCACACCAAGGTGAGAGGGGTCAAAATTATAATGAGAAATTAGGCTGTTAGTGAGCTTTTAAGAGTTCCAAGTGAATGAATTAGGATTGAAAGTAGGTACACCTTAAATGAATTGATTAAAATATTTCATGAAGAATGGGAACCTATTATTGATACAATTTTCATCCCTAAAGGAGTTTCTAAGGGAATCAAGAGAGAGATTTTGTTAGAGGCCTAGAGTGCAACTACATTTTGCATGATAAAGTATTTTACTTATGATGGGAAATATAGTTATCTAAGTTATGATGAAATGAGAATCCTTACTCACCTAAGTAAAGGAATTCATAAGCTATAATGGAGGGTGAATTTGTTTGAATTTATACATAGAGCCATTTAGGTCATGGTGGAAAAAAATGTGTAGGGGATTACTTCTATCATGCATCATAGATTTGTTCAGCTCATTTGCCAACATCATTTCATCAAGACATAAGATTGAGAGGATGCATTGGAATAATTCCTATGGAATGATTTTAAACAAAAGTAAGATATCTCTATTCTTCCCTTACACTAAAATCTTGTATAAAAGAAGGAACTTCTAGTGAAGATCTAACTTCAAAGGTAGGGAAGGGAAAGAAGTTGAAAACATGGTTACCTAAACCTAGTTAAAAGGAAACCACATAAACATTCATTGTCTAAGATATCTTGGAAATCTCTAATGAGAAGAGTCTATCTAGGGAATATAACCATCTAGGATCCTAAGGAGAAGTTCATGAAAAAAGACTCCAAGGGGGATTTTGAGCCCGTACCTCTACCAAAAAGAAGAATAAGAAGACTTATATTGTAGAAAAATAATGATCAAGAGAGGGTTATTGTGGAGATAATTGTTAGTCTAAATTAAGGACATCCTATTGATCATATAGGGATTACATAAATATATGTACAAGAAGAAATAAGAGGTAAAATATCATTCAATATTGAAGAATTGGCAAACATGATAAAAACATTTGAGGAAATTATAGAGGAACTCCCTCCATATTCTTCATCTCAACCAAAAGATAAATTAAATTCCCCAATAATAGAGACAAAAAAAACCTAGTTCTCCATCCATGATGAATTTGAAAAAGTATAATAATCTCTGATCTTGTCCAAAGCTAAAACAATTATAAGGCAATAAGAGGAAGAGATTATCTTCCTTAGAATGAATCTACAAGGTAATGAATAAATTATCTCATCTTTACAAAAAAAATAATAGAAAACTGAGACTTAGTCTTTGAATAAAGATAATAAGATTATGTCCTTGAAAGAAAAAGTGGTTAGGCAAAAAAAAACAAAGATCAAATGGTTCAGAATTTTTTTTATTATCATGCCATCATGACCAATTGGAATGAAACTTGTCAAGAATTAAAATATTTCAAGATAGAAAAAATAAATTGAGGATAGATCTTGAAGAAAGAAAACCTAAAAACGTAGAGTCTACCCTTCAATTATCTTGTGAAATAAGGGAGAAAATTTTAGCCTGTAGGAGACCTGCCTCAACCTATAATATTTTTCTCCATAAATAGTTCCTAAGATGAAAATAGCTAAAGATTTATTATGGACTACCTCAAGACTTGGAGAATGAAAACCAATTCATGGAAGCTTATTAGACTAGTACATGAGATCAACATAATTTGTTGTATGAATTCTATTTATATGGATTTATCTTGTGTCATATGTATTTTTTCTTGATCAATCTATTTGTAGGAGAGCCTCAACTTAGGGCTTACACTTCTACTCTATAAAACTAAATTACATGGAGCACTAGAATTACTAAATATTTTGAGCATGTGATGATTGTGGGACTTTGTATGAGTATTTAATTTCCTAATGAAAAGGAGCAAGTTGTATTGTTCATAAACCTTATATACCAACAAAAATTTATGGAACACTATCCATGATTTATACAATAAAGTACCACAAATTTTGAAGAATATGTGTAGCATAATTTTAATGAAGCATTAATTTTATATGATAAAATATGGGATATATTTAATATCCCAGTGAAACGAAGAGAGGTGATTTCACCCACCAACCTTATAATGAGTTTATAAGAGCTAGGGTTGTTGTTGATATAATTTAATAATTCAATCAGATGTATGGCCAAGAGTGGATTGGTATGAGATTCAAACCTCAACTCATCCTTAGCCCTATGTCTCCATGGCATAATTTAGCACATCAATCCATTAATAAGTTTGAAAAATGGAGAGCATTAGTTTAGAGACATAAAGGGTTTGTAAATCCACTTGAGAATAATTGGGACACATACTATGATATCTATGATCTTAGTCATAATTAGGAAAATAAAGTGTGCGATCATGAGCAAGGAATGCAATAGCCTGCAAGAAGACTTTCAAGAAGTGAAGTGTGGGGGAATGATGAGTCCATGGAATGGATCATTATATTAAAGTAATGAATTTATCTATCCCTTATTAATCTCCCTCTTAATGGATTTGAATGTGCATTTTATAACTTGTTTCTAATCTAAAGTAGAAAATGAACACATTCACCTTGGTTAATATGTGTGAGTCAACGTTACTTATTTTTACCATACATAAATTTTGTATGTATAGGTTGCATAAACACACTATTATTAAATAATATGATTTTAGAGAACAAGTAGATGATGAAGGACCCTATTGAATAGCTTAGACCAACTCTAGATTTTGCAAGTTCAACTCCAAAGTCTACTAGTCTAGATTAAGAGTCTCCCAGTCTAGATCTGGAGTCTATCAAACTAGATTTGACATCTACCAGTCTAGATTTAGAGTCTAAGTGTCTAATTTGGAGTTTTTTATTCCAGCTTTGGAGTATGTCAATCTATCTCCTAAGTCATTTAGGCTAGACACAAAGCTCATTGAAGGATGTTTTGGAATTGGTCCATTGATGAATACATCATGCATTCTTAATAAATAACCTTGTCAACCATTTTGAGTCAATTCCATATTCATGAGAAAACTTACCAAATATAATATTCCTGCTTATAGACATTATATTTATAGTAATATTTTATAAAGGCATCACTATGAGTATTGTGAAATTTGGTTACTAGATCAGACATGCCTACAACCAAATATATTGTAACTATTAATAGTTAAAGATATATACATATAAACCTACACATATCTTCCATAATTTCATATTGAAACATGGAAAGAGGTTTTAAATTCTTTTCTATTTTATAATAAATTAAATGTAGTTAGTAATCTTATTAGGGATTAACTATTCTAGTCAATCGTTGTAGAAGCATTGGAAAATATAACCAATGTCTCATGGTTGATTTTTAGTTATTTAGTCAATAATAAATTGAGATAAATTAAAATTATGAGAGACATTGAATTATTTTACAAATTTTAAGATTTTTTATCAATGTAATGAATATTTGAGGTTACTAAAAGATTAAGTGTGATTTACATCCTCTTCTAAGGGAGATCAAGGGCCCACTCAACCAAAGAACCAAAATAATTTTATGGTATTTTATGTTTTATATTACTATTATTCAATCTTATGCATTTTTATGTTAAAATTATGACTTGATTTAAAAATGCATGTGTGTGTGTGTGTGTGTGTTTATATTTTAAGATACTTTATGTAGATTGAATTTCAACATTTCTTTCCAAACACCATTTAACTTCAACAAATAGACTAATGAGTGTTTTCCTTTATCATAAAATGTGTTTACTTCCAAGAAATATTTAAATTATACAAATAGATTAATGTGTGTTTTCCTTTATCAACAAACATGTTTAATTTTCTTGTCAACATTTTTATTTTACATAGAATGTGTAATTTTATAACTAGTAGAGTAGATTTTAATTAAAGTAAGTATAATAGAGATTTAGATATAAATGATCCACAACTCCCCCCAAGTAAATAATTATTAGTTACTTTTATTGAAACCTTAATACTAACTATTATTGGACACTAACCCTAATTTGACATGACATCAACCAAGTTGAGTTGATCTAAATAAAGAGATTGCTGACACTCATCACTATATATAATGGTGATGAAATAGTAGTTAGTATCATAAGATCACCTCTTAAAATGTGCTAGATTATTGCACATGTGATCTCAAAGGTAGTATAGAAAGGTCACAAGGTGTGATGTGAATGTTATGCAATTCATTATCATGGAAAAAAAATAGATAATTGTGTAGTGTAGAAGTTATTTCTCTCATTTGATTCAGCCATGTGCATCCATGTAATATGATATATGTTCTTGTATCATGAATGAAACTAAAATAAAAATCAAAAGGTTTTAGGACCAAATGTAATTGGTACTATAATACCATCAAATTGTGTGAAAAAAATGCCATTGCAATTATGAAATGTCATAGTTGTGATTATATACATTCAATTCTCACCACTGTCATGTCAAAATTACAAGTCAAAATGATTTCTTGAAATAACACACAAACTAGACCAAACACCACTAAAATGCTCCAATTCATCTGCACACATCACTTTCAATTTATGGAATGTATTGATGCATTCCTAATTGGGGCATGGAATTGTAACCAACTGTTAACTTCATTTAATTCAATGGGAATCAAATTATTACTTTGCAGGCAGTATTTTGGGGCAATTGACTGAAGTGAAATATTCAAATTTTTATATTTCATAACGAACCTAAAAGATAATAAAGATTAATTAGATAAGTAAATGAAATTAATTGGATAAACAAAAAATCCATAGAAATGACCTAATTATCTAGTTATGGCATATTCAAAGTTAAATAAATATTTGAATTATGATTTCATCATGACATCATCATAAAGTTATCATGGACTATGTATGAATGGAAACAAATATCTGAATTAAAGTAATCCATGCCTTATCAATGTACCCTCTTTCCAAAATAATTAATGCATTTTACTTAAAAATTGAATCCATTTTTAGCCACACATCTTGATATTTATCCTAAGTCCATAATTAATCTATTAAACCTAGTAGTACCATTGTCATCACACTCTTTTAAAAAGATTTGTAGTGAAAAGAAACTATTCATAAATACTTCTAAAAGCTTCACCAATTCTTCCAATTCGTTGACAATACAATACAATAGTGTTTGAGGATATGTTGGAGGTACTTTCTCAATGACATTGTTAAATATTTTGAGCTCTATATCTGGAAACGATCATTATTGTGGACCAGATTTGGAAAGTCCATGGGGAAGGTATAACTTGTATTATTTATGCTTTCTTGTTTGTTTCTTTATTTCATAGACCTTACCCAAATGAGGGAGTAGGCTTAGGATGATAGTTCTTGATTTTTTTCACTAACAATGGGATAATCTATTTTCTAATCTTACTCTATAAGGATAAATAAATATCACTTAGTGTAACTTTGGATAGCTAAAAACAAAATAGTAATAATAGTTTCACTACAACCATTATTAATAATTATTCCATGTGTACTCAAATAGTGATGGAAAAACATATGCATGAATGTATAGAGGACCATTATTCGATTCAATGTTAGGTATCTTGTGGTAATATAATGTAATGGAATAAAATTTTCATCGAGAACTCAAAATCATGCCAATAATGTTATCAATACCATACTCATTTGGCATATTAAAATTATGTATTGATGTTGTCATATGGGAATTGCTTTTATTTTTAGTATTATGATTTGGAAATGGATTATTAAATATTTTAAAGTGTTTATTAGGCATTTTTATAGATTTAATCAATACTTAATTTTAACCTAAAATATAAATAATTTTTTTATCAATGAAATTTAAAATATTATGTATTAACTTTAAGCATCAATTAGTTGAATGTCTTGAATTTCAGTGATAGTCATAAAATAGCTTTGCATTGTACCCTTTAGGTAATGCTTGACTAGTATCTAATTGATATGGTTTAGGTAAAGTAATATAACTACATTTAATAAATCATTTAATAACTTTATGAGGTGGTTATATTAATTCCATAAACTAATGAGCATTTATATAATTAGTAATAATAATCATATCATCAATTTGTGAATCCATGTTGAATTTTTTTTCCTCATTCTTATTTCTAGAATGAGGTGCATCACTAGTTTTAGGTTTGAATGTTATCTTTCCTTGATATTTCAGAGGTAATGGATGTGGAAGTGATAAATGTATATGATATATTATCATTCATTATTTTAATATCAATGTTGTGTATTGCATGAAAAAATATCACCAAAAGGTTCACTTGTTAAAAATGATTTTGTCTTTAAGAGAAGAGAAACATATTTAAGAATATAATTTGAATCTAACTATTAGGAATTTTGCATGACATTTTTGTAAGCATGGTTTTGAATTTCTAAACATAGTCAGTAAGACATTCATTAGGTCCTTGTTTGATTTGTTAAGTGACCTTTTGACTAATGTTTATAGAAAATTATGATAATAATATATTGACCAAATCATTAAATACACACACAAAACCCATAGGTAGGGTGTAAAACTGATCTAAGGCATAACTTGTGAGACTTATAGAAAATAATTTTGTCATAATTAAATCCTTGTCATGAAAACCAAATAAAGATGAAAAATATGCTATAGTATGATGTATCCCTATTTCCACTAGATATAACATAAATTTAAGCACTTGAAATGAAGTGATAAAAAAGTTTCATAGCCAAAGTAATATATCATAAGCTAAAACTACATGATTAAGTTCTTTAGATAAATTTTAAATTTTTATCACATGTCATCAAGTTGGTATTGTATTGGAGGATCATTAGATGTACCATTGGGTATATGATTAACATTGGTATGTTTATAAGTAGTAATTGATGCCTTGTTATGATTAATATTGGTTGTTATAGATGCATGGCTGGTATTTTTATTATATACAAGATCAATATATGTAATATAAGAATGTGATAATAGATGCACATTGGTCAATAGATTGGTAATAGGAAGAATCATAAAGCCTTAGGTTATATAAGAATATTAATATTTACCTAAGATGTGGGTTTAGAACTAGGTGGATGTAAAGAAATATCAATAGTCACATGAGGAATACTAGCCTCACTACCTAATTTATATGTAGAGCTTATAATAGGTGGATTAGGATCATGTTAAGGATCTATAAGATTACACATGGGAAAAGTTTCCTTGATCCCAAATTTTTCATTTTGTGATTTGGTAACTATAAAAATCATAACATCTATGTCCTTAAGTATAGTTTAAATATAGGTGAAAAAAAAAGATAATAGATTTATCCATGCCCTAAATATTCATAATTTAAGTAAAAATTGGTGGTGTATTTTTATAATCATTGTATTTATCCTCACTAGCCTATTCATTATTAGAAGTAGCATTATGGAACGCCATTTTATCACCAAGAAATTTAGATTGATTTTTATTATTTTTATCAATAAAAGGAAGACCATAATTATAAGACATATTATTAATGATTGTAATTTTTGAAACATAACTTGTATATAAATGTAGTTGTGCCATATCACAAGTATCACCACTTAATTTAGCACTACCTCTAGTTAGATGTACATGCCTAAGCTTCATGTGCATAAGATATAACCATGAAAAATATGGAGAAATTGAAGTCAATGTAGTAAGCAATAAAATGACAAAAATAAGAAAATAAAATTTGAGAATGGAGAGTATCAAACCCTATGAAAATAAATAACAAAGGTACATGCATAAAATTTTGAAATATGTATATAATTTGAAAGAAGAAAGAGGTGATCAACAAACTAGGGTTTGATCAAAATGTGTAAAAATAAGATGCAAATATGAAAGTAGATATAATAATTAAAAAATGTCATGAAACCATAAGGGGAATCATAAAAATATATAAGTTCTCAAAGAGTGAAGGGCTTCACTAAATTTTTAACTTATAAGTGGTTTAGGATAAGCTAAGCTACACACAAATAATCAAAACTATTGCATAATCTCTATAATAGAGTAGTATAAAATAGTAAATCAAATCAACCATAGTGGTTAAAAATTATAAATAAGTGTAAATGATATTTATTTGAGATTAAAATGATATTATGAAAATTAAATTTCATGAAATAGTCACACTTAGGTAGAATCTTGGGATTATGGAAGTGTAGTAGTGGTTTGGAGTATATGAATTAGCTTTGCTAAAAATCTGA
This sequence comes from Torreya grandis, assembly GCA_037957365.1. Taxonomy (NCBI): domain Eukaryota; kingdom Viridiplantae; phylum Streptophyta; class Pinopsida; order Cupressales; family Taxaceae; genus Torreya; species Torreya grandis. The sequence continues at coordinate 760,657 of JARHVA010003331.1, read as the reverse complement.
ATTGCTCATTGTCAAAGGACAAATTTGGCACCTGCTAGGATAAAGACCAATCTGTTTAGGATATATTTGGCCTTCAAATCAATCCATCTATTGGATATTAACCTTATTTGGGTCCTTAATTATGTCTTAAAGCTTATCCCATATCTTTCTTATGTGTGCATTTATTATATTTATAAATTAATTCTATCCCATATTTATGAAGTGGATCTCATCTCTCTTGTCCACTTGTTATATTTAAAATTTATTTGTACAATTAACTCCTCCCCCTAGGTGCCACACAATTCCCCCCACTCTCTTTTAGAATAGGACATGTGGCACACACCAAGTAGGCCTTGTAAGGTCATGATGGGATTATTGTAACTCCCCCATAATTCCTCTTCATATATTTAAAGATCTTTATCCTTCTCTATTCAACATCAATATCGATGCACAATCATGTTCTTGTATTCTTGTGATGCTCTCTTAGTTTAGGGCCATCATTCTCCCACTCTCCTAGCTTCTATTTGTTATGTACATGGAGATTTATTGTTTTCAAGACTTATAATATATTATGAGGGTTTTATTCATTTAATAGTTTCCTCACTTGTCTAATCTCTTATCTTGGATTTTTGGTTTGCTTACTTTTCAAGGAAACATTGTTCCCTTAAGTATTTTCATTACTTATTTTTCATCAATAATATTTCAATATTTATAAATAATTTTATCTTGGTTTTTTTTCAAATTCATCTCTTTTTAGCATAATTTTTTAAAAGATTTTTGCCTTCTAAATTCTTTTTGCAGGTGTCTAGAAGAAAGTTGTCAATTTATTTTGGTTTTTTATTCAGCTTTCAAGTTAAAAAAAAACCTTTTTGATCTTTATTCTAATATTTAAATCTGAGTTTTTTGTATTCAACTTCTATTAAACTTCAAGCAAAATAAAAACACTTCTAAGTTAATACATGTGCATTTTTTTTCATTCTGATTTTTTAAGCTTTGGTTTTTTCTCCTTTAGCTTACTAGTTTTTTTAGAAATCAATAACAATAGTGATCCTTCAAGCCTTAGCTCAAGATTAATAGCATTAAATTTATTATATATATCTCATTATTATTTATATTGTATTCTATTTATTTTGGGATCCACCCCTCCTATTCTAAGAGTTTTTTTTAATATATCTCTCTCTTTATTCTTTTATGAACATCTTAGGGGTCTTCTTTGATCTTTTGGGCATTCATTTTTTCCTTGTTTCAGTGATGCATTCTTTGTTTACTCACTTTGTATTGAGTCTTTATTCCTTTTTGAATGTATAGTCTTCATTATTTGTCATTTGCATAACCTTTGTGAAGTGGTGTGTAACCATTTGTAGTTATTTGTAACATTTTACCATTTTCTGTATTCTTTCCTTTGAATGCCTTACTTCCAAGCTATGCCATCTTTATTTGACTTGATAACATTAATTTACTCTTATTTTTTTGATTTATCTCTCTTATTTTACACTTTTTTGTTACTATCCAAGTTTTATATCTTTATAATACATTGTACTTTGCATTTTCATTTTTAATAAATATTAAAACATCTAATTTTTTCCATGCATTGGAATGCTTCAATGAAGACTTTTATTAAAAATAAAAAAATATTCTTAATATAATTTTTCTTTTTTTAAAGTGTGGCTCTTTACCTTTAACTTTACTATAAGCATAGGTTTTCTCCACTATGCGTTTTTTAGATTTTTCTTCATATAAATGTTCTAAATGAACGTAGGTTTTGTTTCCCATGTCTTAAAACCCATCAAATAAAGCTTTATATATTATAAAATCATATAAATAACAAAATCCACACAAGTTAAATGAGATTTTGATTTTGTGCTCTAGATAATATATATATATATATATTTGCCTTTATAAGAGATTTTTTTTTTTAATTCATGGGTTATATAAAGTCTTCAATTGACTTTTGTTTAAATATGATTTATTTAATTTTTTTTTGAATTTATTTAAAATCAAACAACTTTTTTATGATGCATTAATTTTAACAAATATTTATTATTATTAGTTAATGAATTAAATATTTTAGCTTTAATTCTTCATATCAATAAATCAATCTAATTTTTATAATTACATAATTTATTTGATAATTTTCTTTGGTGTTTTGGTATAGATTTATAAGTTAATTTTAGCATTATTAGTTTTTTATAAGCTTAGAACTGATAACTCCAGAATCAAAAATAGGTTGAACCTTGTCCCCGCTTAGTGTGAGTGCACAAGTATTTTATTCAAAAAATCAAGTACATAAGGGTGCCTTTACTCCGTTAACCCTTTTACAATGTAAACATGGATTTATATAGTTTTTACCAATGACCGGTAAAAACAACTAATCCTATAACCAACTAAATATGGGAAAACAACCCGTAAAATAATTCTAATTAATAAACATAAAACATTAAAACTACCTAATAATTAAACTAAGTAAGTTTATTTTATGGGGGTGTCTTTATAAAATATGCATGCCCCATTTACAATAATTATTTATTTCCTACCAAAAATCTAACCTAACATTAAGAATTTGGAACAAGTCCTAACAAACCCTCCTATGATCCAAAGTCAGGTCTTTGGACACATACCAAGCATTTTTCTGATTTTTTCAAATTTGATTTTGTCAAGGGGTTTTGTGAAGATATCAGTTGTCTGATTGACAGTTGGGCAATATATTGGATCAAGAATTTTCTTTACCACCAGCATTCGCAGATAATGGTGTTTGACATCCATATGTTTTGTTTTGGCATGAAACACTGGATTCTTGGACATCTTAATTACACTTTGATTATCAATGTATAACTGTGTAGGAGCAAACTAAGAAACCTAAAGATCTTCAAGAATACGATGAAGGTAAAAAATTTCTCTAGAAGCATCCCATGCTACAATATACTCTGATTCTGCTGATGAATTTGCCACTGTATCCTGCTTCTTACAACACCAAGCAATGGCAGCCGAACCCATATGCATAGTGTATCTTGTGGTTGACACTCTGTCATCCACACATCCGCCAAAATTTGCATCATAATATCCAACAAGTTTGAAGTTCTTGTTGCGGTGGTATTCAAGGCCATATGTTTTTGTTCCTTGAAGGTAACAAAGTACTCATTTTACTGCATGCCAATGAATTTCTCTAGGCCCATGCATAAACCTAGATAAAATTCCAACTAAAAATGAAATATCGGCCCTGGTAGTCATCAAGTATATCAAACCTCCCACCAATTGTCTATATGTGGTGAGTCATCAAGTATATCAAACCTCCCACCAATTGTCTATATGTGGTGCCATCAAAAAAGGCACTGTGATCATCCTTAGACAATTTCAAGTTACTTTCAATGGGAGTGAGGGCAGGTTTGCAATCACTCATGCCAAACCTCTCTAATAACTCAGAAATATACTTAGTTTGTGAAATGAAAATACTATGCTCTTTCTGAGTTACCTCTATGCCTAGATAGTAGTGAAGAAGTCCAAGATCTGTCATCTCAAACCCATCTTTTAATTCCTTCTTCACAGACTTGTTATGGTTTTCATCATTACCTGTAATAAACAAGTCATCAACATAGAGAACTAGTATCACCATTTTCTTACCCTGCACTCGAAAATAGAGAGTATCATCTGATTCACTACGATGAAAACCAATGGATTTCAAGTATGAATCCATTTTCTCATACCAAGCCTTGGGTGCCTATTTGAGCCCATATAAAGATTTTTGTCAATTTACACACTTTATGTTCAGCACCCACCTGTTCAAAACCCTGAGGTTGTTTCATATAGACTTCTTCTTGTAAATCACCATTTAAAAAAACACTTTTAACATCCAATTGATGTACTTTCTAACCATTTTGTGCTGCTAAGGCAAGTACCATATGAATAGTGTGCCATTTGGCAGTTGGTGCAAATGTTTCCTCATAGTCAATACCTTCTTGTTACGCATATCCTTTTACAACAAGTCATGCTTTATGTTTATCAATGGAACCATCTGATTTATACTTAGTCCTATAAACCCATTTACATCTGATGGGTTTAACAAGTGGAGGAGGATCAACTTAAACCCATGTATTATTGTTAAGTATGGAATCATACTCACATTTCATTGCTTATTGCCAAACGTGTTCAGTAGATGCCTCCTCAAAAGTGGATGGCTCAATGGAAGAAGTAGCAACAACCATAGCATAGTTCACCTATTTTTGAGAATTTCTTGGCCTTGTTAAACCAACTTCATCTGCTGTCAAGTCAAAAAAAGTAGTTTGAGCCCATTTTGGATACTTAGACAAATTATTCAAATCAGGGACTCCAGAATTCTCATTAGGTGCATTATTTGATGGGGGACTTAGAGAATTTTCAACAATTTCTAAGTCATCAACCTGTGAACTTGTAGATGAAGGAGAGGAAAGTGAAGGAATTTGAGTCTCATACCATAACTTCGAAGATGTATCCCCATTATTCAAACCCTTATCTCTTTTTGCATTTTTCCTCTCTAATCTATCAAGTTGAGAATCAATCTCTGTAGTGTTCATAGTCCCAAACTCATCAAATATTACATCTCGACTCACTATGAATTTGCCTGAATCATGTGGAAGAAATGAAACCCTTTTTTATCTTCAAAATAACCAATAAAGATGCATTTTCAACTTCGTGGTTCCAACTTAGTTATATGTTTAATAGGAACCAAAGCAAAACAAACACATCCAAACACTTTCAAGTGTTTAACTTTGGGTTTAAACGAATACCATGCCTCATATGGAATTTGTCCCAAAAGTGCAACTATGGGGGACCTGTTTCTCAAATACACTGTAGTACCAATAGCTTCGGCCCAAAATTTATCATCAAGCTATTTATAGTGCAACATGGCACGTTTTGTGCCCTCTAAAGTTCTATTCATTCATTCAGATACTCCATTTTGTTGTGGAGTATAAGCATTACTATATTGTCGATGAATTCCATGTTCTCAATAATAGTCTAAAAATTCATTTGAGGTATACTCACCTCCATTATCTGAATGAAGAGTGGCCAAATTTGAACTTGTTTCTTTTTCAACTAAGTGTAACCAATCAACAAACTTAGTGAAAACTTCAGATTTATTTTTCATAAAGAATACCCAAGTCATCCTAGAAAAGTCAACAATAAACAAGACAAAGTATTTACACCCACCAATGGATGACTTTTTCATGTCACATACATCACTATGAACTAACTATAAACATTTATTAGCTCTCCAAGATGATTGTTTAGGAAAATTTTCTCGATTTTGTTTGCCCAAAATACATGACTCACAAAGAATACTATCTTTGCAAAAAGTGGGCAACCCATTCACCATACCATATCTCTACAAATCCACTAAAGAGTGGATATTCAAATGTCCATAGCGGAGATGCTATAACTGTTGTGTAGACATAGTACCTGTACCTGTGTCAACAATTGCTGCAAGTTCTATATTGGGAGGAAGCACCTTACAATGCAATCTAACCAAGTTTCCATCTTCATATCATGTATACATTGTTTTATAATTATTGTTTACTGAATTGATGTAAATGAGCCCATTTTCAAGCACAATTTGATAACCTTTCTTTTGAATAGTTACCAAAAAAAGTAAGTGTTTCTTCAATGTGGGAACATACCAAACATCCTCCAAGTATTTTATAGACCCATTAGGAAGAAGAATTTGAATAGAACCAAGTCCTAGTGGTGTATGCATAGACTTATCTACTAAGGCAACTGGAGAGAGAGAAGCTTCCTTATAAGACCAAAAGAAATCTCTCCTAAATGTCATGTGTTTGGTTGCTCCTGTGTCTAAAACCCATACATCTATGAGCTCATCTCTAGCCTCATATTCAATATAATCAATGTGCCCCAAAGTAGTGAATGCAGATTCATGGGCAACGTTACTAGATTCATCATAGTCATGATCGGCATATTGAGTAGAGTTAGTCTTAGTTGCTTTTTGTGGCATCTGAATTTTATAAAAAGGAATCCTACATTGTGAGGCAATGTGACCAAATTTTCTACATCTATGACACTGGATGTCTGATCTACCTCGACCTCTGCCCCTATATGAATTGTGACCATGTCCTCGATCACTTGTTTCATGTGAATGTGATTGATTAGATTGTTGATTATTTGAATGACCCCTACCTTTGTTTTGATATTTTCCTCCTCTGTAACCTCGACCCCCTCTATAATTGTTTCCTCTATTGTTTTGATGCCCAGATGAAGATGAACTAGGCTTTGACTCTAAAACATGGGCTTCTTCAGTTTTCTTGGATTTCTTGGGTAGAGAGAGGTCATGTTAGATGAGAAACTCAACTAACTTATCAAAGGTGATGCCTGTGATCTTGTCAGAGACATGCAACATTTCAACAAAATTCCTATAGGACCTTGGTAGTCCTTTCAAAGTAGCAGTAACTATGAGGTCATCATCTAGTTTGCCAAAACCAGCCTTAGTGTACTCAGTAGTGATATTTTTCAACTTAGACATATATTCTCCCATATCCCCATCTTCATCTAATGACAAAGTAAACAACTGCATATGAATATCTATCTTCTTATGCTTAGGTTTCATATCATACAAATCTGACAATGTTTTCCATGTAGTGTAACTCTGAGGAGAATTTTAAATATGAACATACGTATCACGAGTACAACAACATTTAATGACAGTTAAGGCCTTAGAATCACACAAATTGAAAATATCTAATTTAGCTTGCTCTGTTGGCAATGTGGGATTTTCATTCTTAACAATATCCCATAATTCATTAAACACTAGTGAAGCCTCCATCAATCGTTTGCAATCTGAATAATTAGAAATTGTTAATCTATCACCATCTGAAAGCAAATTCTAAATTTTTGACATTTTGAAATGAAAGCAAGTGCAGTAGAGAAACGTGTGAAAAAATGCAAAAGAAATGAAACAAATATCACACTCACTGTACAAAACACTGCTTCTACAAGGTTTTACACTTAACCTCCATGTAGAGCGTAAAATAAAAATAAGTATTTTTGATGGGTTTTGCACTTAACCACACTAAAAATCAATGATTACACCCTTATTTCACCAAATTACAACCTTATTCCACCAATTACACCCTTATCTCACCACAACAATGCAAAATAAATATGATTGAATTTTGCCCCTTTTTCAAAAATTTAAATAACACAATACAATAAGTATGTGTTTTACAATATTTTGATTTAAAAAAGGGAATATTCCTTTTTCAGAAAAATTATATTCCAAGGCAAAAATAACTTTCTTCAAAAAGAAGGGATTTGAACCCTTGACCTCCTCCTTTGCAAGCTTCTAACAAAATAAGCTTAACCAATTGCTCTAAGAGCATTTGCAGAACACTACACTCAGAAATTTCTACTTATACCAGATTTTTGTGTATGAGGGAAAATAAAAAAAATTACATGTGAATGTGAGTAAATAAATTCAAATTCTTTTTCCCTTTTTACAACCTTCACTTTCAAGCTTCTCCCGTGGGACCTAGCCACAACAAATATTTGAAACAAAACTTTAGAAACATCAAAAAAATAATTTCTGAATTTTATTCCAATGCCATTCTTCCCTGGGATGCCATGGCAGCTCTGGGAATTAATTTTTTTACCTGTTCTCTCACTTACAGGCCGTACAAATCCATACAGGCATGGCAAAATAGATTTTGACTGAGTTCTGATAAATTTTCAAAGTATTTTATGCAGGGAATGAGTTGAAAATGAAGCTAGGCATTGGAAGGCTGTACAAATGCAAAAAAATTCTAGATTTTCAATTTGGATGCAAAAGCAGGGGTTTAATACCATTTGTAGATGATTTGGATTTAAAAAGAGCTGAAATGAATGCAAATCACAATGGCAGCCATGAATGAAAACTTTCAAATATTTTTCTCAAATAAATAGGTCGTATAAATATGGTTTTGGCCCAAAAATAATGAATTTAATAACATTAAATGCTAAAAATTCATTTTTTATGCCAAATGAGGAGGTTTAACACAAGAAAATGGAGTATAAATGATAAAAAAAAGACCAGACTATGGTATATGGAAAATACAGGTTTAAATGTGAATAATATTTGAAAAATTAAAATATTTTAATAATTTTTCAAACATTTAAACCAACAAAAAAAATTCATTTTATATGGCATACCTTATTTCATGCCAAAAAATATCATGTGAATTGATTTTTCACCTTGCTCCTTCGAATTCACCGTGCTCCCAAAATAACCATGCTCTAATACCACTGATAACTCCAGAATCAAAAATAGGCTAAACCTTGTCCCCGCTTAGTGCGAGTGCACAAGTATTTTATTAATAATTCAAAAAATCAAGTACATAAGGGTGCCTTTCCTCTATTAACCCTTTTACAATGCAAACATGGATTTATATAGTTTTTACCAATGACCAGTAAAAACAACTAATCCTATAACCAACTAAATACGAGAAAATAACCCGTAAAGTAATTCTAATTAATAAACATAAAACATTAAAACTACCTAATAATTAAACTAATTAAGTTTATTTTATGGGGGTATCTTTATAAAAGATGCATGCCCCATTTACAATAATTATTTATTTCCTACCAAAAATCTAACCTAACGTTAAGACTTTTGAACAAGTCCTAACAAGAACTTGTGTAATCACATTTTTTTACACATATTTTGGTGTTAAAATTTAATCATTCATTCAAATTTAATTTTTATTACTCCAATGGCATTTAAAATAGTCATTTTTTATCATTCAAGCAATCTATGCAAATTATTTATTTTAAAAATAATGAGATAGTTGCTCTTAAACACCAAATTCATTATCAAAATGACACTTTAAATGCTTTACAAGCCTTTTGTATTGAGAAAATGATAATCATGTACTATTCTATTGACACTTTAAATGATAAATTTATATCTTTTGCACATGATAATATCTCTACTAATGATCTTAAATATGCTTATAAACAAACTTACAATCCTTTGAATGCCAATAATCTTTTTATTAACCCTAATTTAAAAATAATACACTCCATGAGATATGTGGGTGATGGTCTTGGTAAGTACAAAAATGGTATTATTGAACCTCTTTTTCTTGAATCTAATACAAATTTTAAAAGTTTCAATTTTAATGATTCAATTTCTTGTAATAAAAAATTGACATCCTATTTTTCTCTGCACCTAAGGACTTATAATGCAACTTATTTTGATTATAATGCTTTTAATGCTCATGCTTTAGTTAAAAATGACAAACATTGTGTGTTTGTGGAAAATATAGCATCATATTTCTAAATTTTAGAAACTGTATCCATGCAAATTTTATGTTAAATCTACTCATGGCACTTTGCATTATTGTAAAATAACTAAATCACCTAGTTCTATGATAAAAGCAACTTAGATTCCTAACAATAATAGGTCTTCTAGAGACTTTGATATGTCTTCATATGATATTTTTTATATTTCTTCATGTTGTATCTTTTGAAAGTGATAAATTTTATTTGTATCCATTTTAATTAACTCAATATTCTTATGCATTCCTTGCCTTTATGTTTCAAAGGAAATGTGCTTTGATTATTTGAATAAATTCCTTCTATTGTAGGATTTCTCACTTTGTGATTAAGTTGTTTTGATCCATTTTCTTTATTTTACATCTAATTTTATTACATTATGTATGTAGATTATATTTTTTGGCATATTGGTTACTTGACTTGATACTTTGGTGTGTGTTAGTTTGTTTTATAGGGTTTCATAGATTATTTCTCCTTTTTGGTCCTTTTTCAATTGTAGATCGACCACATTGTCTGAAGAGGATTTTTGGAGATTATTGATGATCACACTTTCATCTTTGAGACTTTGTTGACACTTTATCTTCTTATTTATTTCTAAATATATTGTAATTACTCTTAAAAGGAAGTTTTTATTAAGGGGAGTATTCTGTAATTTCAACTTCCTTGTTTGTAAAATTTTTTCTCCACTTTTGTAACTCCAAATTAAGATTAAGGGGGAGTGTTAGAGATTAACATTTTATGGATCCTTATTTATGTTTATAAGATTATCCTATGTCTTTCTTATGTGTACATTTATTAAATTATTAAATTTAGTTTATCCCAAATTTATGAAGTGGCTATCATCTCTCTTGTAAACTTTTAAGATTTAGGAGTTAATTGCACAAGTAACTCATCCCCCACATGTCGAATGCTTCCAACCACTCTCTTTAGGAATAGAACAGGTGAAACACACTAAAGAGTCTTTGTAAGGTCATGATGAAATTCTTGTAACTCCCTCATCCTTCCTCTTTTTCTATTTAAAGAACCTTTTCCTCCTTTTTTAAACATCAATATTGATGCACAATCATGATCTTGCATTATTTTGATGCTCTCTTAGATTAAGTATGCTTCTTCCTCTCTCCTAGCTTCTACTTGCTATTTACTTGTAGATTCAGTTGTTTGGTCCAAGATCCTATTATACAAACTCATAGAATTGGGTATTTTCAAAGACAATATTAGAAATAATGATGTAATTCCATCCTCCATTTTGATATTTATATGAGATCATCCAATGGCATGGTTGTGAGTATTTGGATTCACAATATAACCTACGTGGAATAATATCCAATAGATGGAATGCCACCACTAGGGGTTCAATATTGCTTATATGAATGATTATTTAATTAATTGATTTTAATGCTAATGTTCATGCACTTAGATTTACCATTTTCTAAAGGAAAGAGAGGGGGTAGTTCAATCTCTAAAATAAACACAAAAAAGAGCAAGAGTAAAGAAAGAAAGTCTTTATAGATCAAGATGAGATTAATGCTTCAATAATTGAGATAAGTGCATCTGTCATAATTATACCACTATGTGTCAAGTTTCAATAAAGGTTTTAACTCCAATACTACACAATGGGATGAGGTTGGGGAAGTAGTGAAGAACACTTGCTTTAGGAACCCTCACGAAATATTAATATTATATGTCCATAGTAAATAACACATAAACTTCAAAGATAACTTACAGAATAACACATAGGTTATCAATATTATAAGAAAAATGAAAATAGTTCATAAAGAGGTTATAATAGAGAAGCACATCATAATCACTACACTTTAAAAATGTAGACATTAAACAAAATTATATGAGCACTAACATTCAATCAAAACTAAAATGATGGACACTTTGACAAATAGAATATGCATTTCATAAAGGTTAAAATTACATTCATTAAAGAAAATAATTAATATTATAGAGGTATCAATCATGGCCAAATTTCTATAATCCAAAAAGGTGAAGGGAACCATAGGTGAAATCCTAGATTTATTCTAATAGTACTTTTGAGCTAAAAGATTGTCAACCTTCACAATACAATGCAATATATATATATATATATATATATATATATATATATATATATATATATATATATATATATATATATATATATATATATATATATATATATATATATATATATATATATATGGGCTTTAAGCCCAAGTAGTATGAGATTCCCATCTTGGGCTATGATGGACACTCCTGGTAGTTATAACTACATAATTAAAAAAAAGAGAAAATATTCTTCGCTCACCTCAAAAATATATGTAGGGGACCACTCAACCAATACATATAGGAATAATATATAACCCATCTCCTAACTACTTTGATTTTGTTTTTTTAGACTTCAACGTGACAACCATGAGGTCAAACTCCCATTCCATCTTAGCAAATTTCATTGGAGGATCCCTAAAGATTCTCTCTTCTAGGGCCATGAGTATTTGGTATACCTAGAGGTGAGCTTCCATAGACACCTGAACTTAAGACACCTAGCTAAAGGATTGGGCCGAAAGCTCAAAAACTACTTGGGCTCCTTATTTATTCACCTTTAACACCTTTCTCCTCATAACCTAGTCAAAGTGACTCAGGTTGACTCCAAATTAATCACTGTCTAGTAGAGTGTCATCTAGGTAGAATAACACAAAGATATTGACTTCTTTAAATTAAGACAATATGTTCTTCCTGCCATCCTCTAGGGGTCCTATCAAAGTTTGGGTTACAATAAGCCACTCCTCTATAGTGGTTTTCATGCTCCATTATATGTCTGATACAAGCCCAAGTTTGAATTGGGAATCAATTTTAAATCTAAAAGCATGCCCTTATTAATCACAATCATCAGCTTCTTACACTTTCCATCAATCACAATGATCCTCTACAAATAGGCTTGGGTATGTTGGATGAGTACCTAGATCTCTACTATAGTCTATACCACCTTTCCCAAAGATGAGAATATTTATAAGAGGGAATCCTTGATATTTCTAATTATCCTAATGGTAAAGGAGATCTTTACCTTACCTCAAGAGTTTAGACCTATATCTACATGTATTCAATAAATTTATCTAACATGTCATGGGTTGCCTAAGCAACTGAGAGTGGGTTCTCCACTATCTTTTATTCTCCTATGGGAGTCTTCACTTTGGTGAGAGAGAGCAAGTACTATTGGTTATACCAAACCATAAGGTTCTCTTCTTTCATGGATTTATATGTGAGGATCCTTTGCATACTCCCCATGGTGAAGTCAAAATCCTAATACACATCTAGGGTGCCTTACATCATCATCTCCAACACTCATGATGCTAGGACCATTCCCCATGTTTTTGTATGTGTTGGTTGGGTGGAAAATATGGTAGTGATAGGTGAAGGACAAGGTGGAGGTGGATGCAGAAAGTGGAAGGTGTGACTGATGAAATAAGTGGAGGAGAAGGTATATTGGTGTAGGGAGGCAAGATGAATGGAAGGGCCCAGTGGAACATCCATGCTTACCACTGACCTTGGGTCATGCCTATTTGAGGGGAAATGACTCCAAAAAGAGGGGTATTTAGTAAAATAAAAGAGATTCATTGATTAAATCTAAATTCCTAGGTGTTTAGGGTGATGGAAAAAGGGAGTTGGGGAATGATGTGAGGAGCCACTATGGTTGGTATAAGAGGAGGCATATAAACTAGTGGAGGAGGTGGAATTGGATTGATTAGTACCTATATTGAAGGTTGAGCATGACTTTCCTTCCACTTTTTCCTTGGTCTTTTACCCAGGTTAGCTCTAGATAATGTCATAGGAGTAGAGGTATTGAGGGCCACAAGGGCTGGCTATGGGAGTTACTAAGTTACTATATGAATTACTAGGATGGTCTTGGTCACTGAAGATATACATATAGGTGCACCCACTCCTATAGAAACTAGGGTAATTTATGAATAAGGGGCTCTCATAGGTATTTGAATTTGAGGAATAATTAGTAGGGGCACTAGGAAATTTCCAAGTTAGGGAATGGATGAGGCAGATGTAAATGAAGAAGAGAGGATGATAGAGATGATTTAGGCTATGGGTACTTAGGTTAATAACATAGGTGATATAATAAGGAAGAGAGGAGATGCCAGTTGAATGGTTTATGGAAGGGAAAAATAACTAAGTAGCACCATAAGGGTCTATTAGAAAGTGGAGGGAGTGATGAGAAGAACTTACACTAGCACTTACTATTGGTCCTACCTTGGGCTTGTTTTTAGGCTTCTACTAATGTCAAACCTCATGGCCTATGTGTCCTAGGTTCAAGGTGACTTCTAAGAAGTTACCAAAAAGTGTATGGAGTGAGGTAGTAACTTTTTTGGGTTGAATATATGTAGAGGGGGTGTAGGTGGTTCAGATTGGACCTTCTTACCCTTCTCCTTCCCATGGGAAGTGATCTATGTCTATTCAATAACTTTTTGGTCATCTTCCATGTTCAAATATAGCTCATCATCATCCTTTATATGGTGGCCATAATTGAGGTTAAGGTGAGTTAAGTACTCTAAATGGGCTTGGATCATGCCTTATGGGTCTCAATCTTGTGTCTTGGATCTCCCCAAAGTTAAAGAGTCCCTTCTAGTCACCATGTTTTATAGGGGAGGGAAAGAGAGATACACATGGTGCTTGATAATGATTAGACGAGGAGGGTAGGCCTTCTGCTAGTGACTAATACAACACCTAAAAATAACCTCCACTAATTTGTTAATGAATTTCCATATCTACAAGGTGATCCAGGATGTGATAGGGCAAGTGGAAGAACTCCCTAAGAATACCCATGACTAAAATGATGGTATCCTCCCAGAAATACTAGTAGCATCCAATGGGAGCTAGTGAGTCTCTAATTTTATTTGATAAATGAGGCATAGGGGCCTCATTGAGCACATTTTATACCACTAGGTAGAAAGACTTGTAGATATCCCATATGTTATTTAGGTACTGATGGCCATATAGTTTTTATAAAACTACATGAACCATTGAGCCTCTGGGAACCCACATAGGAAAAGCATATGGATTGAAAGTGTCCTGTAGACAACATCTATGAGATAACTCATGTAGAAGTTCCTAGTTACTTGGGCATATACTATGGACTTGAACATATTACAATTGACCACTCTTAAATTAGGGACTTATGAGCTGTCCAAAATCATGTGGATTAGGGGAACCCATAATATTTTGATGTGCAGGTAATCTAGGGACCCAAATAATTGATTCAATAGAACCATACCAACGTAGACTTTCTCCTTAAAGGTGTAAACTATGTATGCATTAAAATCCTCCTTGTTTACCCACCTGGCATCTGGGTTCTCAACCCAATCCCTTAGGAAATCATAGATCATGGGCACCATCTTTTACCTATATATTGGTGAGGAGTAGCTTGTCAAACAAGTTAGTTGAGTAGACATAATCATGGGCACCATCTTGTACATATCTATTGGTGAGGAGTAGCTTGTCAAACAAGTTAGTGTAGGGGAACACTTTAGGCTTGTTCACAACCCATTATAAAGCACACTTCTCATAAAATTTTAGGGAATATTCAAATTCAACCTAATCATCATCATCGATAATATATTGCTTAGGTACTTGGTCAATGGATTTGAATACTTCATTGTATTACTTGAATTTGGTGAATTCATTTGGGAATAGAGTGTCTCTATATTTAGGCCCAGCCTTGGGATTTGAAGATGAAGTGGCCATTGTAGAAAGATTGAATCTGGTGGAAGGGATTTGGGAAATGGAGAAAGTGTGAAAGGCACTAAGTTTGAGAATAAAGTAAGGAGTATGTCTTTGGGAGTTTGAAGGTATAATAGCTAATGAGATTTATATCAGATACTTATGGAAATCCACATTCATCCCCTTACATTAATGGTGCCTGGAGGCTCACTCATTGTGGATTCAAATTTGAGTGGGCGTCTCAATATTCCACATGATTTCCCAATCTAAAGTTAAATTTGAAGCATATGATTACACACTTACTATATCTAGTAAAGGTGATGCAACATTTTAAATTATCTATCAGGGTCTAGTTTACCACTTTATCAATGTCTAGAGTGTGATACATACATGACCACCTTATCTTTAAATATTCCTAAGCATATCTCACTTTATTCCACTTGTCATCTGTCTACTAGTCTTCTTATCAATGATCAAGATCGAGACATAGCCTAGCACTTCACTATTATAACCTTGGGAGGGATGAGATGCCAATTGAGGATAGGTGGAATCCTCTAATTATCCCTTATGATTCCACCTATACATCATTCTAACCATACTAGGGCATTTAGGGGCCTAGCTATTAAAATGCCCAGTTATGCCACATGCCATGCTTTCATTGCATTGGGATCTCCCAAGATTTGAAATTTATATCAAGATTGAAAAATTGAAGCATCTAATAATAGGGAGAGATAATTTGTTAGATATGAGCACTTATGAAATTCAAGGCACATGGTCTCCTTTGATTTGGTCAAGCTCTTCTAGGATCTAACTTCTCTATCTGGACTAGGAAATTGACCATTATTCTTTGGCATGGGGTGATTAATTTGAGTACTAACAATTTTTGACCCTAAGTTACATGTCACTTCTTTATTGCATCAGGATATCCTAGGCTATGACATCTCTATCAAGATCAAGATATTGATGCATTTGACAATAAGTTACATGGTGCTTCCTCATTATATCTGGCTCTCCTTGGCTCTAACATCTTTGTCAGGGCCAAAAACTAATTCATTTGAGACATGGCACATGGTTCCTCCTCATTACATTTGGAATCTATTGTCTTCTTCATGACTTTTGTTTAAAATTAGTCTTCTCTAGCTCTACCTTTAAATTTTTTTCTCAGAACAATTCAGAACATTTTCTTCGAAGACCTAGAAATTTAAACAATTTTTATGAAGTCTTCAAAACTTTTACTTGGAACTCATACTATGATACAAAACCTCTAACTTATCTTTTTTCTAAATATCCTAAAACCACATAGAATTGATATTTATAGATGTGGAAGAACCTATGGGAAAACACAAAAAAAGACTAAGTGAAATAGAAAAGAAGTGTGACCAAGTAACTACTCACTTGGCTACCTGCTAGGTTCCGAAATGCCACGTAGGCCTCCAAGATCTAATATTTTAGGAAGGGATTGAGAGTCTATGAATTTCCATGTAAAAGCAAGATTGCAAAGTTAGCACATTAAATCTTCAAATCAAAAAACCTTATCATAACTATGGAGTATCATCTAGATTTGGTATTGTTTCTTTCATAGATCTTTAAGGATTGAAAGTCAAATCAATTTGGTCATTAAAAATATCACATGCTCAAGAAAAAGGGTGACATGGGATTTCAAAGTCTCAATTTATGCTGAGTTAACCAGAATAAGATATTAGTCCAATAACTCTAGTTTTATGTTTTTAAAGAGGGGTTCCCCATTTCTATAGAAAGGGGCAATGTTAGACACAATAAATGGTGACTTCTATGGGGGAAGTGGTGACAAGTACTTAGCACTCGACCTATTAATCCTTCATTCCTACATAAAACATAAACTACAAGAGAGATATTTAGACATATATGAAAAGAAGGCACTAAAGTCATGTAATAGCAAGTGACATACTGAGATTTTATCCTATAGAAAATCACTAGTGTGTGTAAAAGGTTATTTTTAATTAACTTATTCAATTATGGAATTCAATCAAGAAATCAAGGTTAAATTGGGCATTAGATTTATTTGAGGGCATTGATGGTTTCATGGCTTGGAGGGGTATGGGATGAGAATTGATCTACTACCATCTAGGTGTCCATATCCCTGAAAGAGATACATATGGTCCTATTTAAGGCCTTTTTACACTACTATCTAGGTATGAAATCGTATGATAGAGGTTTCCTAAATATCCCTTCCAAAAAAGATATTAAATTTAAATTATGCATGTTTTTCTAGTCTTCTTTCAAGGTTCCTTATGAAAATATTTAGTAGTCTTTGTCCATTAAGGGTTCAAGACCAAACCAAGGGTGATGGGGTGAAGAGGAAGCTATGAATACCTAGTTGATCATATATTATTTTGAATGGTCCCACCTTTTTATAAGATGTTATGTTAAGTGCAGCTTGGTGGCCTCTATTGGGATGCGAGCTATTCTAAAATCCACTTGTTTTTTTTGAGAACAATTGACCTCTAAGATAAAAAATGTAAAATAATCAATTATCATTTGACTTGTTTGGATTAAAGAATCAAAATTATTCCTTTACAACACAACAATACCTTCAAATCTTTGGTCATCATTTGGAGTGGATACTAAATTTAATTTTATGGAGATCCCTTATAATGGTGCTCAATTTATTAATTTTGATTGGGGATAGATTTAGGGAAGATGAATTCTACAAGGACACAACCAAACAAATGAAATAAAATAATAGAGAAAGAAATCGTAATTAAATAAAAAAACACAACTAAAGAAAACTAACCTAATATATACATTACTATCCTTCACTGAGGTTATTTTGAAATTACATTGGATGGGGTAGCTGGGAAGTAGTGTTTCAAGTACTATCCATTTATAAATAGTAACAAGTCATTGCCTTAGAGGTATTTAAGGTGAAAGGGGTTCTAGCCTAGGATCTCAACTATCTAATAGGGGCCAATCCAAAGAGGATCAAACTTTGAGTGTTGGCCCTTATTATTTTGATCCTTATCCCACATTAATACTAGATTAGATATCATAAAGGTCTTTATCTTATTCCTTTTATCAAACCATAGTTTGACAATACCCTTATGTTTTTTAAAGCTTAATAGAACTTCATTTCATGATTCTTATAAATTAATGATATTTAGGAGCCTGGAATTTACTTTATCACCTAGTTCTATGAATTGTTACATGAACCTATAAGTTGGTATCCTAAGCATGATCGATATGATTGGATCCAATCCATAAATTAAAATGAAAGGAGAGATCTTGAGTGTTTGTTTATACCTTGTATAGTCATCCCATAAAGTGAACTTTAGAAATGAATGCCATTCTCAGTGTTTTTCTCCTATAAACTTATGGATGGCATCTTTTAAATTATTATTGGTAGACTCCACCAACCTATTTCCTTGTGGATAGTGATTGGATGAGAACTTCAATGTGATACCATTATCATAGGCCCATTATATAAAATCTATGTATTGGAAGGTAAAACCATTATCACATATTAAAGAGACTAGTTACCCAAACCATGTGGTTATGGTGTTCTGCATGAACTTGATGACATCGATAGTAATAATTTTATTCATTGCAACTACCTTAGACCATCTTGTGCAATAATTTATGGCCATGAGAATAAACTTGTGACCACATGATGAATTAGGGTTGATGACTCCAACAAAATTTAACCCCCATTGGGAAAATTGTGTGTCAATTCCACAATGGGATGCAGTAGCATTATCCTATGGGTTTCCTCTTAGAAAAGGTCTTGCATTGATGGAAAATATAGACACGGGCATGAATGTATTTAAATAAAGTAAGACAATAGTAACCTGCCTAAATAATTTTGTGTCATGGCATTTTATATAGGGTGACCAACTCCTAATCTTTCATGAAAACTTGCCATCACTTCTTTGGCCTCATCTAGTGACAAGCACCTAGGGTAAATTCCTTCATGATTATTTTTAAAGAGAAATCCCTTAAGTATATATTGTGAAACCTTTGACATAGAGTTCTCTTCTACATATGGTTGAGTTCAACAGGTGTATTTCTATAGATCAAGAAATACATGAATGGGGCATACTAGTCAGCTTGTAACATTGGCTCTTAATCTACTTGGTATACTATTATTCTCAGGTCTATTTCAATTATAATTTGGGTAAGACCCTATCCTATAATCAATTTGGCCAATTTAATCTCAAAGTCATACTCCTAAAACTTCATCATCCATTAGTCTCTATGTTCACCTAATTTATTCTTTCCTAGCATTTTCTTCATGGCTAGGTCCAAGATGACTGCATGCACCTTGTTCTTAAAAATGTATGCTTAAATTATTTATAACTTTGAAAAAGGCATAAACATGTTTATCTAGAGTAGAATATCTTAGTTCTACATCCTTGAGATTGGTGCTCATCAAAGGAATGGGATGTTCCTCTCCATCTAGTCTTTAGGTGAGGTAGGAAACAATGGTGTGTTCAGAAGTAAAGGGGTAGATGTATAAATATTGCATGTATTCTAAGTTGATAAGCATCAGGGTTTGTATAATGAAATGTTTAATGTTTAGAAAATTTTTCTTTGATTTTGTGTGCCATTCCACCTTCATTTCCTATTTCAACATTACATTTAGGGATTTTACAATTTTGGCAAATCCAAAAATGAACTTATGAACAAAGTTGATTTTCCCAAATAAGGATTTCAATTCTTTCTTGATATTAGGCAAAGGTAATTTACAAATCACATCAACTCTTTCTAGATCAATAATAATACCTTCTTATGTGATGATATGATTGAGAAGCTAGCCTTTGGTGACATTAAACACACTATTATTTGGATTTAGGGAAATACAATAACTTATGTGTATTTCAAACACTTTATCCAAGTGGTGTATGTGATCCAACCTAAATTTTTAAAACACATTCAAGTCATCCATATAAATTATTATACATTTGATAATTAGTCCTTTAAAATAAAAACCCATCACTCTTTGAAAGGTTACCCCAACATTGGTCAATTCAAAGGGTATTTGATTAGAGGAAAATGTGCCCCATTTGGTGGTGAATGTGGTTTTGACCCCGATCTAAATTAACCAAGACCTAGATATATCTTGAAAAGCCATGTATAAAGTATATCATCTAGAATCTGGTCACCATTTAGATTACTTTGTTAAGGGAGGGTAATAGGTAAATGTATTTTTTAGAGGTTCAATTTAAGTTCCTAAAGTCTAAATATAGGTATATTTCTCCATTTTTCTTCTACACAAGCACTAGATTGGCCACCCAAGTAGAGTGGCAAACTAGGAAAATTATCCCAACAGAGAGTAACTTATGGACCTCTTTATGTATTAAGGGTTCCATTATTAGATTCATTGGTCTCTACCTATACCTAAATGGTTTCTACCCTAGTTTGAGGGGGATAGTGTGAGTAATCATTATAGGGTTGAATACCTTGAGGTCTCCATAGGCCTAGGCAATTATATCTTTGTACCTCAATAGTAGTTTTTGCAATTGCTCTAGTTAAAAGTCTATCCAATCAAGACCCATGTTGACAGTTTGAGGGTTTTATGCTAGGCTGAAGTTGATGAGACATAATTTTTGGTTCTCAAACTTGGGCTTCTTTATTTAGAATATGGGGTCTAAAATATCAAATTATCTTTCTAATGAAATCATCCCCTTCATGATCTAATTCCCATGATTATTAAGGATAATATACTTATCTATATTAGTTTTAGGGTTGGCTCTATCTACCTTGTCAATGATCTAGGTTTCAAATACCCATGTACTATTAAGAAACTAGATGATCTATTGGTCATCCTCAAAGATTTGAAAGTTTGTTACATTATCAAGGATGGAAGGACAAGGGACAAGTTCCATATGGAAATCTTGTAACTCATTGTCATTTAGGAGGTTAAGTTTGCTACTACAGATGCTAGTGAGTTAGCAACTTGGTTTGCTTCACTAGGGATAGGGGTGATGTTGAATGTGATAAACATTTTGATTAAGTCCCAAGACATATGCTTATACCTTCTGAGGTATGATAGTTTTCTTTATAATTTACTCTTGATCTAGTTTACTATTAGCTCAGATTTGCTAAATACTCGTAGTTTATTTACCTTGTGTTCCAAAATGAATTGTAGTCCTAGGATTAATTCTTCATTCTATATTATATTGCTTGTGCAGGGGAAATGTAGCCTATATAACATTAGGTGTTTCTTCCCTTAGGTATCTATTAGTAGAACACTAGCCCCACTACCTTTTTTGAAATATTCCCCATCTATATAGAGATAACATATGCACAACAAATTTAACTAACTATTAACTCTTTCTTTGGCTAGTTTCATACTTAAAATATAGATCCCTAGGTTTGAGGATGGAAGGTTCACTTTCTCATTGATTGAATTGTACTCAATAATCATGTGTTTCATGTAGGGATATATATCTACCCCAATTTGATTATATACACCTCTCCATGATAGCCACATATGTGATAATTTTATTCCCATATACCCATTTAGGACTTTATACCAATCTCTATCAAGGAATATGACATAAGACTCAAGAATCTATACCACTTGTATGTCTATAAGTGTTGAATCCTAGGTTCAAATTATAGTTTCATGTGGACATTCAAAATCTCACCTACCACTTTGACCTTGGATTTATCTAGTTGAACCACTACCTTATCTGACTTGATATGGATTAACCTTAACTTCTCATAGATGCCTACTAGCATTATGTTGGCTAAGGTTCCTAAATCCACTAGGTAATTATGCAAGTTTTTACAAAATAATATGATGGTAAAGAGGAAGGGAGGCAATTTCATCTTATTATTATGAATGAGAAATTTGGTATGGGCTAATTTTTATTTTTCATGGGTTTGTTGAATTAGCTTCTCAATACAGGACTTTAATAGAAGATCATGTTATTTAATGATCTGAGCAAGTTCATGGAGTGTGATGTTGGCTTTGATATTATTCATGTCCTATACTATATTATAACCTAATTTTTTTTAAACCTATCAGGATTCTATGGGATCTTTTGGTTCTTGAGGTTTTGGAGGTGGTGGGTCATTCTAAGCATTTTGGTTAGGTGGGGTTATACTATTATTCGGGGGAGTCAAGGTAGTGAAGGTTTATCATGGTTATTTGTTCTTAAGGGTATAGTTACTCCTTTGGAAATATTGGATGATTATACATTAGATGATTTTGGGTGATTAGGGACCACCTCATACTCTTCATCTCCTTCTAAGAGATTTCAAAGGCACAATAAGACTCTGTATAGTCAAGTTCTCCATTGGTGACTATGCTATGCACTTGACACCAATTAGGCAGGGCTATCTCAAAGATATTAACTTTTGGTAACCTGTTGGGTGAGGGTTTGGGTAGATTTTGGGGGTGATTATAGTTCCTATTTGGTATTTATTATGTGAATTTCTTGATATAACTCTCCACATTAGAGTTTTTCATCTACCTTTGTAGCCCAAAGAAGTCATTACTGAGGTTTTATACCATTTATTGAATGGCATCCAAATCATTTTTTATAGACTCCTAGGGTATGATCTAGGTATTTTAAGATATTACCAATGTCACCTATTATTGAAATGAAGGATTCATCTCATGGTTTCATAGGTTAAGAAGACCTAAGTGTCATTTGGTATAATATGACACAATGAGAGTTGATTTGTTATGGGGAGTGGCTGAAGCATTGGGATATTCTGATTAACAATGGGCAAGAGGCTCAATGTGGGCATCTATATTAATGTGTTAAGAATGGGCACCACCATTTTTAAACTTACGGGTTTAACTATCTTTCAAACTTGATGGCCATAAGCCAAGGGTAAGTCCACTATTATTAGGTTTCACCTTAGGAACATAGTTTTCCAAGGGTCTAAGGAATTTTTATACATTTCAAGCACTAGTTGGTTTTAGGGTTAGTAAAGCATGGTAACCTATCTATAAAGCATGGTAACCTAACTGTACATCTTCTGAAATATAGTGTTGAAGTTAATGATGGGCTAATTAGGTTCCCATTTAATATAGGAATTTTTTTGGTAAAGGACACTAGGGTTGATCACTTTCCCAAATTTGGTGAGGAAAGTAGTACTGAAATGGTACCATTTGGGGATCAAGTCTTCAGGGATGTTAAGGAACTAGTCATAGGTTGAGTCCATCAAAATGAAGGGGAAAATAATACATGCTACATCCTCATGTTCCACATTCATAATCCTTAGGGTGATCTTGTAAGAGGTCACATGCTCTTCAGTAGTACTTTCTACATCAGAAGTGAAATGGGGAAGATATCAATTGGAATATTTGGGTAAGTCATGGAAACTCTTAATATGTTAATGGAAATCTAACTAACCAAGTCATTCTAGGTAGTCTATTTGGTAGAGGCTAAGAATATGAGTTAGTGGAAACTATAATAGGTCTAGGTTTATTGATTTTAGGTCTCTTGTGGAATTGTAATGGTGAAACCACTAGCTGGATGTGGTGGGACCTAAATCTCATGATGGATGAATTAGACTCCATGGTATTGTTGAATAATTTGACCACAAGTCAAATTACATAAACCCACTTTATATTAAAACTTTTTATAGGGGTCTAATAGGGTGTAAAATGTGTCCCATTGTCTTAATAAGGTCAACATTATGTTTATCTTTGTCATATTTGTCTATAGTTGGTCTTATGTCATTTTAAGGTCACATTTTGAGTCATTTAATAGACTTGTATGGTTTCCAAAGGAATAAAAGTGTGTCCAAGTGTAATTCAATATCTTATATGTTATATGCATGTTAGAGATGGTATTTTTAAACTAATAACTATAGGTGTAATGTTGAAAACAAGAAGATTAGGAAATTTCACATGGTTTTAGGTAGTTTTATGGCTTATGCAATAGTTTGGGCATGTATGGATACTTCATAAATGTCCCTTCATATTTTTGTAACTCATTTACACATTAAATCAACTTTAATAGGTCTAAAAATGGTAAAAACTGACCTATCTTTCCTATCACTATCTTAAAAAAGGATAAAATGGTCAACCAATTTCAATTTGGTATGGCTTGGAGAAGTTGAGTCAGAGCAAGTGCACTTAGTGGGTGCTATTAATATCTCTACTTAAACTTCATGGAAATATTCAAAGGATTGGTGTACCATGATTCATGAACCATTGCTAAGAAGGCCTTCTCCTCTTTTCTACTTGCACATCCCCATGGCCTTAAAGTTTCTTCTCTATTTGGATTGGTATTTGAAAAATAAGTATTTCTTGTGTTTTGGAAGGGAATAACCACCATTATCACATGGTTATTTATATATTTATCATGTGTGAATGTGGAGTAATGAAAAAAAAATCTCCTCTTGCTAGTTGAAGGCACACTGAGGTTTGCAGATAATTATTTCATTAGTTGCAAAAGTTTCTCTCCCTTGTAGTGGTCTCAAATCAAAGGATACATGTTGCTTCCACTCTCACATTACATGGTGATCAGTTTTAATTTGAAGTTTTGGTCTCAAGGTTGTTCTACTTGGAGTGAAGAGACCAATATATAAACACAATCAAGTTTCTTTTTGACTATCACCTACAATCAAGTGTAAAGGATCCCTAAGCAGCCATATTCATGACTCAAGGAGGTTTTCAATATGGTGAGAAGACTTAAAAGATGAAAATAATAAGATTGATCCATTCTAAATGTTAGATATTGGTGATGAAAATCCTTTAAACTTAGCACACAGTATTATATTACATAGTGACACTGCCATGTTTCCAACATGGATCTAAGTGTAATCTACAGAGGATAGAGGAATGTTGAAATATAGGTGTTTGAACTTGTTTAAAACCTTCATCAAGTTTGAGAGAATTGAGAGAGACATGGTGATAATCATGAAGTCATTATATTATAGATAGACCTGAAAACATGCTCACAAGTCAATACAGTTGCAAATGGAGACAACTTACCTTAATTTATCTAAATCAAGGTCTTGTCCATATTCAATGCCATATTATGATGAGGAATTTGAAGTCTGTGCAAGCCTAAATGGCCTCAAAATTACATTATAAGAATTATAAGATCACATCTTGGAATGTGAATGAATTTTTGGTTAAGTGAATGGTTGAGTGATTCATAACTCAAGCCAGCTTTCACTGTAGACTTCAATAATCTACAGTGCATTAAGCCAAAAGGGGTCTTGCAACACAACAATAACATAATGGAAGTATGGGATCAAGACAAGGTGACTAAATTTGAATAAGAGATGAGATTATGACCTCAATATTAGTCAAATAAGTTGATATAAAATGTTTAAACATAGGTCATCACCTACAAGGACCTTTGTTTCCACTAAATAGTATCTACAGTTACTCTAAAGACTCATAATGTATTGATAGTGGAAGGTAAGAGGCATGGCCTACATGCATAGTGATTTTGTTTGAGGTAAGTATTATAAATGAACTAAATTTTAATCAAATGAGTGTAATAATAGTGATTGGACATAGGTTGTTACATATAAAATCCCCTTGAATTATCCTTGATTGTCACCTACAGGTGACATAGTCTGATTGAGTAGACAAACTATCATAGGCTAGTAAAGAGAGTAGTTTAAAGGTTAGATGGGGTGTATAATGGATTGAAAATGACTAATACCAATATAAATTGGTTATGTCCATATCAAATTATTATTGGAGTAAGGAAACAAAGAGGTTGAATTAAAACCTCAACCTACAGTCAAACCCAACCCTGCATTCCTACTTACAATCATCAACACTATAAGCTAGCCCTAGATTTTAAGGTGTTGGGAGATATTTAGAGGTGATATAACCATAAAAATTTATGTATAACATTTTAGAGACATATTAAATCTATTCATAACTTCAATTTGGCTGAAAAAATAGGGGATATTCCCTTTATTTTATCTTAGATAGAGGGCACTCCTAGTTAGGGCAAAATTGTAGGTAGGGTATGTGAATGAGATATGGATGAAATAAAAAGTATTGGAGAACCATATAATGAATTAAGGAGTTGAATTATAGGTTTATAAACATGAATAGTCACCTACATTCACTGGATATCACACAGGGTAGTCATGGGTAACTAGAACATAGTTAGGAATATTAGGTCTAGAACTAGACCTAAGCCCTACAAGGGTCTATCCATAAATTTTAAGACCATATGACCATTATATTAAAATTTTGAGACTTAAATTGGAGGTATAGGGTTGTTTTAATCCATTATTTTGTATAAGAACTACACAAGTTGGTCATTCTGACCCAATTCCATCTTAGGGGTGTCTAGAATGCACTCAATGAACTTGAGGGTAATTTTAAAACACTCATATATGTAAGAAATTATTGCATGGTGGATAAATAAATTGGGAAAAATTTAAGGGTGTATTTTAGTCCAAATTGATGGGTTTTTTTAAAAATTTAGATGTATATATTTTATTAACAATTGTTAATAGTCTTAAGCATTTAAAATTCTCTTAAAACCCTATCTAGAACCTGATGGAGAAGAAATTAATGGAGATGAATTAAAAAGTGGTTAGTGGCTTGGAAATGGTTTTATAATTATGGTGGAATCTCTCAAGATCCATCACATCAAATTGGTATGTACCTTAATTGTATGGACAAGCCTAACATAAGGTTTTTTGTAAGGATTTTAATAGTTCTATAGGTACAAAGGAAATTTGGAGACTGAGAATAATTTGGGGATGTAAAGTGGGAAATTTTATAATTAATTATGTCCATTTATAATAATAGATATGCATAGAAACAACTCTGTTGACTCATTCATCACAAGTAGTCTTGGACAGACAATGAAAAGACAAAGTGACTGCCAAGTGAGAAGATGAGAAGTTCAATTTGGGATCTATTTAGGGTCTAATTCATGGATTATAATATATAATAACCTTGAAAATGTGTCCTAACACCTATTCCATGGATTTTGTTGAGAAAATGAAGGCCACCTTATTGATAAATGTGAAGAATGAAGCCTCAAAGAGCAATGAATGATTATAGATGGTGAGTACAAGTGTCATAAAGAAGGCTAGTAGTTAAGGATGAATTTTATGACTATAATATATTATTTCCAACCCAAATAAGATATTTCATATGTTTCAAGTCTAATTATTCTAGCTTTGATCAATCAATCGATGCCTCATCATGAAGGTAGTTTTAAGAAGGTAGTTGAAGACCTGTACACTAGTTTTGGAGAGTTTGTCATGTTTCATGGAAACTTGTCCAAGAATACCTTCATGGTATATTTGAAACTCCATTATCCTATAATATAACTAGTATGTATCACTTGACACTTATTATTTTGACCCTTGAGCTCCACTTCTTCTCTTTCCTCTCACATGTTCAATAAATGCAAGCCATTTTTGCTTTTGTAATCTAATCCACACCTATTATGGAAAAACCCTACTAATTTGATACCATATTTTACCTTTTAAATAAATATTTTAATTTTTTATTTTATTTCATAAGCTATATTTTCTAAGTGTGTGAAGTGGTGTATAGTGAAAGGTCAAGTGTTTAGTATCTATCCTTACTTTGTCTCAACTCTTCCATTTTTGATGGAAGTAGTTCCAATTTAACATGTCACATGAAGTGTATTCAAGTGAATTTGTACATATTTAAGTTTAAGGAGTAGCCTTAGTGTCTCTAATATAACCTTTTGTTCACTCACCTTGAGTATTTCGATGCATATCACCTCTATGTTTGAAATACTAATGTTAGAGTAATTCAAGATTTTGAGACTAGTGTTGTAAGTCATGTTTCATAGTGCACTTGTATTGTATTTTAGTGGAGATATTTATGGTTTATTACCTAATTATAGTAGGTTATTTTCATGTCACTTCTATCCCTTTTCACTCAATGAAAAATTTAGTGTAGGTAACAAGCAAGCAAAGAGGAATATAGGGAGTTAGCCCTTAAACCTAGAGGTTTACCTCTACTATAAGCAACCCACAGGCCTAGAGGTAATCCAAATTATGCCCAAATAGTAGAGTATGTTTTAATAGCCATATCCAAGATGAAATATTTGGTGACAATAGGTGTTTCATAGATATTTAAAAGTTAGTGCATTACCATAAAAAACTATAATCTCAAACAAGTCAAGACTCAATATATAAATTCTTGAATCCTTCAATTTTATCATTTGTTTTTGTGTGTTTAAATCAAAAACCAATGGATAAATCATAAATGAGGTTAAAAAATAATAAATCAATAAAATAATCCTTTTAGGACCTCTTTCTAGTGCCAGCTATTGTTGTGTGTGTCTGAATCACACAACATGGGAGAAAGCATAAAGGAGAGGGCATCAAGTTTAAAACCAATAATAAGTTTGAAATACTCTAAATGTTCCCTCCTTATAATGACAAATATTATTTGGTCCAAGATCATGTTCCAAAATACTCATAGAATTGGGTATTTTAAAAGAGAATATTGGGAATAATGATGGACTTTCACCTCTATTTTGGGATTGATGTGATATCAACCCACCATGCGTATATTTGGATTCATAATGGAGCCTACATGGAATAATATCCAAGATATGAAGTGACACTACTAGAGGTTTAGTACCACTTATTTGAATAATGATTTAATTAATTGAGTTTGCTATTAATGTTCATGAACTTTGCTTTACCATTTTATAAATGAAAGGGAGGGATAGTTCAATCTCTAAAATAAACATAAAAAAGGGAAGATTAAGGTAAGAAAGAGTGTTTCTAGATCAAGATGAGATTGATATTTCAACAATTGAGCTAAGTGGATCTGCCATAGCTATACCACTATGTATTGAGTTCTACTAAAAGATTTAACTCCAATACTACATGATGGAAAGAGTCTAGGGAAGTAGTGAAGAATGCTTGATTTATGAAACCTAACTAAATATCAATATTATAAGTCCATAGTAAATAACACATAAAATTCAAAGATAACTTGTAGACTAATAAACATGTTATCTATATTGTAAGAAAAATAAAAAGAGTTCATAAATAGGTTATATAGACAAGCACATCATAGCCATTACATTCATAAAAATAATAGAGCATTAGAAAAATTATATGAGAACTCACATTCATTCAAAACTAAAATGATGGAAACTTTGACAAATA
Organism: Torreya grandis; assembly: GCA_037957365.1. Lineage (NCBI taxonomy): Eukaryota > Viridiplantae > Streptophyta > Pinopsida > Cupressales > Taxaceae > Torreya > Torreya grandis. The sequence goes on along the minus strand of JARHVA010003331.1, from coordinate 731,584 downwards.
GAATATGCATTTCATAAAGGCTAAAATTTTATTTATAAAAAATAACAAGTTCTATTACAAATGTATACATCTAGCTAATTTTATACAATCCAAAATGGTGAAGGAAACCATATGTGAAATCATGGCTTAAGTTTGTCAATAATTTTGAGCTAAATGATTATTAAACTAAAAAATACAATGAAATTACATATATACAGATACAAATGGGGTTCACCCCTAAGTAGCACGATATTACCATCTTGGGATATGATGGTCACTCTTGGTAGTTACAATTGCATAATTTAAAAAAAAAAAATCTCCTTCAATCATGTTAAAAATATCTACAGGGGACCACTCATCCAATATGTGGAGGAAAAATAGATGAGCTGATTCCCAACTACTTTGACTTTGCTTCTTTGGCCTCCATATTAGATAACACATGGTTAAACTCTAGATCTAGATTTACAATGTTCATCAGAGGTTATTTTAAGATCCTCTTTACTTCAGCCATGAGTCTTTGATATACCTAGAGAGGAGCCTCCATAGACACCTAGAATTTAGACACCTAGTTGATGCTTGTTGTGGATTGGGTTAAAATATCGAGAAGTTCTTGGGATCCCTATTTATTTTCCTTAGACACCTTTCTCCTCATAACCTATTAAAAGTGACCTATGTGGCATATAAATTCACCCTTATCCAATAGAGTGCCATTTAGGTGGAAAAACATTGATATATTGACTTCTTTGAAGTAATCCGATATCTTATTCTTGCCATTCTCCATGATTCCCATCATAGTTTGGGTTATAGTAAGCCACTCTTTTATAGTTATTTTCATGTTCCTAGTGTGTATGATACAAGCCTAAGTTTGAAGTGGGAATAAATTTTAACATTAGGAACATGCCCTTAAAAATAAAAATCATCAACTTACTGCACTTTGCATCAATCAAAATGATCCTCTCTAGATAGGCTTGGGTTTACTGGATGAGCACTTGGGTCTTTGCCATAATATCTACCACCTTTTCCAAAGTTGAGAAAAGTTATAAGAGGGCATAATTGACCTACCCACTTACCTTGATAAGAAATAAGATCTTTACCTATGCCTTGAGAGTTTAGACTTAGATGTGCATGTCTTCAAAAAAATTCTTTGACATGTCATGGGTTGCTTAGAGAACTAAGATGGGTCATCTGCTTTATTTTCTTCTCATGTAAGAGTCTTCAATTTGGTGAGAGAGTCTTGTTTAGTATACCAAAACACAAGGTTACCATATTACATAAATTTTTATGTGAAGATCCTCCACATACTCCCCATTGTGTGGTCAAAATCCCATTACATGTTTGGGGTACCTTAAATCATCATCTCTAACACCTACGATACTAGGATCATTCCCCAGGGTTTGGGAGTTATTGGTGGGGTGGTAGAGATGGTAAGTGACATGTGAAGGCTAAGGTAGAGGGGGATGTGGGAAGTGGGAGGTGTGAAAAATGAAATAATTAAAGGAGGAGGAGGTATAGGAGCATAGGGATGCAATATAAATAGACAGGCCTAGGGGAACATCTGCACTTACCACTGACCTTGGTTCATGCCCAATTCAAGGGAAATGACTCCTAGGATAGGGGTATTTAACAAAATATAAGAGATTTATTGATTAAATTTGAATCCTTAGGCGTCCCATATGATGAAAAAATGGGTTGTGGAGTGATGCAAGGAACCACTATGGTTGGTGCCAGAGGCGCTGTAAAAATTAGTAGAGGAGGTGGAATTGGAGCAATCAATACCTATATTAAAGGCTAAGCATGAGATACCTTTCAATTTTTCCTAGGTTAGATACAACTTTTTTTATAGAAGTAAAAATGGTAGTGAGGGCCACAAGGCCTATTTCAAGTTGTCATTGATGTCAAAGGAAGTGTGAGGTCTTATGTGTTCAAGAAGACATTCATAGTGAAGTCTAATAAAGTGAGTGAGTTGAGACTTGTGAGTTGTTTGTGACATTATTTGAGTATATAATGGTATAATAATGTGCTCTATAATTAATTTACATTGGTAAGAAGGTCTTCAAGAGGTATGGTACCTAGTAGGCCTATCTGTTTAGACTAGTTGTTAAGCATATAATTTACTTGTAGAGGCATGATGGTGATAAGATGAAGGTTTTTGATGTTTAAGGTGTGAAATTAAGTGTTAGCTCATGTGAATAAGATGTTGAGCCAGTCATATAACTCTCAAATTGAGCCAAAGGGGTATACTCTTCATTGGAGGTCTTCTCATAAACCTAGTCCTAAGATCCTAGGTAGAAGTATGAGGTGTCATGATATATATTTGAGGATTATGAGCTTGTGTAAGAATGGTAGAGGATGTATGACATGCTTATTATATATTGAGAGTATTACAATAGGATTCCCAAGTGTATTCAAGGTCCAACTATAACTGGCAATCCTAGGTCTAGTGTGCAAAGAGACCTAGTGAAGTCTAATGAAGAGTCAAGTTGAGTTTTCAAGGTAATAGAGAACATGTGAGAATGGTATGAGGTTTTAAAATTTTATGAAATCATGTTGATGAAGATTTAGGTCCTGGATTGAAGGTGAAATCAATAAAACATGTTTTGAGGTCTCTTGTGTATGCAAAATGAAGAGATGAAAACTTGAGACGGATCTTTTGATGCTCATTGGCACATATTAAAATTGAATTTGAATTTGATACTTTTTGGATAGATGGAAAAGGGTATTTATTAGGTTTTACAATAATTAAGAAATGGTTTAAGGGAAATAGATGTATGAACAATCGTTAAGAATGGAAACTGGTCCAAAACCCTCTCAAAACCCTTATAATGACTTGATAGGAGAGATATTGATAGAAAGTGAATATAATGTATTTTTAATTCTTTTTTTATTATTATATGTTGTATAAGAATACATTATTCATATCTAGGTGGAAGTGGACTGACAGGACAATGAGTAGAACCTACAAAAAATTACTTGTTTATATAGAATTTGATGCTATAGGTAGGGTTAACCAAGTCAATGAATGAAAGTGGATGGAGGTTGAAGGTAAATAATTTTTATTGATTACCATGGTGTTTTTTTACAATATATATCCTCTATGTCAACTGTTTTCATCAATCAAGTTGACCTATTGCTAAACTGGTAAAGAGTGAAAATAGTGAGAAAAACCAGTCAAAGTGAGAAGAGATTAAGGATTGGTTTCAAATGATTAGGGATGAATCAAATTGTTTGGAGTATTTTTTAAATACCTATAACTAATTTTAAATTTGTTTTTAAATTTTTAATATGCTCATATATAGTCAAGAAAGTGCTCTCAAGATAACCTGTCTGAGTGAGTTGAGATAATAAAAAGTGTATGTTTCAAAGAATGATATATATGCTCCATATGTTCCATTATATATCTATATTTTGTGTATTTTAATTTTTTATAATGTTTATTTAGGATCATAAAAATTAATTATGATATATTTATTATTATCCTTGAGGTGTTATAAGTCATTCACCATGACTGTGTCTTAAACCAGAATGATGGCTCCAAGTATGCTAGGTGAAGTGAATAATTTGAGTCTCTATGACAAGATTTGATGCATTTAATGAATATTTTGTTATAATTTGTAATTTATTTTATATATTAATGATTTATGAAAGGTTTTTAATCACCTTAAGATTTTGAGATATGAAATCCAGAATGGCTTGTCTGGTTGTGTTAAGATAGTAAGATAGAGGCTTGAGAAATTGGTCTATAAGACCAATGGTTGAGACTATAGATTGATTTAAATTCATTGGGGAATGATATAAGAGTAATATATGATTTATTAATTTGTATTATAATTTATGAAAGTTCCCTTTAAATTTATAAATACAAACTTGTACATGACTATGTTTTTGGAGCTATAGGCAGTTCTGTGTGGTCATGTTACAAGAGTTGGTTTGAGGCCTATTGGCCTATTTTGTATGTAAAATGGAAATGGTGATTTTTTTAGGTCATGAAATATATATTCATGTTATTTTTTCATATTTTTAATTGGAAAAGTTAAATTTATGCTTTAGTTTTTTAAGGTAGACTATTTTTATTTATGAAGGGCTAATGACGAGTAAGCCTATTGGCATGGTTCAATTTATGGTGAATTGGATGTAAAGGTGGTGTGGAACTAAATTTTTTTCATCATGGGTATATTTAATAAATTTTTAAGTGTTTTTTGAGGATAAATGTTTTTTCAATTTATTCCAAGTGTAACGTGTGCTTAAGATAAACCTAATTACATTAGGTCTCCTTTAGGCCTAATGGATGTTATAGCCCTTAAGTGGTATGACAAACCTATGGTGTGGTTTTAAAACATGTGTAACATGTTTATATACATATTAAAAGTGTTATCCAAGTGTATTTATGTTATTTTACAACCATTATGGGTGAGATCAAGTGTCAAATATAAAAGCAAGGCCTAATTGACATATTTGAGCTAGTAGAGAAAAGTGGGAATATAAGTGAAGTATATAGATCTTGGAGGAGTAGAAGTAGGTCATTAAGGAACTTAATAGGAAGAGAGAAACCATGTTGAAAATCTGACGTATCTTTTTTATGTGAATTATAAGGTCAATGGACGTAATGAGCCTAGAAGAGGCATGTTGAGCGAGTGAGCCTAGAAGGCTTTTTGAGAGGGGTAAAAGGTTGAAGTGAGCTAAATGAGGTGAGAGACCATTAGTAGTTTCATGATAAGTTTGTTATAGGTGTATTATATAGAGTTCATTTTATAATATAAAATATATAATATCTGAATAAGATGTCACCAGTAGTTGAGAGAGCAACAAGGAGTCTTGAGGTGATCAAACTTGTCTTGGCTAGGTTGGTGCTTAGTCAAGAAGGGAGTTAAAACTGACTTATAGGTTGGATCTCGTATAAATGTACTTGAAGTGGCTAGGTTGGTTCAAATTCACTTAGGGGGTTCTAACCTCCTTGTAAGTTGGATTATACTAAAGGATTAGTTAGGTTGGTGCCTAACTAGTGAGGGGTTGGTGCTCCTTATGGGGTTGGTGCCTCACTAAATGTTGTTTCATTAATTATAGTATAATATTCTAGGTGATGTGATAGTGGGTTTTATACCACATGAGGGTTTCCCACATAGCCATTGTGTTCATGTGTTTATGTTATTTTTTCATACTTATTTTCATGGTTGATTGTATGTTGCTATATGTTTATGTTAGCTTGAATAATTAATGAATGAATGTATGAAATTAAGTGAAATGTTTACACACTAATTCAACCCCCTCTCAATGGTTTTAATTCTAATATGGCCTAGCTATGGGAGTTGATTAGTCATCATAGGAATCACTGGGATTGTCTCAATCACTAGAGCTATGCATATATGTATACCCACTCCTGAAGTAGCTAGGGAAATTGGTGAAGATGGGGCATTTGCAAGTTCTTGAATCTCAGGAATAACTAGTGGGGGTACTAAGAAAGTTACAAGTTAGGTAATGGATGGGGTATATGGAAATTGAAAAAGTGAGGATGCTAGGGATGGTTGAGGCCATGGATAATTGGGTGAATAGTGGAGTGAATGTAATAGGAGAGAGAGGAGATACCAACTGAATGGTTTGTGGAAAGGGTAGGGAATTGAGTGACATTATGAAGGGTTAATGGAAAGTGGAGGGAGTGAGGGGAGAAACTTGAGTTTGTGCCTACTATTGGTCCCACCCTAGGTTTATTTCTAGGATGCTACTAATGTTGAACCTCAGGTCCTATGTGGTGTAGGGTTTAGATTCCTATTAGGGATGTATCAAAAGGTGGAAGCAATGAGGGGAGGAAATTTTATGTGTTGAATAGATGTAGAAGGGGTCATAGATGGTCTGGGCTAGACATTATTACCCTTATCCTTCCTTCATGTAGTGATCTTAGTAAACACCTCTTGGTCATCTTCTACATTCAAATATAACTCATCATCATCCTCTAGTTGGTGGCCAAAACTGAGGTTGAGGTGAGTTGAATACTTCTCCAAGTGGGCTTGGGCCATGCCCTATGGGTCCTAGTATCATGGCTTGGCTCTCCCCAAGTTTAAAGAGTCTTTTCTAGTCACCATATTCTATAAGGGAGAGAAAGAGTGATATACATGATGCCTTATAATGATTGGAAGAGGTAGGCAAGCCTTATGTTGGTGACTAATACAATGCCTCAAAATTCCCTCCACTACTTAGTAAGCAATTTACATCTCTTCAAGGTGATCTAGGATGGGATAGGGAAAGGGAGGGGGATCCCTAATAATACTCATGAATCTAATGATGGTATCCTCTCGATAATACTAGTAGTCTCTAATGGGAGCTAGTGAGTCTATGATCTAGTTTAAAAGATGATGCATATGGGCCTCATTGATCATGTTGTATACCACCAGGTATAAATACTTATAAATATTTTTGGGTGTTATTTTTGCATTAATGTTTATATAATTTGTAAAAAACTAAATGAACCACTAAGCCTCTAGGAATCCACACAGGAAAAGTAGATGCCTTGAAAGTGAGTGTCCCATGGACTATGTCTATGAGATAACTCATCATGTAGAAGTTCCCACCTGTTCAGGTATATGTTATGGCCTTGACCATGTTGAAATCGACCACTCCTCCTAGGTTGAGGACTCGAGAGTTGTAAAAAATCATGACTAGGGGCACTTAAAATATGTTGATGTTTAAGAAATCTTGGACCCTAAATAGTTAGTTTAGTAAAATCATACCATCCCAAAATTCCTTATTGAAGGTATAAACCATGTATATGTTAACATCATCCTTGTTCACCCACTTGGCATCTAGGTTTTCAGCCTAGTCCTTAAGGATATAATAGATTTAGAAGGTGTTAATCCAGGTTTGCACCACCATAAAATCATACAAAAGGGTGAACTATGGGAGATTGCAATAGGATTTGTAGGTGATTCTTAAGATGTCATAAATCTAATGCTGGGAGTTGGCTAAACATACTAATCATGGGTTCTATTGTAAACACCCAAATCTAGCCATTGATAAACTCCAATTAGGGTTTTGACCAATTTCCACCCAAAATACACAATTTGGCCTAAAACACACTAAATGATGTGAAACTGACATATTCAAGTGCTGATTTTGGCAAGGGTATCCCTAAATGGGGTAATTTAATTTAGGAACTAGCTAACATTAATCAAATCATTTTGACTAAAAATGTCAATTTTGCACCCACTCGCTCTAGACTGCTCTTTCCTATTAAATATTTTGCATAAGATGCGTGCCTTTATTATTTTTTGTTGGTAACATCCTAAATGGGAATATAATTCTAACTCATCTGACATTGCCTTCCAATTCCAATATAGTCAAATTTAGGACTAATAATATGACATTCTGATCAATTTGAGTAATTTGTGCACAAAGTGCTTAAACATGCTTAAGAGCTAATTAACCCAAATGAAGGGCCTAATTGAGAATTACATGAAAACTTGTTGAATAATTTGTTTTGGAATTGAATATTGAATATCTGCATTATCAAGTGACCTCATTTCTTGGGAAGACATCCCTAGGCCATAAATGCCACAAATATTAGGATTTATGCCCTCCATGCCTCATGAATGCCTTCCAAGATTCCCTCCATGCCTCTTAATTACCCATTCTTCCAATGTCATGATGAGGATAATTACAAACTTAATTCCGAAAATTAAATTAATCCTTAACCACACATCTCAATCTTGAGATGGATGGTTGAGGTTGATTTTGATCGAATCCAAAAAGCTATAAATAGGAGGCCTCACAACATCATTTAAGAGCTTTCTTGAAGCAAAGTTATAATGCCAAATTGGTTCCAAAAGCTTCAAGTAATTAGTTTTACCATGCAAAATTGATTCCAAGCCAAGCCAAGCTACAAGCCAAAGGTGCCTAAGAGAGATGGAGGTAGCCAAACTTCCATTTCTAAGGACTTCATAAGCACAAGTCGAGCAAGCCACCACTACAAAGGCATTTGGAGCATCTAAGGAAGGTGAAGGAATTCTTGTGTTTTATTTCTTACTTTTTAGTTGTGTTTGTCATTTTTTTGTTAACTAAGCTCTTCATAGTGTCTAGGACTAGAGATGTTATGTTATTAGTGTGTTTATTTCATTTTGTTTTCATTTTGGAACTAACACCATACTAACCATCCTTTCTTGAGTCAAATTCCTAGATCACATTATGGCACACCCAGTAGGACTAGACTCATATCACACCTGAAGGATATCCTTTTGCAACTCTAAAATATTTATTTGAGCTTTTAAAACTCTTGCAAATTTATTTTCTAAATTTATTTTGTGATTTTTAGTTTCCATAGTTTTTAAACAATAACTAACATCGATAGAAATATTGACATCAATTACCTATTTAACCAACATCAGTCAGCAAAACTAACATTAGTTAGCTTGAGTAACTGATGTCAGTGGTAATAACTAACATTGATCACTATGTTTTTCAAAAAACACAGACCCAAGAGCTACTTTTCCAAAGTTTATTGTTTCAAACTCAAAAGGGATTCAAAGCTAAAGGACATGCTAATAATTTTTTTGCAGGACCAAGCTTGATATTTGTTTAAAATATATTTAAATCACCTTTGCATGCTTAAAAATCAATTAGGAACCTTAATTTGGTGTTTAAAAAAGGACTTAGATGTTTTGGTGAATGTTTTCAAAGTTCACAACTAAGACCAAGGGGTCAAATGAACACCATCAAACTTTTCATTTGGGTTTAAAATTGAACACACTTGTCAATTCTTGTTTGCAATAGTTATTTAGTTAGATTTTGTTTGGCAAAGAGAGGAATGTTGTGTGTATGCTCTTTCATTTTTCCCCTGTAAGGAACACTTGGAGTCAAAAGTGCCATTCCTATTTAAAATAGTCTAGTCCAAGGCTTAGAAAGAAAGTCATCTAAAGCACTCCCCAAAAACTCATCAAAGTTTGGGTAACCTTGAAAATGACCCTAAAGTCTTTTTATTTCAAGCTTGTGAGGGGGACTTCATCACCTCCCACAAGTTATTTAGGGAAGATTTGACTTGAGGTTTCATCTCCTGGCATTGACTTCGTTTGGATCCTTTGGAGTTGCACACAGTATGTAGTGGCAGTTTGGACATCGCACTACACTGAGCGAACAATAGGATGTAGTGGTTGAAAAAAGGACTAGAAATTTTTGCAACAAGACAAGTGATACAAACCCAAAATTTGTGATTTTATTTTACATTATTTGACATGAAATTCATTATACAATTGATTCCCTTATATTAGTTCAAAAATTGTTAGATCTTAGACAAATCCCCACTTGCCACAGAAGTATTGTTGGTACAAGGTGCACCTCAAGTTCCATGTCATAGTACTATCATTTGAGAGAAGGGGCGTGTAAAAAACCTACTATATAATGCACATTTACTTTTTAATGAACACTTAAGATCCTCTCAAAATGATGTATATTGATGGATTCCAACAATACCAAGCAACTTTGTCATTTTAGGATCCAAGAATGGTTAATTAGTTGGTCTTATCCTAGATTAAAGTCTTGTTTGGAGTCAAAACTTGGTGTAAACAAATAATCCAAAACCAAACACATAGTATAAATTCTCTTTTGAATAAAGAGGCATTATGCTACCCATGTGATATCATCAATTTTCCTTGTTCAAAAAGTTCATCAAAAGCTAGAGAGTCATATCATCCACTTAAGTGCAGTTATACTACCCAATTGAGTCTAAGCTTTTACCAAAGTTGTTTATGTCCTTCACTTGTAATCCAAATTTGAAATTACACCTTTGCAAGTTCAAGGGTTGATGTGTTAATTGGGTTCGACATTTACACTAAACTTGAGAGAACTTAGGTTTAATTTCCAATTTGGGTTGGAGGCTATTTAAGACTCATAATCATTATTAACATTTGATAGAATTAATTTATTTTTTTCTAAACACTTACACTTTAAGTCTATACACTACAACATTTTAAGTCAAGAAAGGTAGTGTTATGCTATCAAAATTATAGGAAAACATCTTTGCCTTAGAGAGTTTTTAAAACAAACCTTTTGGTCATACTTTTTGGGTAGTTTATCATCATTACGCTTCCCAAAGCATTTAAAACATTGTTTCATATACCCTCTTACATAGAGTTCCAAATTTATTCCTATGTTTTAGACCAATCCGAGTGTATTGTTGTGATCTTTTGTCTAAAATAGTTATACTGTTCACTTTTGTCTAGCATGTTTTTTAAAAGAACTAAGTTTTATACCATTATTTATGAGAAAATAAATTATTGCTAAAGTGCTTTTTGTTTCATACCTTATACCTAGTTGATCAAGTTCATGACCAAGAATCAAATGCCTAGTGTTTTTTAGAAGTGTTTTAAATCTATTAGATTAAAACTTTCATCTATTTTCAAAGTCTAGCTTTTGATGATGTTTGGCCAAGAGTCCTAGCATATGCCTTGTTTGAGCCTAACTTTTGACGTTGTGTTTAGCTAAAATACCTAGCAACTTTTAAATTCTTAGGTTAGACTGATTTGAAACACTTTGACCTTAGAGTTTAGCATTTTGATTTTTGGTCTATTTACTTGCTTATCTTTGTGTGAACAATAAAATGTTAGATATTTTACACTATCTTGTTTCCTCATAAATATTTGCATAAACCTTTTGACAAATCTAGACCAAGTTGAGGCATCATTTATTTTAGATTCTATCCTTTTTAGAGTTTGTAGAACTCTTTGACCTTTTATCACAAAGCATTGACTATGGATCCCAACATGTATTCCTACACTTGTAGTGGGCTCATGTACAATCTAAAGATTAGTAATGTAGTTGCATAGGAAGAAATGGTGCAATACCCCTATGTAGATAACATTGCTTATGAGATGGATTCTTATCCCTCTTATAATACTCAATCAGGGGCACAAAGCCAAGATTTGTTAGCTAACTATCTATTTAACACATCACCTTATACTGAATAGGACCAAGAACAAACCATGCAATACATATGTACAATACCTATAGTGGATGAGCTAGTACTTCATTAGTCATATTCTACTAATACGGCTTCCCCGTATGATCCATTTTTATTTGAGTGACATTTACTAGAGAACAAAGATGAGATTTTGGTTAGAGCCATAGAGGTAGGGGCTAAGTTTCCAGCAGACTTCCCCCATGAAAATTTACTAGGTTTAGTAAGGGTGCCCCAAAATATCATTTATGATCAATAGGCTTCTTCTAGTAATCTTATGGCTCTAGTCCAAACATCATACCAAGATCCTAATATATCTAGTCAAGGCAAAAACATCATAGAACAACACTTTAACTAAATGTAAATTACATATCAAACCTACCTAAATATAGCATGCAATTTCAATCAAATGAACATGATAAGTAAGCCTCTCATTGACCTAGTTCCTTTAATAGGAGTATTGATAAAGTTAACTGGATAAGAGAATTTGAGTTTTAACCCATTCATACAAACCGCTTCAATAGATAACTTGATACATATTCCCATTATTGAGGAAGTGTCTATGACTTCTACACTGAATAGTGAGCCAAGTGTAGTGGATAATGTGCATACAACATCCAATCCTGATCAAAGTGGTACTAATACATAAACAACTAGCCAAAAGCATATGCCTATAGTTAATCCCATGATTATATCATCATACTAGGAAGTGGGAGTTTCTACACCCTAGCCTCGACTGGATGCTTCCTCAAGTGTGCAACATATGAGATTAGGTGATCAAACAATGACCAATGTCATGACTCAATGACAAAATGTGATGAACCCTACTCCCCCTCAATAGGTAACAAGTAGTATTCTATAAAAATAGGCACAATCTCATTTATCAACATAATAGAGGATAAATACATTGCCACCTCAATTAGGGGAATAAATGTTCCACCTCACCAGGTAATGATGAACACACCTCTTCAGGCATAGACTAATATGACAATCCAAAACCAAGTAATAACTAGTCAACAATGTGCAAATATTGGTCAATGACAGATGTTGAATCTACAACCTACTTTTACTTCCTCACAGGGATTCATGCAACAAGGAGGTCCCCATATTTCTCAAGTACCTAATAAACAACTGTTGGTTCAAAATGTTCCATAAATCTAGAGACAAGGTCTTGGTCCATAAGTTCCCACTCAACATCAAGGTTTGATTAGTTGACAACATGTCCCTTTTCAATCACAGTAGGCATAATATAGTTATATCCCTCCATATTAACCACAAAATCCCCAAATTCAAACCTTTATCGCCAACCTAAACTAGAACATCCTACAACCAAATGTGCATTTTCAAGTACATCCCAATCCATGTATGCGTATTCCTAGTCCATTCCCCAACCAAAAAAGTATACCTCAACATGTATCTCCATCATAACCTGGTCAAAGTGTTTCACTTGTGACCGCCCAACCATTTTTCCAAACCAATGTTCTCCCTCAACCAATGTCCCTTCCAGTTTCCTATCTCAAGAATTGTAATAGATGAAGGATGCAATTGCTACAATTCAGGTGGGTAAGCAAACTAAAAATTTCAAATTGGATGATGTGTGTTCCTATCCATTCAACATGGAGTATTTGTAGATACCATTTCCTCTAAGATACAAACCACCCAAATTCAATAAATACAAAGGCAAAGGTGACCCTAAGGCTCATTTGATTGAATTATTTTTTTCATGTCAGCCAATGGCATATATAGACATATACCTTTTTTTTTTGTTTCCAAAAATATTGGCTATACAAGCCTTGGAGTGGTTTTTGAATTTGTCCAAAAATTTACTAACAGATTTTGATGATCTTTTTGATAAGTTTGTGTAACACTTTTCCTATAATCTTGACCATGAGATTTCATTAATGGACTTAAAATAAGCAAAGAAAAAATTAGGTGAGAGTTTTGCAAGTTATTTACAATGGTGGAGATCCCTTTCAAGCCATTTCACCCATAGTTTACTAGATAAATAATTAGCCACTATGTTTACCAAAAATTTGCACAGTGAAATAGCTTATCACTTGAAACTACATTATGTGCATAATTTTAAGAAGATCATTGATAAAGGTTTGTTGATCGAGAGGGAAATTATCAATAAATGAGTCATCAAGATTAATTCAACTAATAAAAATCAAGGTACCAATCATGGAAATGACCAACATCCCATTCAAGCACTGGTATCACAATCGGCACAGGCTAATAACTAGGAAAGATTGAAGCAATTCAAATGTAATAGGAATGTTGTGGTAGATGGAGTAACTGAATCTCATCATGTGAAAATGGTGAAAACATCATTTGTACCACATTTTTAGCTTACTCCTACCCAAAAAACTATCCAACCAATGTTATAATCACAATAACTAAGACCTACACAACAAATACAATAACATTTACCATTGAAAACCCCTCTTCCCAGAAGAACCATCCCTACACATCATGTTTTTAGTGACTTAGGATAACCTATTGAGTCTATATTTCATAATATTGTTGCTACTAATTTGATTAGTTTTCCCATACCAAAACATTATCTACAAGGCATTCTTTATCCTAATTGGTATAATGAAAATGAATTTTGTGACTATCAACAGGTCAATGGGCATAATCTATGAAGATGTGTCCAAATCAAGCATTTAATTGAGAATATGTTAGAGAATGGGGAGATAAGATTGGATAATGGTGCTTCCACTTCCAATAAAACTCTTGGGATCTATTAAAACCCCTTTTCTAGACATAACAATCAATAACAACAAAATAATCAGTAGCAACAACAATGGCTAGTGTAGCAACAAAATCAATAGTATCAAAATCAAAGGTTGAACCAACAGAATCAATAAAGTCAATAGTAGAACCTATAATGATAGAAAAATGGAAAAAACCAAGGTTAAAATGGTAAAACCAATAAACTTACTATGTAGTTACACATGACTACAACAAGGTTTTAGGCCATATTGCAAGGGGCAATGTTAATACCATCTCCATTAATCCTAGACCAAGTACTAATCAGCCTAGACCATTGCTAAAAAAAAATATTTATCCAAATCATATGGATAATCCTTCTTTAACCTGGGAGTGCATATAGGCAAACCAATTAACTAAGACTTCCCCTTTTGGATCTTATAGTGACAACTTGTCCTTGCCATGTGACCACATACAAGTGCATCATTAATCGAGGCATGTCCTATTTGGTCCCACACCATTCCCAACATCAGTTAGCAATAATGGTCTAGTATTTAATCCTAATCATACAATCATAACTTGAAGGTTGAAGATTACTATCCTAGGCCCACAACCATCCACCACTTTGCCTATCATCCAACCAACCATTCAACCTCAACATAAACCATTCACTACTAATCAAGACAAGAATGATATTGTGGACCAATTGTAGAAGACACCAACACAAATTTTTATTTTAGATTTGCTGTAGACATAAATAATCCACAAAAACATCTTGAATGAGTTTTTGACCCAATCTATTGTTGCTCGTGACATATCCCTTGATAACTTTCAAGCCTTGGTTGGACACCTAGCTCTACCCCAATAAGTCACATTCAACCAAAGTGATATGTCTTCCCTTATCCCACTACATAATAACCCATTTTACATAGAATTTTGTATTAGATGACATAAAGTGAAATGTGTCCTTATAGACAATGGATCTGGTCTCAACAGTGTCTCTGAAGCTCAACAAGCTTCTTGGGTACACAATGACAGATATCCAACCAGAAATAATAACTATTAAAGCCTATGATAATTAGGAAAGAGAGTCACAAGGCACCATTAGTTTTCTAGTTATCATTAGGCCTTTAACCCATGATAAACTTTGACATGTGCTAGATCTTAAGTTATCATACAACATGCTTCTAGGTAGGCCTTGGTTACATGAGATTTATGCAGTCCCATCAAAACTGCACCAATGTATTAAGTTTTCCCCCGATGGAAGTGAATATTCTAGGATATTTACACCCATATGAACATTGCGAGCATCTTCAAGCTAAATTTCAAATTTCAAATTATCAGTATGATATGAATCTATGTACCAAATAGGATAAAGGAAAGGCTATACTTGTTGGTCCATCAGATAATTGCATAGATCCTAATACCTTGGATTCCCTTTCCTATATACCACCTCTTGAAGCTTCTAATCATTTCACCATTTTAGATAATAGACCAGAAGAATATGTGACCTATGATACATTTCATATTTCCAATATTCTTTAAAATACAAAAACCTTTGAGTGACCTAAAATCATCCCACATATGTGTTGACAACAAAACAATAAAGAAAAGGGATCTGTCACATTTGTACCAACATCTAGCCTAGGACCTAGCCCTCTTGAAGGGGATGAATCATGGTTATACAATGACAACCAAGTTGATTTTTATAAAATTTCCAAGTATCCTATTCCTAATAGGATCATGAAGCATCACAATTATAAAGGAAGAAGCCTCAGACCAAATCAACAAGGAACCATCGAGCCAATTTCCATGAATAAGTATGAAATACCTTATGGACTTATATTTAAACCACCTTGGGGTGAACCCACATATCTTATTCAAACTCCATCACCAGTGATTAGTGATGATAATGATGATAGTGAAGCAAAGTCTGATCATAGTCTCACCTTTGATAACCTAGCTGAAACCAACCTACTTGATAACAATGCCATTTGTACCCTTATCCAAGTCATTCATCTTAATCTATTTCCATTATATTATCCCCAAATAATAGATTAGGACCAAAAAAAATCTAGTTTGCTGATTGATGAGTTTTAGAATGATGAGGCATTCTATGATTTCTTAGGCCTTAGAGACAATGTTCCATTGGGAGATCACAAATCAAGATTCTCAATCACATTGAATCCTGTAGCCTATTTTGGAGAGTGCGTGAACACCCTTAGGCAAAAAAAAAAAAGTAAAACATTGAGGTCCCAAAGTGAAAACCTCTTTGAGGTGATTTTTGACTAGGGAAAAAGTAAAGATAAAGGCTAGTTTAGTGGTGAAAACTTGTTTCAGGCACCATTAGATGGGGGTGTTCATTCTTCTTCAAATTTAGACCAAAAGACCACCAATGATGAACTTTCATGTGGATCTAAGTTTAGTTTTGAGAAGCAACACGCATTTGATCAAATTTTTGAATAATTTCTAACTATTTTTTTTACATGGCTAGATCTCCCATTAGGGGATTCTAATTCATCATGCCTAGGAGAAATTGAAGAGTAAGTCCTAATAGAGGACCCTGACATAGTCCAATAGTTCAAGTCACTGCCTACTATCTTAGAAGATAGTTTGATCCTTCTATAAAAAGATACAATAGAGGTAAATATCAAGACTCCATCAGACCTAAAATGGATAAAATTAGGAGTGTCTCTCACTAAGGAGGAACATGATGTTTTTATAGCTCTATTGAGAGAGTTTGCAGATATCTTTGTATAGGCCTATTCTGACATGCCAGGTTTAGACCCTATCTTAGTTTTTCACCACCTTATAGTTAATCTTAATGCCAAACTAGTAAAATAAAAGCTATGTAAGATGCATCCTTGAATTATCATATTGGTAAAGAAAGAGTTGGAAAAAATCTTATAAGTAGGATGTATTTGATCCATTGACTGCTTAGAATGGATCTCTAACATGGTACCTGTTAGTAAAAAGCCTAAAGGGATAAGAATTTGTAATAATTTTTGAGACATCAACAAAGCTTGTCCTAAAGATGATTTTCTCTTGCTTAATATTGACATGATCATCGACTCCATGGCTGGTTATGAAATGGTTTCAATCATGGATGGCTTTTCAAGATACAAGCAGATTAGAATCGTGCTAGAAGACCAACATAAAATAGCATTCACCACTCCATGGGGAACATTTTTCTATTAGGTAATACCATTTGGGCTTAAGAATGCTGGAGCTACATATCAAAGGGCCATGACTATCATATTCCATGATGTGATGCATGATATTGTTGAAGACCGTGTCGATGACATATTAGGAAAATCCAAAACTAGGGCTGACCATCCAATAGTGCTACGTAAAATATTTAAATGATTACAAGAGTACAAAGTTAGACTCAATCCAAATAAATGTGTGTTCAATGTAACTTTAGGTAAATTACTTAGCTTCATCATGTCTCATTGAGGTGTTAAAGTTGATCTGGCTAAATTCCATGCTATAATTGAGATGCTACCATTGACCAATTTAAAGCAACTATGTAGTTTACAGGGTAGGATCTAGTTAATTCGATGCTTCATCTTTTAGTTAGTAGATAAGTGCCATCCATTTACATAACTATTGAAGAAAGTAGTTGCATTTCACTGGGATGACCACTACCAAACAACTTTTCAATAACTCAAAGACTATCTTGTTAGTCCACCTATTTTATTACTTCATATACTAGAAAATCCATTCTTGTTATACTTATCAGCTACCGATCATGCTCTGGGGGCACTCTTAGCTCAACATGATTACAATGGAAAGGAGGATGCTGTATAGTACTTAAGTTGTTCCTTGGTTACATATGAACATAACTATGCACCTATTGAAAAAGATTATCTAGCCATGGTTTTCATAGGTCAAAAATTCTGTCATTACATGTTGAATAATAAAACCATGGTCATTTCAAAGGTCGATCTACTCAAGTATCTACTATCTAAAATAGCTCTGTAAGGTAGAATGTCTAAATGGATCATGCTTCTTAGTGATTTTGACATAGAGTATGTCACTCAAAAGGCAATCAAAGGATAAGTTATTATAGACCAACTTGTTGAAGCACCTCTCATAGACACCTAGCCACTCACGTTTCAATTTCTTGATGAATATATCATGACCGTCATTGACACATCCCTTGAGGAGCAACCTTAGAAACTATATTTTGATGGTTCATTCACTGCACATGGATCAGGGGTATGCCTATTGTTTATTACACCATAAGGGGATATATTCTCTAAATCATTCAGAATCAGTTTTCCTTATATAAACAATATGGCTGAGTATGAAGCACTTTTTACAGGACTTTGACAAGCAATACATTGGAATATGTCTCATCTTCAAGTTTATGGTGATTCTCAGTCAATCATCAATCAGGTCATAAATCATTTTCAGACCAAATATGACAAGTTAGTTCTATATAAAGCCATGGTTGACACTCTTAAATAATAAATTGCCAATATTTATTTTGAGCACATACCAAGGGCTAGTAATAGAACTATAGATGCCATGGCTACTATTGGCTCTCTAATTCAATAAATAGATAAAGCCAAAGAGTATCAGTTCCTCATCAAGAATTTATTAGTACTAGATCATGAACCTTTAATTGTTTCCATGATTTATGATATTGTTGGTCCTAATTTTATATGGTACTCAGACCTTTACAACTACCTTCATGACCAAGTTCCACCACCTCACCTCTCTCAAAAACAAACCAAAGCCTTCATTATTCATTTTGATGATTATACTCTACTTGGATCCACCCTTTACCATCAAAGTTTTGATATAACTCTGCTTCATTATTTAACTTCAATAGAGTCTACATTAGCATTAATACAATTTCAAAAAAGAGTATGTGGAGCTCATTCTAAAAGGGTAGTCTTATCCAAAAAGGTATTGCATACTTGTTATTATTGGCCATAATGGACATAAATGCCACTACATATGTAAATAAATGTGATGCATGTCAATGGCATGCTAATTTGATTCATGCCCTAGAAAAAACTCTAAAATTGATGTTGACACCATGGCCATTTTTTACATGGGGACTTGACCTCATTGGGAAGATTAACCCCACTTCATCTGATGGCCATAAACATATCCTTACTACCACCAAATATTTTATTAAGTGGGTTGAAGCTATACCCCTCACTTATGTGATTGGAAAGTAAATTTCCAAATTCATCTTTAACCATCTCATCTACCACTATGGTATCCATTTTAACATTATATTTGACAATGGAGTATCATTAAAGAACAACTATATAGACCAACTGTGTACTCAATATAACATCACATAACATTTTTCTATGACATATTACCCTCAAGATAATGGCTAGGTTGAGGCATCTAACAAAACCTTTGTCAATATTCTCAAAAATATTATCAATGATGTCGATCATGATTGACACCTCCAGATATTCTCAGCCCTTTGGGCATACCATACCAATCATCGTACCCCCACAAAAGCCACTCCATACTCACTTGTTTATGGTACTAAAGCCATCCTTCACATTAAGGTTGAATTTCCTTCATTATACATCTCTTTCAATCATATCTTGGATGATCATGACTATCGAGTAGCTTGCTTGTAAGAGCTAGATCTACTTGATGAAAAATGCATAGCCATGCTCAATAATCTTCAAGTATATCAGAACTGACTCAAAGACCACTATAATTAGCATGTTAAGTATAAAACATTTAAACTTGGTTATCTTGTTCTTAAAGAAAACCAAAAGAATACCATGGTTGAAAAGAAACATAAAGGGAAATTCAAATCAAACTGGATAGGGCCTTTCATCATCATTATAAATTATGGATCAAGAGCATACATGCTTGCCACACTAGACGAAGATGAACTTCCAAAGCCAATGAATATTATTCATCTCAAGTAGTACTATGCTTGAATGCTAAGGTGTATTGTCTATAAGGACCATTTCAGTTATACCATTTTATGACTATTCTTATTTGTACAAATACCATCCTTATCTATCCTCTTTGCCATATCCACTTTCGACTTCCAACCTATCGACTTAGTGTGTTCTAATGCATATGGAGACAACTTGGCCACCCCTTCCCTTTCTTATATTCCACCATTTTGTTTTTTTGTTAAGGTAATATTCGTAGGGTTTTTTGTTTGTTTATTTCTACTTATTTTATTTGTTTGTCTACCTATTTTTTTTGCTTTCAACACTGTTACCTTGATTCAATTTATGTGTGTTCATTAGGTGATTCCTTGCCCACACTTACACTTGAATCCATTTATATTCATATGTTTACATTATCATCATGGTTTCTATCATTGTTGCATTATTTTTATTGAGTATTGGATTATAGGATTCAGTCCTCATGCATATTTCAACCAAGTCCTCATGATGTTATACCATGATGCCTACTGACATGTGCTATAATAAACCTCAGCTTTAAGAAGTCTATTCAATAATGGCAGCCTCTCTTTGGCATCAACATATTGATTTCATCCCAATCATATCCCAAACAGAGCAATTAACCATGAAAGAATTTCAACCTTTATTAGTTTGAATGAGCATCTCCCTACTAGTAGGTTGTTCCAATTCATCATTACCCTCTATGTTCAATTATCATCATCCTCAAAAAATTTTATCATGTTTTCCATAATCAGGGTCCAATGATAATAACCATTTATGGGAAAATCATTGCACACCATCCCACCTACATTTCTCAATGATTATAACCACCTTTGGGCAAATCATTGTGTTGTCACCACTTTAATTTTTTTGCCTATACAAGGGCATGTTATTATCTTGTTTTTCTATCTTAACTGAGGTAGCTCCATCTTCTCAATGATTATAACCACCTTTGGACAAATCATTGTGTTATCATACGACATTGCCACTATCGAGTTACAATGCTTATAACTACCTTTGGGCAAACCATTGTACACCATCTCACTTGCGTTCTTAGTGATTTTGACTACTTTTTCAATATCATTATTTTTTCACCCCATCATATTTCTTTTCTTTGGTCCCCTCATTTCACTTCTTTCTTTTCAAGGGACCGTTTGATGACTTGTGCTAACCATTCCCTCAAGGGGGCATCATACAGTTAGTTTATCATCATTGTAGTTATAGGCATACATGACCTTTTTCATTCTTTGAGAAGATGTTACTATGCTTATATCTTGAAATGCTTTCCTAAATAGGGGAAAATTGTAGACACCTAAATCTGGCCACTGATAACCTCCAATCAGGGTTTTGACCAATTTCTACCCAAAATACACAATTTGGCCTAAAAACACTAAAACATGCTAAATGATGTGAATTGACATATTCAAGTTTTAGTTTTGGCTAGGGTATCCCTAAATGGGGCAATGCAATTTATGAACTAGATAACATTGATCAAATAATTTTGAGTCAAAATGCTAATTTTGCACCCACGTGCTCTAGACTACTCTTTCCTATCAAATATTCTTCACAAGATGCATGCCTTTATTATTTGTTTTTGGTAACATCCTAAATGGGAATATGGTTCCAACACATCTGATAGCACCTTCCAATTCCAATCCAATCAAATTTAGGACTAATAACAAGGCATTCTGATCAATTTGAGTAATTTGTGTACAAACTGCTTAAACATGCCTAAGAGCTAATTAACCCAAATCAAGGGCCTAATTGAGAATTCCATGGAAACTTGTTGAATAATTTGTTTTGGAAATAAATATTGAATATATACATCATCAAGTGACCTCATTTCTTGGGAAGACATCACTAGGCCATAAATGCCATAAATATCAGGATTCATGCCCTCCATGCCTCATCAATGCCTTCTATGATGCCCTCCATACCTCTTAATTACCCCTTATTCCAATGTCATGATGAAGATAATTACAAACTTAATTCCAAAAATTAAATTAGTCCTCAACCACACATCTCAATCTTGAGATGGATGGTTGAGGTTGATAATGATCAAAGCCAAAAATCTATAAATAGGAAGCCTCACAACATCATTTAAGAGATTTATTGATGCAAATTTATAATGCCAAATTAGTTCCAAAAGCTTCAAAAAATTAATGTTACCATGCCAAGTTAATTCCAAGCCAAGCAAAGCCACAAGCCAAAGGTGCCAAGGAGAGATGTAGGTAGCCAAGCTTCCATTGCCAAGGACTTCATGAGCACAAGCTGATAAATCCACCACTACAAAGGCATTTAGTGCATGCAAGGAAGGTGAAAGAATTCTTATGTTTTATTTCTTACTTTTTAGTTGTGTTTGTCATTTGTTTTTGTTAACTAATCTCTCCCTAGTGTCTAGGCCTAGAGATGTTATGTTATTACTATGTTTATTTCATGTTGTTTTCATTTTGGAACTAACACCATACTAACCATCCTCTCTTGAGTGAAATTCCTAGATCACAACTATATTATACCCATTTAGCAGTGAGGAGTGGCTTTAAAAACAATTCAGTACACAAAAACACTTTAGGCTTGGCCATGGCCCTATGTAGGAGACACTTATCATAAACTCATAGGGTGTCTTTGAATTTTGCCTGATCATCATCGATAATCAATTACTTGGGTACTTGGTTGATGGATTTGAATACTTCATTATTATGCTTGAATTGGGCCAAGCCATATGGGAATATAGTGTCTCTATATTCAAGCTCAACTTTGGGATTTGAAGATGAAGTGGCCATTTTAAAAATATGGAAGGGCTCTAGGTAAAGGATAAAGTGTGGAAGGCACTAGGTTGGAGTATAAAACAAAGTATCTATCCTTGGGACTCTGAGCTATAATAGTTAATGATTTTTCTATAGGATAATTATGGAAATACACATTCATCCCCTTACATTAATTGTATTAGGTGGCTCACTCATCATAGATTCAAATTTGAGGGGGTGGCTAAATGTTCCACTTCATTTACCAATCTAGAGTTAAATTTGGATCATATGATTACATGATGCTTACTAGATCTAGTAAAGGTGATGCAACATTTTAAATTATTTAATCATGATCTAGTTTCCTACTTCATCAATAACCAGAGTGTGGTAGGTACATGGCCATCTCATCTTTAAAACTTCTCAGGTAGCTCCCACTTCATGCCACTTGTCATCTATCTACTAGTCCTCCTATCAATGGTCAACACTTAGGCATAACCTATCACTTTATTATTATACCCTTGGGATGGATGAGATGTAAGTTGGGGACATGTGGTGTCCTCTGATTATCCCTTTAAATTCCACTTGTACTTCATTTTGTCCATCTTGGGATATTTAGGGGCCTAATTAATAAAATACCTAGTTATGCTATATGTTGTTCTCTCATCATGTCAAGGTCTCCTAAGATGAATTTTTCTATCAAGATTGGGATATTGATACATATGGAAATAGGGATATCTCATTGGTTAGATCTAGGAAATTTTGACCTTTGAGGCACCTGACATACTTTGATTTGGTTGGGCTCTTTAGGGCTCTGGCATCTTTGTCAAGATTGGGAGATTGACATTCTTCTTTGGCATGGGGTGATTTTATAGAGTACTAATGGTTTCTAACCTTGGGCTACATGTCAATTCATTATTAGATTAGGCTCTCCTAGGCTCTAACATCTCTATTAGGGTTGGGAGAATATCACATCTAACAATAAGCCATGGTATTTACTCATTGCATTAGGCTTTCCTAGGCTCTGAAATCTCTATTATGATTGGGAGACTAACTTGTTTGACATATGATACATGGAACCTCCTCATTACATTATGTATATTCTATCTTCTTTATGAATTTTGTTTGGAATTAGTATTTTCCAGCTCTACCTTCATATCTTTTACTTGGAAATTTTATTCAAAACAAGCTGGAACATTTTATTTGAAGACCTAGTATGTTAAATAATTTTTTTGGTCTTCAAAACTTTTACTCAAAACTCTTACTCATGGAAAACCCCCAACTACTCTTTTTGTTGAATATCCTGAAGTTGCATAGTTCTAATATTTTGACATGTGGAAGAACCTATGGGTAAAAACAAAACTTGACTAAGTGAGAGAAAAGAAGTGTGACCAATTAACCACTCATATGGTTACCTGCTAGGTTTTTAAATGCCACGTAGGAATCTGGGATTTGATATTTTGGGAAGGGACTAAGACTCTAAGAATTTACATGTAAGAACAAGCTTGTAAAGTTAGTGCATTAAATCTTGAAAACAAAAAAGCCTATCTTAACCATGAATTATCACCTAGATTTGCCATTGTTTTACTCATATACCTTTGAGGTTTGTAATTTGGATCAATTTGGTAATTAAAATACCACATGTTTGTGAAAAATAAGATGACATAGGATTTCAAAGTCTTGATTCAGATGAAGCTAACTAGAATGAGAGAATTGGTTTAGGAACTTTGGTTTTGTGTTCTTAATTAGGGGTCCCTCATTTTTATGTAAAGGGGGCATGTTGGACATAAAAGATTCATTTTTTATAAGACTTATAAAATATTTTAGGGTTTACCTCAATTTGATGGTTTCC
This sequence comes from Torreya grandis, assembly GCA_037957365.1. Taxonomy (NCBI): domain Eukaryota; kingdom Viridiplantae; phylum Streptophyta; class Pinopsida; order Cupressales; family Taxaceae; genus Torreya; species Torreya grandis. Next base: position 707,455 of record JARHVA010003331.1, on the reverse strand, counting down.
CCACTTGTCAATTGTCTTGTCTCACATTTATGGTTTGCTTACTTTTCAAGATAACATTGTTTCTATAAGCATTTTCATTAATTTTTTTTCATTGTTAATATTTATATCTTTAGCAATAATTCTATCAATCTATCTGAAATACTTATAATATATTGTGGGGTTTTCCTCAATTTGATGGTTTTCCCACTTGTCAAATATCTTGTCTCACATTTATGGTTTACTTAATTTTTGAGGTAAAATTGTTTCTATAAGCATTTTCATTACTTGTTTTTCATTTTTAATATTTGTATCTTTATCAATAATTCCATAAATCTATGTAGGATATATTTGGCCTCTTAATCAATCCCTCTATTGTCACTGATGAATCTATCATAGAGCATAAAATATATATTACACTCCTTTTATGGTTTTATGTTTTTTTGCAAGTTTTCCTTCAAGTGCCATATAGCTATATGTTTATGCTCTTAAAAATTAGTAGGTATAATTATTGAATTGATTTATTCTTTCTCTCTTAACTTGATTCCCCATTAAACATGTGTGAAAGAGAATGGATAGAAGTATTGGGTCTAGAATTCCTAAGGGAGTTGTGGCTATGCATCCCACATGTTAAAATAATACCACACTTATTTATTGTGTAGTTTAAATATAATCTCAAGCAAGGTGTTTAAGATCCTTTTTCATAGAAGTTATGATGAGACTACATGAAAATTCACTTAACCCCTCATTTTGTATAAGTTGATGTTGTTAATATATCCTAAAGTAAAGAATGGATAATGATGGAACAAGTGTAGGATCATTTTTAAGTGTAATAAATGATGTTGATCGATCAAAATCTCTAACATATGGAAGTATCTACATGTGATATTACTTAGTAAATGACTAGGAATGTGTATATAATAATCCTTATGACTTGGCATGCATAATGGTCAACTTTAGAAAATAGTGATATGTGAAATCAAAGGCATTAGGAACCACAAAAAAGAAATTAAAAATTTGATGGCCTATCAAATCCACACAAGGTAGATTCAGTGACATACTTGTGGTTACCAAATCCATCCTAGGAGAGATAGATGATTAGGGAATTGCAAATGACTCAAAAGATAATCAAATAAAACTCAAAATTTAAAATAGATGTCTATTGAGGACATTCAAAAATAAATAGGCTATTAAGAGATTAGTTTCAGGAAGGCAATGTCCTAAAGATAGTTAAATACATAAAAGTGTACCAAATGTGCAAAAATAGGTAAAATGTGTTATGGAAAAGGGACTTGTAAAATAAATATCAATGGCTACAACAAGGAAAGAATGATTTTGAAAGATATGCTTGATATTTTTCATATGTTTATCATTATGAGTAACCAAAGGATGAGTAAGAAGATAATATTTTTTAACATTTATATCATTTTTTGGGCATTTTTATGAAATAAAAGGGTATAGACACAAATTTTTAAAATTTGTATCATTTTCCATTGTCAAAGGAATATTAAGGGCATATATTTTCAACAATTTATACATTTTCATTCACACTATATTCAACATTTTATTGCACACATGGAGGTTTAAAACCAAAATTTTCTAGGCCTCTTTGCTTAAGATTAACATTTGTTTCCTTATTGACTATTTTTGCATAAAATTTGGCATTTACTTTTCACCTAAAAAATTCATAGCATTTTCACTTGCACATGTTTTAATAGGGTTGAAATTATGTTATCCTAGTTTTTCATCCAAATACTCATCACTAGCATAATAATTAGATTCATCGTCATTATAATCACCATTACCATTTTCTAAAGTAGTATTAAGAATAAGCATCATGAAATTTATATAAGTATTTAAAACATAATTAAGATGACTATTTACCAAATTTAGAAAAATTAAATCAAAGGAATAACCCATCATATGTAAACCAAGGTTTGAAAGATACACATACAATTATAGGGAAAATGAAATTGCAATAAGAAAGAAAAACTCTAGAAAAAAATAAATATGAAACATCCAATCAGCAAACCCCAGAGTGAGAGAGAACATATAAACATTAAGGTTGATAAGTTCATAAATTACATGGGTTCACCATATTGTAAATATTACATGTAAAAATAATTAAAATGAATGAATGGGATAGATCTATGATATAATAGTGAACTAAAATAATGAAATCTGAATTATGCCTAAAAATAATAATTGAGATCTGATTTAAATTTTTTAAGGTTATGGAGTTTAATCCCTAGGTTATTAAAGGGTAAGAGTATAGTAAATTAGGGTAGAAATATGTGGTAAATATAGCCACTAATTTCTAATAGAATTGACCTAACTTGAACTTTATAAAAAGATCAATAAATTATGTAAACAAGTACTTATCTAGAAACTAACTGAGACAAGAGATGTAAAGGTTTTAAACTAGGACATGATCTGATCTAAGTGTCACAAATAGGATATAAGTGTCAAAACCTTTCCTGGAAAGTAATTCCCTAATTGGACAATAGCACTAGTGTCTTCTATGAAGAACTATTTTGAGCTTCACGGTGCACCTATGTTTGAGTATGCCAAGCCTATCCTTGGGTACACAAGTTCTAATTTCCTGTTATTTTGACTATTTTTTATGCAAAATTTAAAACTCCATATTTTAAGGCATTTGGTTGGCACAAGTATTAAAGTGTGATGTTCATTGGGTACGCTGGACATCCTCAACACCTTGTTGTGATGAGAGTTGCCTACATACCAACTATTTGAGGAGGGATCAAGCCCAATTTAGTTCTCCCCACCTACTTTATAGTGTAAGTTCAGGTAAAGCTAGTATGAATGCTGATTTGAGTGTGATTGAGATTGGAAATCTAAGTAATTTAAGCTTAGGGTGGTTGTAGATGAATGTAAGTAGAAGTAGGGCAAAATAAGGTTTGATAACCTTGATTGTGCACAACTTATTCTAAGACTATTTTTTTATTTGCATTTAATTTCCATATAATGAATAAAAGGCAAAAATTAATGTATATATAATGTTCTAGTGCTTGTGTGAGTCTTAAAATAGTTCTAGGATGACCCTACATGGGTGTTATTTTGAAAATATGTCCATAGGTAGGAAAAGGACAATAATACCCAAACTGAGATTCTAGTGTCATTGACACTATTATCTAAATTATTGCACTAGTGTCCAAGTGGAAAAACGTGAGGCACTAGGGGCTAGGATGCTAGAGTGAGGGTTTAGGACTACTTTAGGAATGTTTAGGTATCTACATAGCCTTCACATAGTCTAGATAAGTGTCTAAATAGGTATTAATATAGGCCTAAGGATAAGCTAGGGATGGATGTCTAAAGTAATAATATTAGAACTCAAGTGTAATTTTAGATGACTACATTTACCCCCTCCACCTTTTATTCTAGAAATGCAATAAAGTGAAATGACTAGGATAAAGGAAAAAGAAGTATACCTAGACTTAACTAAGAGGTGAGGTTTATGAATCTACATATGAGTATGTGAAGCATGCTCCATTTTATGTCCTTTAAATGAAATGTGCATAGATCAGCCCTTACTTAAGACATATCAAAATTAAAGACAAAACTGAGTAAAGAGATAAGAGAGATAAAAGGAATGAATACACCTCACTAGGTACAAAAACCAATGCATAAACCTAGTGACAACTTGTATGTGTGCAATAGTGATCAATCAATGAATAAATTAGATTGAGTTGATGTCTTGCTCAATCCCAATGTGTGGATGGATCAAGAAATCAATCTGGTTTTGACTCCATCATTACCCACCCTTATTTGGTGGATCATGATCTATGCATAACTTGGATTAGACTGATGGTGTATCCAACCCTCTCATGTAGGTGGATCAAAGACTCAAGTAGAGTATGAATCCATCATTGCCTACTCATGTGTAATATATGCATTTAAAACTAAAGATGTGTGATGTAACTAAACTATTTAAGATGGCCTTGGTCAATTCAAAAAATCTAAAATGAAAAATGATTCTAGACCACTCAAGAATATTAGGTGGATATGGGCCACTCGAAAATGCTAACCATTGTAGATGGAGTAAGGCATCAATATGGTGTGTAACTTAGAACATGGTGTTTGGTGTGTACAACATAGATAATGATATGGAGTTTGTCATTCCATTTAATTAACTGATGCATAAGTGAGCATAAAGAACTAATGTGCTATGTAAATTCCCCCAAATATGATATCTGAATACATGGATTCTAGATTGAGTTGTAATATTTTATATATGAGTATCTAAGCTAAAATAGGAATGATCATGTCATGCATGATGCCCCCAATCTAAGTAAACTGGTATGAATATATACTAAAGTAAGCAAAAAATGGTAATTTATAACTAAACCTATGCAAACCTAGACTATACCTATTATACTTTTTTGGCTAATCTATAATTCCTAAAAGTGAGGTTACTAAATAGTAGTGCCATATCTTAGACAATAGAATTGGTGGCACTATTGTCTTAATTTGGGTGATAATGTCCAACTATACTAAATTTTCTATAACTAAAACTAGTCTCAGTGTCATTATTTCCTACTTTGTTTTCTTAAAACTAATTTCTATATTCTATTTATGAGTGCTGAAAACTATTCTCTAAGTGAATTTAGATAGCCTGATCTCTGTGACAAACCTTTGTGAATTCCCCCTCTTCTGAGGGGATTTTTTGAACCTATGAAGGAAATATCCTCAAAATAAAAGTCTTTGAAAAATGTGTGTTAGCCATTGCCTATATGATATATACGTAATAAACCAATATGATGTGTATACATAATAGAGAAATGCAAGATAATCTAAGCATAAGTTTGTAATATATGATGTATGTTAGATCTAGCATTCACAAGACTATCAAAATGGATATAACCATGTATATGAACCTCAAATATAATTAATAAACTGAGTAACTACCTAGGGGGATGGGGCATGATGTCCATCATGGCACCTAGTGAGGAAGGGGAGATACTTGAGGTAATTTATGGCATCTAAAATTGGAGTGTGAAACAAGAAAGGGATAAGTGTGATGGCCATTATGCATACATATAAAGCATATGAGGCACACAAAGTAGGCTAAGGGACCATAGTATAAAGAACATGGGCATATGTCACTAAATTTGAGAAAATGAGACATACAAAGACATGTTCAAATGTATGCATATACAAACAAATATTAATTTGAATTAGAGCCACATGGAAGGACATGTTCAAATGTCTACATACATAATCAATAAAGCACACACAAGGACATGGGTATATATCCAAAGCATATATACTATGAAAGGAAGTTGGCATAAAATTGTAGAGCAATGACATATTCAAATGACCTAGAATAGAAGAATTAATATAGACACAACCAAGTCTAATATAGGAGAGTAAGAAGTGATAGTATGCATGAATATGTGGTAAAAATTTGTATAAGATAAAAAATGTACACTAGCTAAGTCTAAATTATTAGTACTCCGCAAAAAATTTGAGTAGGTGTAGGATGATAAATATCAAGATATAACAATGCTAAATCTATGATGTAGAGTTAAAAAATTTGTAACTTGACAATCAAAATTGTGTATAAGATGCACCCAAATGGGTGAATGTATCAAATGAGTAATTCATGTATCTATGTATATGCCTCCATTGGGTAGATAGTAGAAAATCTAGATCTATGTAGTGGATTTGGGTCTTGTAATTAGCTTCAAACAATCAAAAAGAACAAGTGAAACATGTATGTATGATTAAAACCAACTATAGAAAATATAATAAATGTAAACATGATAATGCATGCAATCTATAATTTTTATTTTCTAAGTAAATATTTGAATGTTTTTATGTTTTAGCATATTATATTATTTTTGTATTTTTTGGATATAAGATATGTACAAAAAATCATGGAAATGAAACTATATACAAGGAACAAGAAATAAGGAAACTATGTACAAGTAAGGATGAATATACTAATCGATGAGTCTCATGAGAGACTCACTATCAAAGTGGCATGTGTCAAATAAATGAATAATAATCATATGTGCTATGTGAAAAGGTAACCAAGGTCCCAAATGTTACTGTATTGAGTAATCTATAATAGGCACTCCCTATGGAGTGGTGCTAGGAATCCATGAAGCTAACTGAGGTACCCTATGAACTATAAGGGTCTTAAGGACCCATCCAGTAGAAGATGTTATCGCTGACATGGATGCCCTATATTGAGAACCCTAAGAACTAAATAATTCTAATTTGGGAATGAAAGGTGTAAAGAGGGGATCTCTAGAATCTAAAGAATATCTCTAATACAAGTGTCTCTCTAATACTGGTCTTTGTGGGAGAGTCTACATATGTGGTAAAACTATAGGAGTATACCTCACTTGCATAGGTGGCTCAACTAAAATCTAAGGTGTACTGATAAAAACTATGATAAAAACTATAACTGGTAGCTATGATGTAACTAGATGTGGAACATGTATAGGATATTCATATGGAAGTCCCCCAACTATAACCACCTGATTAACATGTATATACTTGAGGCATCTATACGCAATGTATGGAATGGCTTGAAGTTGATGTATCCATGGCCTACCCAAGAATATGTTAAATGTGCCTAAAATAGGTAATATTAAGTGGAGACAATAATATGTCAATTTTCATTATGTATCTTAGGATTCTGAAGAGCACCCATATGTTAATTAGTTCTTTATCAGTGAAGATAGTAGAAATCCATGCATAACGATACAATGAAACTAAACACTCTTGCCTACAAACTTGGGGAGCATAACAAAATGAACAAGATCATAAAATAGAGAGAAAAACATGAAAGAATTTTACCTCCCTTGTTAAAATTGATGTTCACTTGTCATAGTAGATGTTTATGCTCGGTCTATGGCATTAAAGACTTCTATCAATGTTTCTCCATGTTGGTAGAATTTATCCAATGGCCACTTGTGGATTTAATTTTCTTTGGATTGGCTTGGTGTGAAACTTGGTATCAAATGGGCATTATAGCATTACTTTTATGGCTTCTTGAAGGCATTCCTATAGAATAACCTTACACAAAATCTTGTTATAAGAGAGTAAGGGAACTTGTATTTATAGGTCTTATATCTAACTTCAACCCTAGGGAGTTTAGGTTTATTTCTAACTCTGGTTGAGTCTAAAATAACCTAGGTTGAGTCAGGTTAACCCTAGGTTGGGTCAAAGCACTCATGAAGTCTTGACAACTCATTTTTAGATATTTATGATCCATGACATATTCTTTAAATATTTGTGAGGTTGTGACTCACCCCTTTTTTTAGAATATTAATAATTAATAAATCACTTTATTAGCTCCTTTGACCTTGACTTCATATTTAGATAAAAATTCCTTTTTTGATAAATGAAATTCACTAATTTAATTTTGGATTTTTACTTAGGCAAGTTAATTTTTATTTGATTTTTAATTGATCTTGTTTAGTACTTTTTCACTTTTGGTAATTGTTTTCAAATGTTTTCCATTGATAGATTAGGCCAAGAATTTCAAATTATTAGGTCATAATTTTACTAGGGTTAAATCTAAACTAAGCTATTGGTACATATAGGGTAATACCATAAATAAGTAAGCCCCACCACATTTTTGAGTAATTAAATCCCTTATGCAATCAAATTAGATAATCATTTTCTATAAATTGATCAGAATCTTGGCTTAGGCATTGAAGTGGCCAAAATTGAGTGTCTAAAGTTTACCATTATTTGAGAAGGTATTGCGAGACATAGGTACAATAACATATTTTCAAATAATGAAAAATTCATTAAGATATAATGGTTCATGCCCCAAAGGGAATTCAATTAGCCCTTGATGACCACTAAATCTTAAGCAAGAGTGTTTAGTTTTATTTTATTATTATGCATGAATTTTTACTATCTTCACTACCAAGGAACTAATCAATATTTGTGTGTTCTTCAAACTCCTAATATAAATAATGGTATGCTCGATGGGACCACACATCCCATATGGAAAATAATAATGATGTAAAACCTTTATATTTCTTCAAACAAGCATTTAATTTTTCAAGTTTAGAGGTTTGTGCTTTAAAATCACATCGATTTATTTTGTTTGTAATCGGTGACTTCACCCTGTGTAAATATAACTTTGAATTTTTTTTCCCTATTTATGATCTTTATTTTACAAAAAATGGCAAATTTAAAATAATGACTTTGATCTATGTAACACTAATATTTCCAAGTAAAAATGATGACAATGACCCTACTTGTTGAGTGTGGAACCCTTTAGTGCTATCACATGACCATGGTGGTACATTTTTGGGGCTTAGAGAGCTCCAAAAATGCGGGGAACATATTTAACCCCCTCTCCACATTTTTGGAACCTTGATTCCATGTGAATGGAATATTCTAGTATATTTCTAATTTCTATGTCTTCCTTATTTTGTGGTGTGAGTTGTTAGATATCTATTTTCCATGTTGACTTCCATGTTTTTTAGAGATTGTTGTTATATTCTTGAAATTTATGAGATCCTTTTTTTGAGAAGAGATGAGGATGGAAAGTTCCTCCTTAGGTGGGCTTTTAGATAAGCATGACTAGGTGGAGGATGGGTGTCTTCTTGAAGATAATGCTTATCTTGGATAAGTATTTTGTAATTCTCCTTCTTTGGTGGGTTTTCTCCTAATTATATATATATATATATATATATATATATATATATATATATATATATATATAGGTGTGGGTTTTCTCCTAATATGAAAATGTCTGAGAATGGTTCTATTGCTAGTCATCTAAATGATTTTAACACTATTGTAAGTATGCTCACTTCTATTGGAATTAAGTTTACATATATATATATATATATATATATATATATATATATATACAGGTGTGGTGTTACTTTGGAGGGTGATATTTTTATTTTTAGGGTGTGGTATAGTATCTTGTGGTATGTGTTTATATAGGTACAGGTGTGGTAGAGCATGTGTGTAGAATTATTGATAGATTTCAGATTTGGATCAATAATTCAAAGAATTCTTGTGTGAATTTTGTGGGAGATTTTAAATCTCTATAAGAGGTTATTTATCATTAATTTTATTGAGTACTTTCTTGGTGGATGTATCCCACATTGGGTGAACCATGGTATATTTGTGTAATAGTCTTTATTGCTATTTTTATTTTCTCTATTATAGTTTTTAATTACTGTGATTTGAGGAATTGATTGTGTGATGCAATAGTGCATAATTAAATTTTATTTTTACACATTTAAATTATGATTTTATGTTGATTAAATATGTTTTGAATTCATTTAAATCCTAACAATAGGTATCAGAGCTTTTGTGGTGTTTTTTACTAAAGTGGTAAATCACAAGAAGAGTTATTAGCTTGAGTGGGAGCTATGGGAGAAGAGATCAAATTCAGGGTTGCTAAATTTGATGGTAAGAATTTTGGTTTTTGGAAAATGCAAATGGAAGATTACGTGTATTAAAAGGATCTTCATCTCCCCTTGGAGGGGAGAGGAGAACAAATTATAAGCATGAGTGATGCAGATTAGACATTACTTGATAGGAAAGCATTAGGAGCCATATGGTTATGCCTTGCATCTTCTATTGAATTTAACATTTTAGATGATAAATCTATAAAGAATCTCATGGATAACCTTGGAAATTTGTATGAGAAACCTTATTCTTCAAATAAAATTTTTCTTATGAAAAGATTGTTTAATATGAAAATGTCTGAGAATGGTTCTATTGCTAGTCATCTAAATGATTTTAACACTATTGTAAGTATGCTCACTTCTATTGGAATTAAGTTTATATATATATATATATATATATATATATATATATACAGGTGTGGTGTTACTTTGGAGGGTGATGTTTTTATTTTTAGGGTGTGGTATAGTATCTTGTGGTATGTGTTTATATAGGTACAGGTGTGGTAGAGCATGTGTGTAGAATTATTGATAGATTTCAGATTTGGATAAGTAATTCAAAGAATTCTTGTGTGAATTTTGGAGGAGATTTTAAATGTCTGTAAGAGGTTCTTTATCATTAATTTTATTGAGTACTTTCTTGGTGGATGTATCCCACATTGGGTGAACCATGGTATATTTATGTAATAGTCTTTATTGCTATTTTTATTTTCTCTGTTATTGCTTTTAATTACTGTGATTTTAGGAATTGATTGTGTGATGCAATAGTGCATAATTAAATTTGATTTTTACACATTTAAATTATGATTTTATGTTGATTAAATATGTTTTGAATTCATTTAACTCCTAACAATAGGTATTAGAGCTTTTGTGGTGTTTTTTACTAAAGTGGTAAATCACAAGAAGGGTTATTAGCTTGAGTGGGAGCTATGGGAGAAGAGATCAAATTTAGGGTTTCTAAATTTGATGGTAAGAATTTTGGTTTTTATAAAATGCAAATGGAAGATTACTTGTATTAAAAGGATCTTCATCTCCCCTTGGAGGGGATAGGAGAACAAACTATAAGCATGAGTGATGCAGATTGGACATTACTTGATAGGAAAGTATTAGGAACCATATGGTTATGCCTTGCATCTTCTATTGAATTTAACATTTTAGATGATAAATCTATAAAGGATCTCATGGATAACCTTGGAAATTTGTATGAGAACCTTATTCTTCAAATAAAAATTTTCTTATGAAAAGATTGTTTAATATGAAATGTCTGAGAATGGTTCTATTGCTAGTCATCTAAATGATTTTAACACTATTGTAAGTATTCTCACTTCTATTGGAATTAAGTTTTATGATGAAGTTAGAGATTTTATAATTTTGTGTTCTTTGCCTGATAGTTGGGATAACTTAGTTATGGCTGTGAGTAATGCAGTCCCTACCAAGGGAAGCTTAAATTTTGAGGATGTTGTAGGTGTGATTCTTAGCAAGGAAATATGAAGGAGGATCACTGGTGAATCATCTTTAGGTAATGATTTGTATATTGAAACTAGAGGGAGGCAAAAAGATAAGAGCAAAGGATACTGTGGAAAGTCAAAAGGTAAATCTAAATCCATATCTAGAGCTATGATGATATGCTAGGATTGTGGGAAGAGTGGAAACTTAAAGAAGGATTGTTGGTCACTTTGAGATAAGAATGCTAATAAGGAGGAAACAAATAAGGTAAATGTGACATTAGGTAAATCATGTCAAGATGCCTTAATTATTTCTATGGATAATTTTTTTGAGTCTTGGGTATTAGATTTAGGGGCTTTTTTTCATGCCACCCCACATAGGTATTATTTTACCAATTATGTTCAAGAGAATTTAGGACATGTTTATCTTGGTGATGATGAACCATGTGAGATAGTAGGGAAAGGTTTTGTTCAAATTAAAATCTAGAATGGGAACACATGGCTACTTAAGGATGTCAGACATGTGCCTATGTTGAGATGGAATTTGGTTTCAGTGGGGCAATTAGTTAGTGAGGGTTGTTCGGTAATGTTTACTGTACATTCTTGGAAAGTTACCTAAGGTGATATTATGGTTTCAAGAGGTACTAAAGTTATTACTTTATACTTAGCTATAAGTGTTGATTATTATGATTTAGTTTCTACAAATAAAAATGCAACTATGTGGCACTACAGGCTCAGTCATATAAGCCATAAGGGCATGGAGATCTTAAAAGATGAGTTGCTTATATTAAAAGACATTGATTTAAAATTTTGTGAGAATTGTGTATATGGGAAACAAATGCAAGTACAGTTCTTAAAAGTTGGACCCATAAAGAAACAACATAAGTTAAATTTGGTACATTCAGATGTATGGGGATTAACTCAGGTATCTTCTATTGATAGTTCCAATTATTATGTCACTTTTATTGATAATGCAACTAGGAAATTTTGGGTTTATTGCATAGAAAATAAATCTAAAGTATTTGATGATTTTAAGAAGTGGAAAGCCTTGGTTGAGAATGAAATAGGTCTCAAGTTGAAATGTCTTAGATCAAATAATGGATGTGAGTATTGTAGTAGTGATTTCTTTGATTATTGTTTTAACAATGGAATCTATAAGAAAAGGATGATTATAGGAACTTCATAATAGACTGGGGTGTCTAAAAGGATGATTGGAATAATAATGGAATGTGATAGGATCATGAGATTACATGTAGGTTTGCCTTTACAGTTTTAGGTAGAAGCAGTTAACACAAAAATTTATTTGATTAATAGAGGACCTTATATGTCTTTAGATGGAGGTATTCCAGAATAAGTTTGGTCTGGTAAGAATGTTGATTATTATTTTCTTAGAGGCTTTGGATGTGCGGCTTTTGCTCTTATTAAGAAAGAGGATAGGACCAAGTTAGAGGAAAAATAAGATAAATGAATATTTTTGGGTTATGGTTAGGATGAATTTGGTTTCCATTAATGGAGCATTAAAGATAAACAAATATTTCGTCTAGATATGTAATCTTTAATAAAAAAACATGTATAAGAATCAATTGTAGGAATATGAACAAAAAGAGTACATAGTATTGGATGACATTGTGGATGGAAAAGTATCCAATGATTCAATTCATGAAACTTATATGTAAGGACCCCAAACTCCTATGGTAATAATGTCTTATAGGGTAAGAAGAGCACCTAAACATTTTCCTGCTTCTTTAAATTATTTATTACTCATTGAAAATGGAGAAATAGTGTGTTATGAGGAAGCAATGCAGGTAGATGCCAAGAAGAAGTGGGAACAAGCCATGGATGAGGAGCATATATCTCTCATGGAAAACCAAATGTGGGATTTGGTAAGGCTACTCAAGGGAAAGAGTGTATTTCCAAACAAGTGTTTATTTAGAATAAAATACAGGATGAAGGGAGAAAAAGGTATAAGGCTAGGATGGTGGTCAAGGGGTTTGTAAAAATTTAGGTATTGATTTTGATGAGATTTTTTCTTCTATCATAAAAATGACTTCTATTAGGACTATTCTTGGTTTAGTTGTAGTTGAGGATTTTTACTTAGAATAGTTGGATGTGAAAACTACTTTTCTTCATGGTGATTTGGATGAAGAGTTGTATATGGAGTAGCCACATGGATATGAGGTCAAAGGGAAGGAGAACTATGTGTGTAGACTAAAGAAGAGCTTGTATAGCCTAAAACAAGCTCCATGGTAATGGTATAAGAATTTTGATTTTTTTATGTTGGAACAAGGATATCAAAGGTGTAATTCTAACTATTGCATGTACATAAAACATTTTGATGATTATTCTTTTATTATATTATGTTTTTCTGTGGATGGTATGTTAGTTGTAGAAAAAAACATACACCATATTTATATACTCAAGAAACAACTTAGTGACTCCTTTTATATGAAGGATTTGGGTCTAGAGAAATAAATCCTTGGTATGAGGATTATTCATGACAAAAAGGAGAGGAAGCTGATTTTATCCCAATTAGAGTATGTGAAGAAAGTATTGGAAAGGTTTAGCATGTTGGATGCTAAATATGTTAGTACTCCTTTAATAGCCCACTTTAGATTATCAAATTAATAGTGTCCCAAGATAGAGGTTAAAAATATTTAGATGTCCAAGGTACCTTACTCATCGATATTTGGCATCTTGATGTATGCCATGGTTTTAACTAGGCCAAATATTGCTCATGCAGTGGGAGTTATGAGTAGGTATATGAGTGATCCTAGTTCTGAGCATTGGAAAGCAGTGAAATGGATTATTTGGTACTTAAGAGGAATCATGGATGTTACATTATATTATGATGGATCGGATACCACTTTGTTTAGTTGTGTCGACTCGGATATGGTAGGGGATATTGATAGCAAGATAAGTATGATAGGATATATATTTATTATTGGAGATATAGTGGTTAGTTTTATTTTTAAGATATAGAAGGTTGTGACTTTGTAAACCATAGAGGTAGATTATGTTTTTTCCATAGAGGCTAACAAGGAGATGATTTAGTTACAATAGTTACAATTCTCCTTCTTTGGTGGGTTTTCTCCTCATTTTGTATATATATAGGTGTGGTGTTACTCTAGAGGGTGATGTGTTTATTTACAGGGTGTGGTATAACATCTTATGGTATGTGTTTATATAATTATAGGTGTGGTAGAGCATGTGTGCACAATTATTGACAGATTTCAGATTTGGATTAGTAATTCAAAGAATTCTTGTGTGAATTATGGAGGAGATTTTCAATCTCTATAAGAGGTTCTTTGTCATTAATTTTATTGAGGAATTTCTCGGTGGATGTATCCCACATTGGGTGAACCTCAATATATTTGTGTTATGGTATTTATTGATGTTTTTATTTTCTCTGTTATTGCTTTCAATTACTGTGACTTGAGGAATTGATTTTGTGATGTAATAGTGCATAATTAAATTTGATTTTTACACATTTAAATTCTAATTTTATGTGGATTAAATCTAGTTTGAATTCATTTAATTCCTAACACTTCTAAATAGTCAATTCAATAGTCTCTATCTATTTGTGCCATAGGAAAATGATGACTTCTCTAGAATTAGTGACTTCACTCTATTATAGAAATGGTGAATTCACTCTATGTTTTTAGAAACTTGAGAGCTAAAATGGAATGTTGTTTGTTGATTTTCTTTTTGGCCTAAAGACAAGAGAACCCCTAATATTTTTTTAGGAATTAAGGTGGAGAAAGAGATGTCTAAACACTTATAAATCTCATATACACTTTTGTTTAGTGCTTAAAACTAACCTAACCAAACTTGTTTTTTTTTGTATTTCAATTTTACAAGAACAAACAAGGCCAAGGGGCCAAAAATTCATTCATATCTAATTTGGTGCTATAAAATGAACATTCACTTTAGTTTAGAAATCTTAAGAGATTTTATCCTTTTATTTATTTTTTGTTTATTAGCTAGTATAAAGGTTCCTAAATTAAATTCTTTGTTTGTGGTAGACCAAAAAATTTGTGTGTATGTTCTCCCCCATCCCCTATAGGGAACTTAGGTGACCAAAAGTGATTTGTTTATTGCTTTGTTTATCTATCCTAGAATAGAAATAATGTCGCGTATTCTCTCCCCAAACTCTTAGTGACTTGAGTGACCCAAACATGACCTATAAAGTCTTTCTAATTTTCATTTATTTATAATCTAGTATTGGCTTGTGGTCATGAGTTCATTGCATCCTTACAAGTTATTTAGGTGTGAATTGACCTGGGACTTCATTTATAGCATTGTACCAACCTCACTCCATGGTGGGGTTTATAAATCAAGGCACATGATATTAGAAAGGCCTGAGGCTAAGTGGTTAGCCTTCCAATCTTAACAAAAAATTGGGTTAGTTCATGCTAAAAATCAAAATTCACTAAGTAGTACATGAATGAAGTCATTTTGCAAAGGACTAGACCTTTGCATAGATTGAGAAAGCCCTTGTCAACAATGGGATCATCAATATATTTCTTCTAACCAAATCCAAAACTAGCATCAAGGCTAACAAAAACAGAATCAAAGCCATAACCAAAATTAGAACCCTATCCAAATACCAACTTTAGTGCTAGTTTAGGCCAATAATAATTCTAGTTTAGGCCAATAATAATGAAAGACCAAAGGACTATAACCAAAACAATAATGGTGTTGGTAATGAGGTCACTAAATCACATCATGTACAAATACCATATATCCATTTACTTCCACTTATTTAGCAACCACCACCTCCATACATTCATCCAAGGCCTCCACAAAACCAACACCACAAAATTAAGCCCAATTTCAAGTACCTCCTCCAAGGAGAAGACTTCCCATTTATAGACAATTTAATGACCTCAAAAGCCTCTTGAGTTTTAATTTCATAAATTATTTAAGGAAAATATGATTAGCTAGCCTATGTTGAAGCCATTCCCCAAAGGAATTCATTTTCCTAACTGGTATAAAGAGCATTAATTTTTTGAGTATCATCATGTCAAGGGACATTCTATACGTCGATGTATCTAGCTAAGACATATTGAGAATATGCTAGAGAATGGATAGATACAAAAAGATACCCATGATCCTAAGACTAATTGTAACTTGGGCATATATCAAAATCCATTTCCTCATCATAATAAAAACTAATAGTAGAAGAAATAGTAATGACAAAGAACATTAATGCAAAACCTACATAAATATCCATAATGGATTTGTTATTTACATGTAGCATTAACAAAGATATAATGAATGAGTACCCAAACTAATTTATTTACCTAATGACATCATGTTAGATAAATTTCAATCCATGGTAGTACATTTGGCTATTGGCCAATGACTTACCTTTGACGAAAGTGACATGTCATCCTTGGGCCCATTACATAATAACCTATTGTACATCGAGGTTAGTATTAAAAACCATTAGGTTAAATGTGTCCTTATAGATAATGGTTTGGTCCTAAACATTGTGTCTCTAAATTTAGTAAAGAATATCAAATATATAATGACTAACCTACAACTAGATACTATTATCATCAAGGTGTATGGTAATAAGGAATGAGAATCTCAAGGTACTATTAGATTGTTAGTGGTTATTGGGCCTTTGAACCATGATACTCTATGCCATGTTTTAGACCTAGAATTACCTTACAATTTTTTATTGGTCCAACCTTAGATTCAAAAAATGAGGGCCACAACTTCCATGTTACATTAGTGTATTAAATTTTCCCATTCAAGGATGGAAGTGACTATACCAACTGATATCTAGTCTTATCAATATTATAAACATCTTTAGGTGGAGTATAAAATCTATAATTATCAATTTGGCTTGACCCTATTCTTAAGTCTAATAGAGAAAAAATTGATAAAGGCAAATCCATTGAATCAAGCCCAGACACTAATTACATTAACCTTGAAATCCTAGTTTCTACCTCATCTACACCTCCACTAGAGATGTCTAACCAATTTTACATATCTAAAAAAGGTATATGAGAGTACAATACCCATGAATCATTCCACATTAAAAAAATATCTTAGAATTAAAAATCCTATGGGAGCCCAAATCTAAGACTACTTATATGGAATGGTGTACTAAGGGGAAATCTCATCTCAAGTTGAACCCATTTTTTTCAAACTGGTCTCTAACCTAGAATAGGACCCCTTAGCTGAAGATGATTCATGGATTTATACTGATGATTTAACTAACTATTACCAAAGTTTTATGTATCTTATTCTTAACTAGATTATGGATCACCTAACTTATGAAGGCAGAGGATTGGGGATACATAAATAGGGAGCAATTTAGTAAGTTTCAATGAATAAGTACAAAAGAACACATGGTATTGGATTTAAAATACATGGGGGTTACACCATCAACTAGAAAAGATGATTCCAATAATGAAAAAGGGTTTGATTATATCACTTATTATGACCTTGATAACATAAATCTATTTAACCCCTATGTTGTTATAACATTAACCTTATTTATCAACCTTTGTTACTTACCCTTTATCACCCATAGTTAATAGACTAGGATCAACAAGAGTTGAAAATTCCATTAGATGAGTTTGAGAATTATGAGGCCATTTGTGACTTTCTAGGTTTGAAGTATCATATTACTCTAGGAGATCATAAAAAAGGGGTTTTCTATTAGATTGGATCTTGCTTCCTATTTAAGAGAGTAGGTGAACTTCCTTGGCCAAAAGTGAAAATAAAATCAATTATTGCGGTATAGAAGTGAAAATATCTTTGAGGTACTTTTAGACTAGGGTAAAAGTAAATAAAAATCCAAGTCTCTTGGTGAAAATAGGTTTCAGGTACCATTAGACTAATTTGTTCACCCCTCTTCACATGAAGCACAGGAGACTAATAGTCTAAGGCTTACTTATGGATCTAAAATTAACATTGAAAAGAGGTAATATTTTGTGCAAATTTTACAAGAATTTCCATAAGTATTTATTACATGGCATTTACCAATAGTAGAAGATTCAGATTCATCTTGCATAAGTGACATTGATGAGCTAGTCCAGCTAGAGGAATTTGCCATTGCTAACCATTTACCTTTTTACCAACACTTTAGGAGGACACTTATGAGGTTAAAATTGGGACTCAAGAGGACCCAAAATGGATAAAATTAGGTGCATCCCTCACTGAGGAGGAACATGAAGTCTTTACATCCCTTCTGAGGGATTTTGTTGATATATTTACATGGGCCTATTCAGATATGCCAGGATTAAACCCTACCTTGGTTGTACACCATATTGTTGTACATCTTGATGCCAAGATAGTTAAATAAAATTTGTGAAAAATAAATCCTCATATTGATGTATTAGTCAAGAAAGAGTTGGATAAACTCTTAGACATGAGATGCATTTGACCAATTGATTATTCAGAGTGGATTTATAATATTGTACTAGTGAAAAAGAAACTAGAAGGTATTAGAATATGCAATAATTTATAGTATATTAACAAATCCTACCTAATATGTATTTCCTATACTAAATATTGACATGATTTTTGATTCTATGGTTGGATATAAAATGATTTATATGATAAATGTATTTTCAGGATATAACCAAGTCATAATTTCACCATAAGATCAATGTAAGACAACATTCACCACTTTGTGGGGAAAATTTTTCTATCAAGTGATGTTATTTTGACTAAATAATTTAGGAATGACATACCAATGAGCCATGACAATGATAATTGATGATATGATACTTGAAATCATTGAGGACTATGTTGATGACATCTTAGGTAAATCCAAGACATGTGTTGACCATCTAGTTGTACCTTAGAGAATATTTAAGAGGCTTTGGGAGTAAAAACTTAGGCTCAACCATAAGAAGTATGTATTTGTTATAACTTATATCAAATTTTTAAGATTCATTGTCCCTCATAAAGGCATTGAAGTTGATCTAGCCAAATTTTAAGCCATTAATGAAATGCCTCCATCATCTACTTTGAAGTAGATCTATAGTTTGTAGGGTAAGATCCACTAAATTTGATGCTTCATCTCATATTTGTCCAAAAAATTCCATCTATTTATGCACTTTATAAAGAATGGTATCATTTTCACTTGGAATGAGGATTATCAGAAAGAATTTGATTATCTCAAAGAATATCTGGTCAATCCACCTATTTATTCCACCTATGCCAAATAGGGCATTGTTAATTTACTTGTCAACGACTAAAAATGCGTTGGGTAACTTTTAATAAAACATAATGAATAGGGTAAAGATCATGTTGTTTATTACTTAAGCTAAACATTAATCATGTATGAGCACAATTATACGTTGATTGCAAAAGCCTGTTTATCTATGATTTTCATATTCTAAAAGTTACATCACTACATTATGAACAACAAGACCATTATCATTACCAAATTATATATGCTCAAGTATCTTCTTTTTAAAATAGCTTTACAAGGTTGCATGGTAAATTGGATCACGATTTTGAGCAAGTTTGAAATCAAACATGCTAATTACAAGGCCATTAATGGATACATACTCATAGATTAACTTGTAGAAGCTCCTCTTCAAGATACTCAACCCATTACATTTAGTTTTATAAATGAAGACATTATGATCACAACTAAATTAGAAGCACCTTCTAAGGCAAAATAGTGAAAAATGTACTTTGACAGTTCATTCACAACTTGTAGATCAGGTGCTGGGATATTGTTTATCATGCTATAAGGGGATATTATTCCTAAGTCCTTTCATATTGCTTTTACCTATACTTATAACATGGATAAATATGAATCACTCACTTTAGGGCTTCACCATGTAGTATAATGGAACATCCAACATTTACTAGTTCATGGTGATTCATAGCTAATCATCAGTTAAGATACATACTAATACTAGACAAATAATGATAAGTTGGTACCATATAAAGATATTGTTGACAATCTAAAAAAACATATTTATAACATTAAATTTGAATGTATACCTAGAGCCAATAATACAACAACTAATGCCATGGCCATAATTGGCTCCATGATTCATATTATTGATAGATTTAGGGATTATCAATTTATTGTGGAACATATACTAGAACTTGCACATGAATAATCAGTCATCAAGATGGTTTATGATGTTATTGGTCCCACATCTCCCTGATATTATATCATATATTCCTACGTCCAAAACCAAATTGTTCTACCTGACCTTTCACATAATAAATAAAAAGCCTTTATCCACAAAGCTTATTGTTATACTTTACTTGGACCTATGGTGTATTGTATAATCTATGATGAAACTATGCTTTATTATTTACCTTAAATAGAATCCAAATTAGTGTTGAGGGAAGTTCATAAAGGAGTGTGTGGAACCCACACTAGTATGGAAATCCAATCCAAAAAATTATTGCGTACTAGTTTTTACTGGTTGACTATGGAAAAAGATGCAGTTGCATATCTGAATAAGTGTGTAAAGTGTCAGAATCATGCTTATCTAATTCATGTTCTAGTCAAGACATTTAATCCAATAACAACATGACTACCATTCTCAACATGGGGACTTGACCTTGTAGGCATGATAAATCCTATATCATTTGATGGCCACAAACATGTCCTTAATTCTATTGAATATTTTACTAAGTGGGTGGAATCCATTCCCCTCACTTACATAACTGGGAAGTAGATATCCAAATTCATATTTAAGCACCTCATTTACCACTATGGTATACCCTCTGATATTATATTTGATAATGGTAGATCGATTAAAAATAAATATGTGAAAACATGTTGTATCCAATACTATATCAAACACCATTTATCTACCACCTATTACCCATAAGGTCAAGACCAAGATGAGGCTTCTAAAAAAACCATTTTCAATATTTTGAAGAGTATTATCAATGATGTTGGTTGTAATTAGCAATTAAAACTATTTATCACCCTCTAGACCTACCATACCACTTTCTACACTCTAACATGAGCTACCCCATATTCACTTATTTACAACACTGAGGCCATTCTTCATGTCGAGGTCGAGTTGCCTTCTCAAAATTTTCATTACAGTACAACATTGATGATGAATACTATAGAGTAGCTTATTTTCAAGATATAGACTTACTCGATGGAAAATAAATAGATGCCTTGAAAAATATTTAGGCATATCATAATAGATTATGTGGCCAATATATTAGGTGAATTAAGCATTGAGAATTTGAACTTGGTGACCTTGTGTTAAAGTACAATAAAAAAAATGTCAATGTGAGACAAAGAAGAAAGGAAAGTTCCAACCTAACTGGTTAGGGCCTTATGTAGTTATTTCTAACTATGATTCTAGATCATAAAGACTCACCATGCTAGAAGGAGATGAAATTTATGAACATAATGTACCTCAAATGTTTTTACACTTGAGGGACTCAAATTATTGTCTACAAAGATAATTTAAGTTATGCAATGATATGTCATTATTTATACCATACCCTGTACTATTTCACCATACCCTAACCTATTGCCATCCATTTATTTTTACCTAAACCCACCTATCATGTTTGGCCTTGGTTCTAATTCATTTATACTTCAGGCACATTTAGTGGTTGATATCAGATGCAGTTATAATAATTGTTTCAAAATCAAACATTTGAATGAAAGTATATGAAAGCAATATGATAGTAGTCTTGGCAATTGCATTCTTCATTTGTTGTTATGTTTTATATCATTTCTTGTGCTACTAATTATAACCACATGTGGGAAAATTAGTATCACTAACCTCTATCATTGTTTCCTAATTATAACCACCATTGGGAAAATTAGTAACAACCATTTTACCATGCATTTTTGCATCACCTCACCATCACTATTCCATACCTTGCCATTTTCCTATACATGAACTTGCTGATACTTAGTTAGATGGCTTATTGTGTAGGCATAACTAAAGTAACTTGAGGTCCTTTGGACTATGTCCGTAATGCTCAATTTTCATTGAGGTCAGCTCAAGCACTCTTTTTCCATACTCTCTCTATTTTATGAGTAACCTTAGCCACACTCTCACCATTTTATGAGAAACCTTAGCCATACTCTCATTGTTTTATGAGTTAGACCATTACGTATCTCATAATTCTCCATTGAGTTAATATACTAATTTTACAAAAAACATTGGAAGCAATTCCCCACATTATTTCACTACTATAGGTAAAACTATAGTGACTTGAGGTCCTTCAAGACTATGTAGGCAATGCTCAATTTCCATTGAGGTCAACTTAGTCACCCCTTTGACATGATCTATATTTTGAAAGCAACCTTAGCCACACTCTCACCATTTTGTGATTATCCTTAGCCATACTCTCTCCATTTTTTGAGATGTAACATTACGTAACTCATAATTCTCCATTTAGTTGAGATACCAATTTTTCAAAAACATGGGAAGTAATTCCCACATTTTTAAGGTAGAACTATAGTGAGTAGAGGTCCTTTAGGACTATGTAGGCAACACTCAATTTTTATTAAGGTTAGCTTAGTCACTCATTTACCATATTCTTTCCATTTTATGAGCAAACTTATCCACAGTCTCACTATTTTGTGAGTTGGAGCATTACATATCTCATAATTCTCTATTGAGTTGAGATACCAAAATTCCAAAAACATTTAAAACATTTCTTATATTTTATATCTATAGGAAGAACTACAATGACTTGAGGTCCTTTTGGACTATGTAGGCAGAACTCAATTTACATTGAGGTTAGCTCAGTCACCCCTTTTAACACTCACCATTTTTCAAGAAATTTAAGTTTGAACACTCTTACCATCTTTCAAGTAATTTAAGTTTTAACACTCTCACCATATTATGAAAACCCTAAGCCATGCTCTTGCCATTTTGTGAATAATTTAAGTTTAAATTCTCTCACCATTTTTTCAAGCAATTTAAGTTGAAACACTCTCACCATTTTTTGAGCAACCTTAGCCATGCTCTCACCATTTTGTGATTTGGACCATAACATATCTCATAATTATCCATTGATTTAAGATGCCTATAAAATTACCTAAGCATTTGAAACATTCAAAACCCTTAAACATTTGAAAAGATGTAGGAAAATCCTAAATGACACAAAATCATGAAAATTAGTTTAGAATTTCCATGCAAAATATAAATCCGTCATTTTTTTTAGGATGGACTCTCTTACCTATTGAAATTCATTTCTAGGCTACTTAGACTTTTCCCTCCCATTTATGGGAGAACAAAATTGGCTTGAGGTCCACATGGACTATGTAGGTAGAACTTGGATACATGGGGTATCTCAAGTTATCTCAGCCACCATAATTTTCTTCATGACCACTTATTTGCCTTAAGGATTCTAGATCTTATAGCTATTTCAAAAGTAATCACTTGTCCTTTGGTTTCCCCATCCTTATTGGCCCTAGTTAACACTGTCATCTTTTTTTGACTCACTTCTATGAGCATTATACATATGAACTCAATGCACTAATGACCATTTAGATTTTTTTACACTCTTGACATTTTATAAGTTATTTTTGTTTGAATACTCTCATCATTTTGCAAGCTACCTCAACCAACAATTTCACCATTTTATGAGCTCATTATCATTCCAAGCCATAGATGTAGTACACACTATGAATTACCAATTTAGTTCATTTGTAGATACTTGTATTTTATCTTCTAGTGTGGTTTTAGCCTAAACCATGCTCTCACACTCATATGATTTGTTTATGTTGACACTTTTAGGATTGTGAACATCATCCCTCTATTTTATTACATACTCATTGTTTTGAGAGACCATTCCCATTTTATTCTACAAGTCAATCATGTTTTCCTATCACCACTTTTTATTCTATCCCATATCTTGGAAGAAATATATTTGGATTGAAGTTCACATTGGAACTTGTACCCATGGAATTATGTAGGAAACATTCACTTGCATAGTGCATCTAGAGTCAGCTAGCTACCCCTTTTTATTTATTATATTCCCCCATTTTTGTGTCTTTGTAGCATTTATCTTATAATCTAGGGGCAATGATTGTCATCTTGTTTGTGTTGTTACTCCTTATATCTTAGGGGCAACCATTTATCATTGTAGTCTTTTTTGTTGTTCCCTATATCCTAGGGAAACCTTGTGCCATTTGTTCTTGTGATATTTTACCTATATCATTTCTACCTAGCCTAGGAGTGACCCTATAACCAAGAGTAATACCTCTATTACACATGCATGAATAATTTGTATTTTGTTTATTATTAACATGGTGACTAAATTATTTGTATATTTGTATTTATTTAGTTTAGTTTATTTGTTTGACTTTGTGTGCTTAAAATAGTTTGTTCATTAAACTTTTATTTTCTTTGGTTTATTTATTTTTGTTTGTTTGTTTATGTTTGATTAGTTTGTTTATCTTACCTTGTTTATTTTATTTTAGTTGGTTGTTTGTTTGTTTAGTTAGTTTGTTTGTGCCTGGTTTGTAGTTAGTTTGTGTTTTATTTATTTATTTTATTTGTTTATTCATCAGTTTATTTTGTTTATTTGTTAGGTTATTATTTGTTCACTTATTTTTATTTGGTTGTTGCCATTTTTTTTATTTTTTTGCCTTCCTCAGTTGTCGTAGGTCCATTACATTTTATTTACACTTGATTCTTGATTATTGATATCTTGTACATAGGTTGTGAATATTTGTATTTAGTCTTACACATAGTTTATTTGTTTTATATTTACACTTGGGATTTGATTGTTCATATCTTATTCCTGAGTTATTTATATTTTAATTTAAACTATGTTTTCCATGGTTAAGGTATACATTTTTATTATAGTTGTTCATAACTATGATGCATAGTATCATAAGTTATACAAAAATTAGACATATAGAGACTATCAAATCAATTCAATAGTGGTACTTCTCCAAGATCAAAAATGAGGAAAATACTCAAAAACATGCTTGAATCAAATGAGTAATAAATAAATAAAAATTATTTTTTATGTGTTCGTATAGACATGCATCTCTGAATAAGCATAAATATAAGCCATACAACATAAGTAGATGAACAATAGAGCAAAATCTCATATAAATGGAAAAGCAGTAAATGAAATAGTATACATGAGCATAAATATCAATAATGCTAACATCCATAATTATAAACAATGTTAAACATGAGATCAACATGATAATAAGTAGGGCATCATATACATATTAAAAGAATATCTATTTATGTATAATGGCTAGGGTGAAAATGAATTATTTTTCACCTCAAGGGTGAATATATAGAACAAAAATTAATATTTTATCCCCCCAAGGCCTGAAGTTCCTTCTACACACTTCAGGAAGTGTATTTTTCACACTTGTTTCTATTTTACATCCATTTGATCCTATGGTGTTTAATTTTTATCTGTATTGTAACCAAACCATATTTTTGGGCCTATTTTGAGACTCATTTAACAAAAAATTTCTACCTATAAATCATGTTTGTTTGAACATGCATATTTGAACTCACACTTAGGCTAGAAATGCATTGTTATTCAATACCAGTTTATTGTGAATTTGTTTTATGGATTTTTTGCATTAGCTCCCCTTAGCCAGTTTTCCTAGATGCAATATATTATATATTTTTTACAATCAATGATATATTATGCCTTTCTAAGGTAATCTAATTTAAAAACACATGATTTAAATGTGTAAATGATTATAATGACCTTTAGGCAAATCATTCTTTTTTAAGTAATTTAATGATTATAACTACCTGTGGGCAAATCATTAGTTTTTCATACCATGGTAATGATTATAACCACATATGGGTAAATCATTATTTTCCCACTCCACTTTCTCTAATGAGACAAATACATGTGTCACTGATTATAATCACATTAGGAAAATTAGTGTCTTGCATTCTTTTACTGATTATAACTACCTTTGGGAAAATGATTGTTCGTCTTACCACCCTCTTAGGGAAAATGCTTATGACACTAATTGTAACCACCTTTGGGAAAATTAGTGTCCCATCCTCTATTTCTAATTATAACCACCTTTGCAAAAATTAGTAACTCTACCTCTATTACTGTTTATAACCGTTTTTAGGAAATTCAATAATTTTATCCTTATTGCCATTTAGATCATGTTAATTTCTTTATTTCAAGGGAACTTTTGATGACTCTATTTTGTTGCCCACTCCCTCTAGGGAGTATCAAGGGCTAATTGACTACCCTTTGGGGTATGAACCATTCTAGTTTAACAAATTTTGAATTATTTGAAAAGATGTTATTATGCTTGTGTCTCTCAACACCTTATTAAATAGGGGCAAACTATAGACACTCAATTTAGGCCACTTTCATGCATAAGCCAAGATTCAGATCAATTTCTAGTAAATGACATAATCTAAGCCTAGAAATCACTTGATTTACCCAAAATTGATTATGTAAGGGATTTAAATACTTAGAAACATGGTGATGCTTATTTATTTAGGGTATTACCCTATATGCATCAATAGCCTAGTTCAGATTTAACCCTAGGCAAATTATGACAGTAATTTGACATTCTTAGCTTGATCTATTCATGCAAAACATTGAAAATAATTAATAAAAGCCAAAAATCACTAAGCAAGATTAATTGAAAATAAAATCTCAATCAACTTTCCTAAGTAAAAATTCCAAGTCAAATTAGTGAATTTAATTTATCAAAAAAGGACTTTTTAGCCAAATATGAAGTCAAGGTCAAAAGAGCTAATAAATTGATTTATTAATTCTTAATATTATAAAGAAAGGGTGAGCCAAAACCTTATAAATATCTAAAGTGAGTTTTCATGGTTCATAAATATCTAAAAATGAGTTGTCAAGACTTCATGAGTGCTTTGACCCAACCTAGGGTTAACCTAACTCAACCTAGGTTATTTTAGACTCAAACGGAGTTAAAATTAAATCTAACCTCCCTAGGGTTAGAGTTAGTTCTAAGACCTATAAATAAAAGTGCCCTCACTTTCTTCCAACAAACTTTTGTGTAAGTTATTCTACAAGAATACCTTCAAGAAGCCATCAAAGTAATTTTATAATGCCCATTTGATACCAATATTCACACCAAGCCAAGCCAAAGAAAATCAAAGCGACAAGTGGTCATTAGAGAAATGCTACCAACATAGAGGAATATTGGTAGAAGTATCTAATGCCATAGATTTATCACAAACATCTACTATGCCAATAAGTGGACAACAATTTTTACAAGGGAAGTAAAATTCTTGTGTGATTTTATCTCTATTTTGTGATCTTATTCATTATGTTATGATCCCCCTAATTATTAGGTAAGAGTGTTTAGTTTCATTGTATTGTTATGCTTTAATTTTTACTATCTTCAATAAAATAGAACTAATCAACATTTTTGTGCTCTTCAAAATCTTAAGATACACTAAGAATATAGTGGCCACATGTGCTAGTCCAACATGTATGGAAGTACAATCACCCTGATGAAGCTCTAAACATGGCCACTAAAACCATGAACAACGGTGTCAATCATAAAAATGTCTTAATATAAATAACCCAAACATTGAATAAGTGTGATAGTGCACATGTTAATAATTGACCCATTGTCAAACATAACACTATGAATAGGATGCTGATTAATGTAAGATCATATAAAGAATGAATATAAATCTAAAATAGTATCAAAAATCTTATATTTTTAGAATGTGATGAGTGGTATAGCTAGTACTATAGTGTGATACACACTAATGATGTTGTGTAGGGGGTGTGCATCCTCTATAGTACTATGATAGGATGTTGATATTGGATATGTCTGATAGGTATAATGAATACTTGAAGTGTCTCTAACCTCATTAACTGCATGTTTAGGAAATGGATCCAAAAATAATTTTAGTGCCTTAGCTTCCATTTTTTTAGCTTTAGGTTCCTCTGTAGGTGTGCCCACATCAATGATGTTGGCCTCTATCAAATCTTAAATATTATGTCTCAAAGTGATGCATTTGTTTTTAATATGGCTTGGTACCCTATGATAGTCACAAAATACATTGAAATCATATCTATTTTGAATAATTTGTGTTTTATAAACCTTTTTAATGAGAGAGAGAGTATGAAAATACATTATAGGAGTTACTATAAAACACATGTCAATGATTTTGGAAGGTTTGTGGAAAATCTCAATGTAGGAGATGATAAAACCAGATGAGGTGGATATAAAACTGCATTAACTATGGCCTTTTGATCACTCTTATTTTTCATGTCCCTTACTTTGTATGGAGGCTTATTATAACTCTTAGTAGTTGAATCTAATCCATTTACGTATTTTAATTTTCCCATAGAGAGAAGCTTGACTTCCCATTCTTTCACTATGTGGCATAACTCTGTGAATGTTAAAAAATTATTGAACAAGATAGCTTTGTGTAATGTTGGTAGTAAACTTTGTTTGAATGTCTTGGATTTATCTATCTACCATGGGTCCAACCATCTTTGCCAATATAGTTTTATATCACAAGCCATATTTTGTAATAGGCTTATTAGATTTTTGCTTAATTTGGTTACGCCACCTGAGCATATGAGAACTTATCATTGATGTTGATTGAAAAGTGTGCCAAAAACATATTTGAAAATTGGTTGAATGATTTAATAGATTGGTTTGGAATATCATAGAAACACTATAAGGCATATTCCTTTAGATTGCATGGGATTAACTTGGTCAAAAGCCAATAATTAGATACATAGTCTAAACATTTTATGTGAAAGGCTCATAAATGATGCTTTGGGTCACCCTTACCATCATACAAAGTAAGCTTAGGTGCCACAAATCTAGATGGAAAATGGGTTGCTTATGTGTTTTATGCCAAAGGTATATGTAAAAGAACATGAGAATCTAAAGTATGCGATGGCCTAGTAACACCCTGCTAAAGATGTAACACCTTAGCCTACAAAGAATGAATCTCATGCATAATGGATTGTATATTAGGAGAAGAAGAGTGTGTAACATCCATATGAGGTATAGGGTTTACTTAAGGTTATCAAGTTAAAATAGGTTTTTGTACATTTTAAGTTACCCTCATAGTAGTTGTAACAATATTTTTATCGAGCGGAGTAAAAGATTGACCATTGTTTGATTTGTTATTTATTTTCATTATGACTTGTATAATCTATGCATGATCATGGGGATATTCCCATGTATATCTATAAAAATATATAAAATATCATCCTTATTAACTATAACATTTTCATTTTTAAGTTGGGGGGAGAGTGTCCTGATTCCCATCTTGTGTATCATTTTGATCTTGATTGTATTGCTCATCTTTGGATGCATTGTAATTTAAGTACACATAATCAGGGTATGAAGGATTAGTGATGGGAGTTTTAATTGGTCCTTTATCCATGGTATAAGCTCAAATTGAAGGAATCTGAGTGTGCAAAATAGGATTGCCATTAAACCTAGAACTTCTTAAGGGAAGAGATATAAATTTTTGAGATGGAATATAACAAATAAAATGAAATAGTGCTACTAAAATATAATATATAAAATATGGAAATCTTAACATAACCAAGTGAAACATGAAAAAAAAGGTATAAACCTTAATATCATTTGGGGCTAGGGTTTGGGTAGTATTTGAAGTAATTTAAGTTCACCAAATGATTTAATTTTTTTAGAGTTATGGAGTTTAAGCCTTAGGTTGTTAAAGGGTCTAAGTATAGTAAATTAGGGTGGAAATATGAAATAAATACAACCACTAATTTTTAATAGAATTGACCTAGTTTTTTTTTTAAAATGGAAATAAATGATGTAAATAAATATTTAGCTAGAAATTGATTGAGATGGGAGATCTTAAAGCTACAAACTAGAACATGAGTTTATCTCAGTGTCATAGATAAGATTCAGGTGTCAAAACCCTTCTTGGATAGTATCACCCCAATTAGATAGTAGTGTCAATGGTGTTAGTGTCCTTCATTCGATGCTAGTGTCCTCTATGAATAACTATTTTGAGATTTTGGATGCACCTATGTCTATGTCTACCAAGCCTATCCCTACATGCACAAGTTCTGATTTCTTATAGGTGACCTATTTTGACTCATTTTGTATACAAACCCTAAACCTCCATGTTTTTAGGGTATCTAGTTGGGAAAAGTAGAAAAGTGTGATGTTAATGGGGTATGCTAGACATTTTCAGGACCCCATTATGATGAGAGTTACCTACATACCAATACTTTGAGAAGTGATCAAGCCCGATGTAGTTCTCCCCACATAAGTGCTAGTGCAAGTGTAAGTGAATCTAGTATTAATGTTAGTTTGAGTGCTTTGAGAATGCTTGAGATTGTAAATCTAAGTAATTTGAGATTAAGATGGTTGTAGATTATTTTATGAAGAATTAGGATAATATGGATTCATAACCTTGATTATGCATAACTTATTCTAAGTTTATTTATGTTATTTACATCTGATTTCAATCTAGTGAATAAAGGGCTAAAATTCATGTATATATACTAGTATAGTACTTGTGTGGGTCTCAAAATAGGTATAGTCCAACCCTATGTGGTTTTTGTTTTGAAAAGATATCCATTGGTGGATAAAGGTGGGAAAAGGACAATAACACCTAAATTGGGACACTATCACCATTAGCGCTATGGTCCAAATTATGGTGCTAGTGTTTAGGTGGTAGAACCTAAGGCAGTAGGAGCTAAGATGATAAAGTGAGGGTTTGGTACTACTTTAAGGATGTTTAGGGATGCATGTGGCCTACACCAAGGTTATCTAAGTGTATAAATAGTCCCTACGATAGGTCTATGGATAAGCTATAGATGGGTGGTCTCAAGCAACACTCTTAGCACTCAAGTGTCATTTTTAGATGATTACAAAATTATTAAAAAGTAATGAGAATGGAAAAGGAAATGAATAGATATATAAACATACATATCTAAGAAGAATTATGAAATTATGAGACTAAACATGGATCAAAATATAATTATGTAAATAAAATACAAGTATAAATTTCCTATTTATGATCAAGAAATCCATAGAGGGAAGACTAGTATAGTGTTAGTCAAGAAAACCAAATAAAAAAAAACACCAAACACTAACACCTCTAGCCTAGACACTAGGGAGAGCATAGGTAATAAGCATACAATTAAAACACAACTAGAAAAACAAATCTTCCTTTTACCTTCTTTGTATCTCCAAAACCACTTATTGAGTTGTAATGCTTGACTATATGCTCAAGAAATCTTTGTTAATGTAGCTCCATTGATCCACCTTCACTTGGCATCTTGGTAATGTTGGTAGACTTAGCTTGGATTGGATTGTAAAATAGGCATGGTAACACTACTATAAAATCTTCTTGCATCTATTTGAGAATATTAAATTTACACCAAAAGAGCTTTGAAATCAATGGGTGAGGCCTTCTATTTATAGCCTCAAAAGTTAACTCTTACCCAGGTTGAGTTAGGTTAGGATTTAAGAATATAATGATTTCAAACTAACCCTATGTTGGTTAAAGTTAAATACAATTGAGTTAAAGAGGTGGCATGTAATTAAGATTTTCAATTAATAGGCATGGCTCACAAATTAGATATTTGTTATATATTTTGTGAGAGCTTGACAACTCATAAAGGTAATGATGAAGAAGTTTGATATTTTAAATTTTTGAATTTCCATTTTTAGATATTCATTAATTTCAAATGGATTATTTATATAATCATTTAATCTAGTTTAATTATTTGATTCATTTTGATTAGAATTTAACTATTTTAATAATTATTCAAGTGCCCTACTTAATGGGTCCATAGGAAAAACTACTAGTTATAGGTCAAAAAGTGACTGGTGGTGAATATATGTGAGGTTATTATTACATATGGTATAATACCAAAAATAGGGATGCCTCAACATGATGATGAGAATTAATTAATGGTGTGCATACAAACTTGGGTATTTTAGTGATTATTAGGCTTAATTTGCAATGTTTGGTAGAAATTAGTCTGAAGTCTAGTCAGAAGCCAATTATGGGTAGAATGGGGTGTCTACACTATTAAATTGATATAATAAGTAAATTTTTGATTATGTAATAGATAAAATTGATAATCTATCAATTAATTACTCTATTCTTTCTAATTTCATACCTTTCCACTGATTGTGTACTCTGATAAGTTTTAGGCTATGAAATTTATGGGGTCACTAAAAAATCATCGATGATTAAGACTTAGCTTGGCTTCTAAAAATTCATGAGCTCAATATTCTAATTTCTTAACTTTATTATGTTTGACCTAATCCTTAATAATTATGTAATAAAAGAGTGTGTTTAGGTTAACTGGATCAAACAACCTTTTGAAGAGTTATAGATACATGTCCTGCATGCTTGGATTCAAAGACAAAGTAGGTTTAATGAATGTGTGTTAATCCTAACCCAAGTGAGATATAGGGTTCAATTTATCTTCTAGATAATCAAATACAACTACATTATCTTATTATATCCTTATCTTGATGTAAAATATTATGACTAGATAGGTAAACTCCTTTAACAAGATGTGAATATAGTTTGACAATACTTGATGAAATTTTTATGAGAGACTCAACTTATAAGAGATTGGAGAATCATAATGGATTCTGAAATGATGAAGGGTAAAATTATATATGTTCCTCAAGGGAACATCTAAACTTGGGATGACAATAAAATATATTAAAAAGATAAAAATGAGGCATAAAATACCCACAAGCTAAGGTGACAGTCATACGAGCTAATTAAATCTTAAGAAAATACCATGAAATAGTGTTGTGGACATTTCAAGAGTAATTGGGGTCATACAAAGGAAAATAAATAGTTGATTTTTAGGTTTTTAAACATTCTATATTTAATGGATATACTATCATTGGAAAAAAAATAAATAGAATTGTAAGTTACAATAAAGACCAAAGTGAATAGATGGTAATATGGGGCCCAACACAAAGGGAAGGTGAACCAAAAAATGGTCAAATGTCTCCACATGGAGAAAGTGTGATAAATCATATAAGTTACCTAATGGAAAAGGGTCTTGTATAATTTTTTTGATTAAACCTTGGTTTTATATGCTTTTCTAACCTAGATTGATCACAAAAAATAAAAATTATCCCTTCTTGTATGTGTGTCATGTGATAATTATTCCTTCATTGTGTTTATTTTATGTCTCTTTCCCAAGTGTGTTTATTAATATAATGTGTGTTTTTCATAAACCATGCAGTGCAAATTATGGTTCTTACATAAAGTAATATTCTCTATGTGCATGATATTTGAATATGCACTGTACAAATAACTAAGAATCTTTTACACATCTCCTTATCATGTCAAGTCTTAGAATGTCTTTCCAAGTTTTATTTAAGTGACAATTGAAGGTCAAAAAGAAGAAAATAAGAGAACACACTACATATAATTACCACTAGATTTGGAAAAATAAGTAATAATAAGGTAATATGAATTCATATACCACCAAGAACACAAAATTAATAACACCTAAAAAAAAAAGAGCACTATGCTAACCTCCATGGTTACCCAATTTGGGGGGAAAAAATTGAGGGGAATGAGAACTACCAAATGATAATATCAACTCTAAAATCACTACCATTCCCTCCAAATAAACACATGTAACATGAATACTTATAATGTAAGCCTAAAAATCCACTCTAGGATAAATTTAAACAGTTGGTATGAAGATTGTACCAATATTCTGAAGCCTAGAATTATTCCATTCCCCACACTCCTAATACAAAAAAAAACTAATTAAATTTTGGAAAAATGATGCTCTATGATTTTAATAAATAAAAATAATAAAAGAAAGAATTAATTGGTCACTACACGACCTCAAAATAAAAAATAGACCACAAAAATAAGGCTTCACAAGTCATAATTACACCCTTTAAACATTTTTTCTATACAATGAGTTAGGATTGACCTACAACTTATCCTAAGAGATATAAAATTAGAGAAGATAAATTAAATAGAGTTTGTTGATACTTAATGTATCAAGATATGACCAAATGGATCCACTAAACCTAGAAAGAGGATAACTTGTTACACAACATCAGTAGAGAGGGTTTCAAATCCTTTAGGAAATCAATATAATAAAATAACCTAACTAGGTCTTATAATATTATAATTAGTTTTATAAGCTATTAACACAAATAAGGGGGATGGTTAAGAACAAAATAAAAAGGGTATGGGACCATGGTAGGAAAATGAAGGCCTAGGTCACCTAAGGTGGGAAATGGAAAGTTTGAAAAGCCTACAGTCACACTAAGTATAAGTGTAGAGGACATTCAAACAAGGAGTTATACATTCAATCAAGTTAGTAATTATGCAACTTATATTTATCAAATGAAATATATAGGGTTAGAATATACTTACCTTGAACAAAACCTATTAAATTTCAATATTGCCTTAACCAACGGTGTTTTACAATATATTTTTGTGGTTATAAGGGTAAAAAATGTTTAATCAAGCTCTAGGATTAAAGGAATCATCTTATTTCATCCAAGATTTCATAATACAAAAATTTTCCCTCCAAGACAATATCTATGAAATGGATTCTCCAAATGTATACTTAAGCACAATTATGATTAATGATAATGTGAAAATGAATGTTCCTATCTATTGGATTGAAATGGGGACTTGTATTTATAGTGATGGATGATCCTAACCCTTCTTGAAGTGTTATTCCACACCATTAGATAGTCTCGATTTAGTTAAAAATGTCACTTTATAACCTTGAACTAGTTTAGACAAGGTCAATTTTTGTTGCAAAGCATCTATCATAAATTTTAGACTACATCAACTTGGGTTGTCTTAGTTTCAAAATTGGTAGGAAGGAATAAATAATACATTGCATTGGGTTGATATAGTCCAAAAATATGGATCTTGGTATAGTTAGGGGTTATAAGGAGGAATATTTATTAGGGGATTGAGTATGAATAAAGTATGGCGGATATAAAAATTATATATATTTAAAAATGTCTCTTATGAAGCACCATTGGTCTACACACCCCTTTCCTAGTTCACCCTTTAAGGAATGCACTTAGGGATATTGAAACTCAATAGGTCATTGAAAGAGATAAAATGCTAGTAAATGATAAATTTTAAAAATATTTTGTATATACATATGCCCCACTCGAAGCTCATCATGTGTCACCATAGTGTAACATTGGATGGTGCTTGGAGAAAGAACATATCAACACACTAACTAAGCTAAAAAATTGTAGTATAAAGTGGAAAATTAATGAAAAGATATAATTTATAAATACATACCTTCACTTAATTTTTTTTTTGAAGGTAAACTAAATGTTGAGCAGATGAGGAGAGACATCTAGTGTGCGAAACTAAAGATGGATTTGAAAAACAAGATAAAAGTCATTTATTTTGTAAAAATATGGTGTTGACACTAAAAAAATCTCTATTGTGTCAAGATTGTAAATATTTTTTTATTTTGTGAAGAGGACTTATGAAAATAAAGTTATGATAAAAATATGGAATTTCTTGGTAAATAATTAAAGTTTTCAAATTTTTAAAATTTTACTATGAAAGGGGTGAATCACTATTAATTTTCACATTTGCTATTTTTTGAAACTAAAGTTCTATCTATCCAAATTTATCAAAGAGAGAGATGATGGCCCAAGCTCAAGGATGCAGATGAGTTAGAGGATGAATCATAGAGATAGATGGTGTAATCCAAGTATATGGTGCATTTATTATTAATTTTAGAATTTTTAAATTAAAATGGATTAGATTATGAAAAATAGGCCTTAGGGAAAATATATGTAGCAAAAATTTCACTATAAAATGTAATAATAAAGTAAAAATTAAAAAAATGAAATGAATAGGAGAAAAAATGTCAAAAAGTAGTTCAAGGTTATTTATTAAAACCTAGCAAAATATCATCATTGAAATAAGATGATTCAACCAAGCATATGTAGTTGGAAAGGATGTGTTTTTTAATCTAGATAATGACATATGTAGCGGTGTATATAGTTTTATAGAGAGTATCCAATGTAGTAGAAAATTGACACAAATGATATAGTTTTAAACCTAGCCAATAACGTGGTAGATGATCGATAACAAATAAACTAGTCAATGGAGTCTGGATAGATGGTTGATATAGTACACAAAGTTTGATAGAGTAAAAATTATATATGGCCAATGTAGTCTAGTACATGGTCGATAAAGTTAAGTTTAGTATATGGTTGATGTAGTTCTATACATGAGTGATATAGTTATAAATATAAACTAGGGATAATGTAGTACTATACATGGTGGACATAGTTATAAATATATAATAGGGATGATATAGTACTGTACATGGAGGATGAAGTAGTTAATTTTATTATTTTTTAATTTTTAAATATAATTTATATCAATTTTAGGGTATAGGTTTAATTAGTGCTTTATTGTTTGGTATTTTTCAAATGTGGCAGAGACTCTAGAGACTAGTGGATGCACTAGGTTACCAGCTCTACTAGTGAGATTATCTATTATGGATTAAAATTTAGCTATTGTACTTTTATTTGGTGGGATCATGGAGATGTGATGGATATCATTGATCATAGAGATAGTCACCATGTTCCTATGGACCCGGGAGATATTAATTAATACATTCTTTTGGGTAGTTGATGGGGATACCATTGAGGTGGATATCACCTTAGAAAATTTTCATGTATTGTTAGGATTACTAATTATTGGAACACCAATGGTGTGTACTAATCCAAGTTCAAAAAATTATAGGAGAGCCTTATCTTTGTGGGAAACATGATTAGAGAGATAGAGTAGCTTGGGTTGGTAGTGCAACTATTTCATGTGTATGTGTCAACCATTCTAGATATCCAAAAGGCCATTATCAAACTTGTCATAGATCGATTGATTTATCATAAGTCTAATGGGAAGGTCCCATTGTATCTTATATATTTATGTTGATTAATATTGGAGAATTTCACATTATATGATGCAGGCTATGTTATTTAGGTGTAATTAGTGTGTAATTTTTATAGCATTTTATCCAAGGGCTTGAATATGATGGGCATACTATGATTTTTATAGTTTTATCTATGAGAGATTTAATACATATAGGTGAGAAATATTACCTCATGTTATGGATTATTCCCTCTTGTGCATGCAGAGGTGGGAATAGGATCATGTCGTGTGGATTGTGCCACATGTATTGATGTTTTAGACTATTACTCGAGGTCATATTATTTAGTGCCTATATCACAATACTATGGATGTTTAGCCCTCATAAATAAACATTATATAGACATAGGGTCATTTAAGGGTTTTGAGACACTATATTTAGTAGGTAAATACCCATATAGTTCATTATGTACCATTATAGTCTAGATTACCATACTTGATAGCTCTTATAGTGATTCATGTATTTCAACCTTAGCATGTGAGGGAGTGGTGTGGTGTAGGAGGTATGGGGACACCACAAGAGGTTCCCATTATATGGCCTCATCAAGTGAGGGCTATTAGATGGTGACACTAATGAAAGTAAAGAGGGGATGCATTAGTGATATTTCCATATCATCAAATGTCACAACCATTACCATGGCCATGGAGATAGAGATGGGCTCTAGTGTCACCATTGATACAACCAAAAACATAAAAATAGGCATAACCACATGGAGATCCAATAATTTAGCCTTAGTTGAGTTAGTCTATTGTGTAACATATAAGTAATAGATCACAACGTGTTCATGTGATTCGATATAGCTAGTATATAGGTTTCACACCACCATGAATACATGCTACACAAGAGGTCCTTGGTGGTCAATTAGATGGAGCTACTATTGGTGAGTAATATGTGTTGTATAGTTATTATTTTTGAGATTATATATATATATATATATATATATATATATTCTAGATATATTTATGATTTTGAAGATATATATGAGATATAATTTGATCTTGGTTTTCATTTTGTAGATGCTACAACATAGGAGGCTTGACGGAGGACCTTGGTGGAGATGCCCTGCCATGACATTTTAGATGATGTGCTAGTGCAACACGATATGCCATAGTTGATTGATCTATTTATGTTTTCAACCTAAGGTTATGCTAGTTGTTTAGGTTGGTCAAGGATGTTACATGAGAGATATATAAATTATCAGATATGGAATATTTTAGTACTACTATGAGTTGGTCAGGGGGAGATGTAAATTTGGAAGGCATATGCTCAAGAGAGAACCACTCATTTGACTATGGCTAGGTAAGTATAGAGGTTACAGGCCTAGGTGGATAATACATAAGGACATGTAGATGGTTTGTATTATAGACATATTTATTATAACAAAATGTAAAGAAAGGATAGTCTTAGGCCTCTATGGCTATTGTTGAATGTCCTATTGATAGACTGCATCCTTAGATATATTTTTGTACTATGTATCATTATGTATCTGATGTATATAAAACTTTTGAGTCATATATTTTTTGATTAAAGGTAAAGGGTGGGTTTTGCCTGGGTCCCATCCTAGTTTTAAAAAAGGCCCTAGGCTAATAAAAAAAAATTAGAAATGAAACCACATATACATTAAGAACAATTGTCTATACACAACAAAAAAATAACCAAAACACAACAAAAAACTAGTAAACTGGATATGATGAATTACATGTCCATATATTTTAGTAAAAAGTTCTAATCTTTAACTAGATTATTGAGGAACTCTTCAATATCACCCATTATAGTATTTCCCAACTCCATAGTCTTCCATTTATCCAAGCCCTTAATTCTCTTAATTTCATGGATGTCACTCTATTGATCTTTATCTACCTTAATAATTTTATTTAAAATACTTATGCTAGAAACACAATTCCTAATAGCAATATTACTCATTTATACCAACTTGTGGATGGTACCTTACATCTTATTCATCTCCACCTCGAAATTCTCCATTCTAGCTTCTATCTTAAGTAACTTAGAAGCTACACATTCACCTTAATCAAAACCATGAACACTATAGCTTCCCTACCAAAAAAAATCATGTCTTTAGTATCCTCAATAATAAAATATAACATATTCTTATGGAGGATAATATTTTCAGTCAAGTATTTTAGCCTCTCATTAATAATTTCACCATCTTCTTCCTCCTCCCCTTCCTTCCTCTTTTTATCCTCATCCAACCCAACCACTGAAACATCTTTTTTAAAAGCATGTTCCAACTCAAACTCACTGTTCTCTCCCTCAACCTAATTATCATCCGATATAAAAAAATCCTCCTCATGATTATCTTTTTCCTCCTCTAATTCCTCTTCTTGATATTAGAACAAAATGAAATCCCTCATCTTTTTTACAAGATACTTAAAACGGGTAGCTAAAGGGGATTTTGAAGTAATTTTAATGGTAATGTATTTATGAGTATGACCTTTCACCTTCACTTTTTAAATTATATTCCCATTCCTTGAAGACTCAACTAATTTGACATTGATAGAAGACACCACCCCTAGGGACTTAACATATCCATAAAAAATGAAAATGAGGGTTTGGTGACAAAGAAAAGGGACCTTTTGTAATTACACTTCAGTAATTGAGTGTTTAAGAGACATCAACAAAAAAAAGGGAAAACTTATAGGAACATTATGCTTGAAATTATTTAATAGGGTAAAATGATAAAAGAATACAACACCATACCTCCTTTCAAGTGTTAAATACTTCATGACTTACTTAACCTTTTCATTATATAATATAGAAAGTGACTTATGAATAAACACACCATGGAAAGGTATCAATTATTCACTAGGATAAATAAATTTCTCTATTTACTTAGCCTTATTCCTCTTGTTCTTAAAATACTCCCATGACTACTCATCCTAATAACATGAGAAATCAAATATTTAGTAACCACAATTTTAACATCTCTCATGGTCATTGTTCTAAAATTCCAGCCTTTATAAAAGTTTATTCAGAGGTGAGTATAACTACCAAAAATTCATCCCATGTAATTATATATCCCACCATCCTCTAATATTGGCCATACATCATTGTTATTCTTTATAAAACCAATAATAGATGGTTATACATGAAACCCCACCCATTCTTGACTTTAATTATTACAACTAATTGTAATCTATCTTTCCAAAATAAAATATTTGGATAACACTTAGGAAATGAATAATAATAATGAACATCACCTTGTGTGTATTTGTGCAAACCTCAGCATCACTCAAATCACTAAAAACTCAAAAATAATACTGCCATCCTCCCTCATCATTTACCACACTCAACATTAAGATATTAGAACCATTTATGATATTATATTTACTCCCACAATGATTAATTTACATGTTTCAAAATCCTGAATAATAACTTTATAAAACCCCTCAAATATTAATAAAATTAAACATAATAATAATAGAAATAATCCACATCACCCTAGCAACCTTGATATGAGAAATAAATCTCATATAATCAAAATTATATAAAACCCCTATCTTCAAAAATGAAATAATTCACTTCCCCAAGTAAATAAAAATCATTAAACCAATTGGTGAAGTCACTAATGTTTGTTCCTCTATTGGCAAACCAATCAACAACTTTTTTACCTTCCCTAAAGGTGTGATTGATTCTAATTCACTAAAAGTGCTTAATGATATCAAAAATATCATGAATAATATTACTTATAGTCCAACTAGGATTGTGATTATTAATAATATAATTAAATATATTCATGAAATCCCATTCAATACAAATATTAATAGAACCAACCTCATTGGCCATTCTAACACCCCATAAAGCTACTAGGGATTTAGTTGCATGACTAGGTTAAATACCAAAGTTCCTAGCAAAGCCTGTAATCACCCTACCATTATTATGCATTATAACTCCCCCACCACCTTCCTTCCTAGGATTAAATTAATAATATCCATCAAAATTTAATTTAAACCAACCTAGGGAGGGGGAGATCCATTTAGTCATTCTCATAGCCTACTTACTCTGAATCTTAGAAGGACTAAGACTCAGAATAATCTGATAATTTGTAGTAATATTCAATTGAAAATCACTAATAATGTTCTCCTCCTTCACTTTTGATTCGTGTGTGTGTGTGTGTGTGTGTGTGTGTGTGTGTGTGTGTGTGTGTGTGTGTGTGTGTGTGTGTGTGTGTGTGTGTGTGTGTGTGTGTGTGTGTGTGTGTGTGTGTGTGTGTGTGTGTGTGTGTGTTTGTGTGTGCGCACGCGCGTGTGTGC
Source organism: Torreya grandis (assembly GCA_037957365.1). NCBI lineage: Eukaryota > Viridiplantae > Streptophyta > Pinopsida > Cupressales > Taxaceae > Torreya > Torreya grandis. The sequence goes on along the minus strand of JARHVA010003331.1, from coordinate 666,469 downwards.
ATGTGTTTCATTATGACTCATGGAAGTTATCTATTGATGTATTTTATTTATAGGACATGTGATTATGATATCTTATGCTATGGGAAAAATTTAAGTGTATTTTTTATTATTTTATATAAAATGTGAGAAAATTCATGGTTAAAAATAATGAAAAATGAAAAATAAAAAAAAATTATAAGTAGACAATTTTTTTGAAAAATAATCAATGAATGGTAAAAATGAATGTAAAATACATAAAAAAGATTAAGATATGTATAGAATTGTAATAAAATAAATGATAAATAGTAATTTTTAATGATATATGTGAACACAAATCAAGAATTAATAAGTAATGAAAATAAGAAGAAATTTGAAATAAATAATTCAAATTGTATGCTTGTGCTAGCATATGATGGAAGAGATTATGACCATGAAATGACATGTGAATGCTGGTGATAATATGGTATGAAAATATGTTTATGATGAAATCATGGTCCTATCCAAGGTCTTACACTACAAATCAAAAACTAAACCATGAGGCGTGACAAGGTGGTTATTTATGAGGAAATCTTAGTCATATCCAAGGTCTTACATTGCAACTCATAAAAGGAAAACCAAAAGGTTTAGGTTGAAACTGTCATCAAGGATGTGATTAGATAGAAGTGATATCTATTAATGGAAATATTAAGGATAATATGAAATGAAAAATAGTTAGTGAAGTGATAAATAAGTGATATAGAAATCCTTAGGAATGATGAGACACACAAAACAAGTATGCTAGTGCTATAAATTATTGGCATCAAGGACCTAGGACACTCCAACTAGTGAACACATAGCTTGAGTTAAAAAATGAATTACATATATCATGCCATGAATAAAAATGAAATTAGATTAAAATGGACCTACCTTCCCACAATGTGTTCCTCATTATTCAAGACCCCTTATAGAATCATCAGTCTACTATGAAGATTATATACTTGTGTAAGAAATTAGGTGGCACTAGATGATAAGATGAGACTTGCTATGCCAGACTATTAGTATACCATACCCCAATGGACTTTAGATCTGTTATTATACTATGGAGTTTTGGCTTTGACTAGGATAGGATATGTGCCAAGAGATCACATCTTTTAATGTGATTTTAATTTTAACATTGTAATTTCATTTTAATCATTTATTTCCATTTTGTTTTAAAATATGAATTTTTGTTCCTCCTCCATATGAATTCATAATACCAAACATGAGTGAAATAAGTGACAAACATAAGAGATCTTACACTGGGTCCCTAGAGAAGAATATTGAATATCATGGTATTAAAAAGTTCCTAGACTTGTTCACAAGTGTGCAATCTCAAAATTGGCTATGTATGCCTTTAATGAAGGGAAATAAGAAGGAAAGATTGATATTATAAAATATATGTTTGTGTAATGAGTGTTAAAATGATTGGCATACTTGTAGCTGATCATAAAGATGTAAGATAGTGTAATGGTAGATGTCATAGGCTATATTGAATATATCCAAGTCACTCAGAGGCTATATTATCACAAGTGACTATGAAATTAATAATCATAAAAAAAAGAGGGTAAGGAAATTAAATTGAATCTTGATAAAGTAACTAAAAATACCATATACATGCCTTACCTTACCTTTCAATTGAATGACTACATGCAAGTATCCTAGTCTTGATTGTGGAGGGAAGAATGCTTGCATTTTATAAACCCTAAGGATATAGAACTATTAATATAATTAACACATTTGTATGTAGGATGGTTAAATTATAATTGAATAACTCTCAAAACTAATTAAAACTTATAAAAATTAAAAAAATAAGATTGTTAAGGCAATCTTAGAACCAAAAGACCAAGAATGCAAATGAAAAAATGATGACAAATAAATGTAGAACACACTAAATCACATTGGGAAGCATGTAAAACATGAACAACTAAAAAGGAATGTAGATCATACTAAATCAAGTTGGAAAACATGTAAAACATAAATGGAAAAAATTATTATAGAACATACTAAGTCAATTTGGGATCTAACTTTTAAGATTGTTTTTGCCTTTTAATCATTGCCTTTTATTTATTTTATGATTTATAATTTAACTCTTTTGGATTTTTATATTCCTCTACCATATAAATATGGAGACTCAAACATGAGTGAAATAGGTGAATAACATAAGAGAGCTTATAATTGGTCACTATAGAAAAGGACATAAATACCAAGGTGTCTAAATACTCCTATACTTACCCACAAGTAAGCATGTAATCTCAAAAATAAATGATGTGTGCCTAAAATGAAATGAAATAAGGGGAATAGTGGGGATCATGAGATATACATCCATGTAATAAGTGATACAATGATGAATATGCTTGTAACTAATCACAAGGAGGTAAAATAGTGTTATGAAATGGATGAGGCTATGCTATGATATTCATGTCATTAGAGAATCCATAATAACCTACAAAGGATCTATCATAAGCACTAATGAAATTACTAGTCATCCCAAAATAAGGGGAGGTAAACAAGGGTCAAATAATCATAAAGAAACCAAGGTAAAAAATGACATAAAAATAAAATAAATGATGATAATGAAAGAGATATATAATAACTAAAATGGAAATAAAGTCCAAATCTAATGTGTAATAAAACCAAAGAACCGAAAGTGACACAATGGTTCTAGTTAAGTTAAATAAAACCAAAGGACTCAAATGAAACAATGGTGCTAGTAAAGTGTGTTTATGAGGAAGACTTGTTCCTATCTGAGGTATTACAATGCAAGTCAAAAAATATAAAGTGAAATAAAACCAAATAATCTCAAGGAAATAATATTGTAAGTAAAATGAAACTAAATTAAATAAAGTGTACAAAAATAAAGAAATATGAGACATACATAACAAGCAAAATATATGATAACGTCTATATCAAAGATGAGCATGTGAAATACAAACTTATATGTCTTAGAATGTTTGTTGAAGTTGAATTTGTTTGTTATTATGCAATATATTAGAAGATTAGGAATCATACGATTCCCCAAAGGATAATTATATGTAGGTATGGGTATCTTAATATGCCCCAAAGTATAACATGACATAGGGATGGTCATCACAAGATGCCCCAACATGTGGTATGGAGTGAAGTGAATTTGAACAATTAGGTGAATTACATGGGTATTTACGATACAATTGGAGAAAGGTAAATGTGTTGGTTTGTTAGATTTTAAGGGTGTTGAAGCTTAAATAGGATTTGAAGGAGAGGTATGAATAGGTATATAAGGTAAAAAAAGATAATTTATTATGTGCTTTAGAGTAGGAAATTTAACTCAGAGCTTATTTAGTTCATGTGACCTAAGAGGTTGAGGTTTAACAAATATAACCACCTATTTAAAATTGTTCATGTTATATATCCTTTCCTTATTGGTGTGAGAATAAGGATTAACTTTGGTTTGGACAACATTAGTATATGAGATAGATGTATGGGGTAATTTTTGTTTATCATTAGGTAGTTGATGTTTGTGTTTATGTGATTCTTTAGATTGGAGTTGTGAGGATTGAAGATAGTCTTGATAGCATTGATTTGTAAGAGTATCAAGATTGGAATGTGGTTCAAATAAGGAAGAAAGAACAAACCAATGAGGATCATGACATGTCTCAAGAGAATGACCTTTAGTAGCATGCCATGATAAAACTTATTAATATTGTACCATTTCGGAGGAGGTTTGGAAGGATCAAAGTTCATGGGTTTATAGGGTGGAAATTTATTCTTAAGATATTATAGACTCAAGGAAGGGTGGGTAGGGTTAAATTTGGTCAAACTAGATGCTCCCATTTGATTTTGGGGAGGCTTATAAGAATAAATGTTATGAGAAAATGATTAGAAAGGTTCCTTAGTAGTTGTTTGAGGTGATTCAAATTGAGTCATAAGAAAGTCTTGCCTTTTTGCTTGGTCTAAGGTTTCTTCTAAAGTTTTATGGGAAACATCCAAAATTTATATTGATCAGGAGTTTTAAGATTGGTAATTTTTAATTTTTAAATAATATAATCATTCATGTTATATTTAACTTTGTTAGCTAGAGAATTCCATAATTTGATAAAAGTCTGAGCAGATTCATTAGGAAGTTTTTTGGCATTGATTAAGTGGCTAAGATAATTTTTATAAAGTTCATTATGTTAGAATTCCTTCACTAAAACATTGAATAAATCCTTTAGCTGTGTAATGTAATGTCTATGAAGCTGATTATACCATTCAAGTGCATTGCTAACAAAGGTTTTGGCTAAGAGATTGGTGGTATTAAAGGTGTTAGTTTGGACCCAATATTTATAGATATTATTGAAACATTAATAAAAATAGTGGGGTCTTTAGTTCCATGATATTTAATATTTGGAGAGATGTTTCCAATGTCTATGGATACAATGAATGGATTTAAAGGTTCACTTCGAATATGTTGAAGAATTTTGTTATGAAAAGGGGGTTGAGGGATGATTTTCTCATTGGAATCTCTAAGAGGAGGGACAAAGTTTTAATTTAGTTGTCATGATGAATTGAGGTGGTTGAATATCCATTTTTAATATATGAGATTGAATTTTCATCATTTGGGAATGGTTAGTTATCTCCATAACATTCATTTGTTGAATCATTTGAGCAAGAATTTGAGTTGTATCAATGGGAAGATTTTGATTATTAGTGGTAGGAGGTGGAATGTTAGGGTTGGTAGGAGGAGCATTACCTATATTGGTAGTAAGGTATGTATTTTTTTTGTGGATTATTCCCAATATTATTAAGAGGAGGAATATGATGAATAAGATCAATTGTATTACATTGTGTAGTAATTTATTTAGGATTAAGAAGACATGAAAGAAGGAATTCAATATTTTCATCTGAAATAATAATAAAAGTGAGTTTATGATCTAAATCCTTAATTATGCAATGTTTGTGACTAATTGAAAGTTGAAAATAAGACATAATTATGAATTGATTATTTTCATGAACTAGGTCAGCCACCTACTATACTATGTATAAAAGATAGAGGCATAAAAAACTAGATCAACCACCTACAGAACTAAGTCAACCACCTATTTAACTATGTCGACCAAGACCTATAAAGTCAAACATGTTGATATAGTTGATTTTTAGGAAGAAAAATAGTAATGTGAAATTATACTAGGTTAGATATCCTATAGAGTTATCTAGGTTAATTTATATAATTTTTAGAAAGAAAAATATAAGTATGAAAAAGGGCTAGAACAAACTAAGTTGACTAGCTAAAGTTAGTTTTATCTAGAAAAATAAAAAACAAACTGGGATGACTATCTAAACCTAGTTAATTATGTATTTAATTTTAACAAAAATAAAAAAATTGAAAAAATATAATACAATTTTTGAAGTAATGATTTATTTTACTAAGAAATAGAAATGAAATATTTAGATAATCAACAAAATTAAATTGCTAAGTTGGTAAGAGTGAACCTGGAATATAGAACAAGCTAGACTAGGTTAATTTAGTAATTTTTCCTAAGAATGTTGAATCATGTGCACATAAAAAATAAAAATAATTTGATCATCTTTACTTAGTCAAAAAATTTCACACAAAGAGCCAAACTAGGTTGATAGGCTCAATTTAGTTGAAAAACCTACAAACAGATTATCGAACTAGGTAGATAAGTTTGACAAAGTTTGAAAACCTATGCACAGAATGTTAAATTAAGTCAATAAGGTTGATCTAATTAAATATAAATTAAAAATTAAAAATTAAAAATATACAAGGGTTAGATTCACATTAGGTTCACCATAATGTATGCAAGTGAAAGTGAAGTTGATCTATAAATCAATCCTAACTTGAAGAAGATAAATCATCTAACTATATCGCTATCAATAATTAGTTAATTAGGGTCATGACCAATATGGATCTACTAAACCTACCTAAGGGATATCTTATCATATGATATGTATAGATAGGTTTTCAAATCCTCTAGTCAAGTAACACCACAAAATAACCATAGTTAGGTTTATAATGCAATAATAAAGTAAATCTAATCTAGTGCTCACTATAGCTTGTGGTATAAATGGGGGATATACATAAAAAATAAACATGAAAAGTAAAACTCTCCTCAAGCCAATGTAGACTTAATCCTAAGAAAAGAGAAATAATATAATCATTAGCCATTACTTGTGAAAATCTATCTACCAAAATAAAGGAGTAAGAGTTAGGAATACTTACAGGTTTGAAGATGAACCCTTAATCTCTTCCTTCATTGATGGTGCTTTACAAGAGGTTTTTGTGTATTTATAAAGAAGGTAAGGATGGATAATGGTTTAAAGTCTATCCAAACACCTCTTAGTGAATCTTAAGCTTTCACAAGACAAAATTTCTCCTCTAAGTATGAAACCCTATACAATTAATCCTCAAGTAGAATGGTAGAAATGCAAACTGTAAAGAAGTATAAATGAATGATTCTCTCTTTATAAATGAAGTCGAGGGAATATTTATAGCCATGAATTGAACTTAAACCCTTCAAAAAATTTATCTAACAAGGTCAGCTGCATCAACCTTGTTAGGTAAGAAAAAGATCCATAAGGTTTTTAAACTAGGTCGGTTAGGTTGATAAAAAACTATAACGTGTATTGAATTCCTAATGGGGTCAACTGGGTTGAATGCATCCATTTTTATAGACCTATAAACATAGTATAAATCATAGATTCAACCTAGTCAAATCTGTATATTCTAGATGATATAGTAGGATAAGATAAATTACAGAGTTAACCTAGCTGACATAGTAATAAAACAGAGTAACAAAGTCAACTTTGTTGACATAATAGGAAAGTAGGCCACAATAGATAATATAAATATAATATAAGTGGACATATATTTTATTATAATTTAATTTATATTTTATATTTATACTTTTAAGATATTTGAGAGTGGGTTTGGACCTCTATGAGTTATAATGCAAATTCTAGGTTTTGGAGTGTCCTAATGGATTTTAAACTTAGCCATATTTCAGGGTCCTAAGATTTCAAACTTAACCATATTTAAATATTTTAAGGAGACATTATAAGAGGTAAATGGATAGACACTCTAAATAATTTGGACTAATGGTAGGAATGATATAAAGCCAAAACAATCTTGCGTGGCACTTATTATCTCCCCACCCCTTTCCCAATGCACCCTTTAAGGCATCCACTCAGAGAGATTGAAACTCGATGGGTTCTTATAAGAGAGAAAGTGTTAGTAAATATTAAATGTTTAAAAATATTGTGTCTATATAATTTGTACTAGGGTATGGCTGATATCCTTTGATCTTTAAGAATGCATAGGTCTAGGAAAATATCTAACCTTCTTCTAAGAATGATTTTGATGACATTATTGTGAAGTTCAAGGTGTAGGCTGTAGAAAATCATGGAAATGTTGATGGATTACTCTACCTATATATATATATATATATATATATATATATGATGTTTATTACACTAATTGAAAAGGAAATAGAATTCCCCATGTTTAGGAATATATTATAGATATATTAGGAGGTGGTAAGCTCTTGTCATTATAATGATGTGTTATTTTAAGATGAAGCACATCAATGTATTGTTGAAGCTATCAGGAGTGTGTTGAAGTCATGCCATGTAAATAACAAGTGCAAATATAGTTATATATCTACTATTGTGCAAATAATCTTTGGTATGCTTGATAATATTTCACCTAATGACCAACTATCTTATGAAACTCACAATATGGTGCATATTCCCATTTTCTAGGTGGAGAATAAAGTTTTGCCATGGGTATAACCTCATCAAATAAATCATTTTTATCCAAACATCTAGGAGTAGGATCCTAAGTAGATATTGTAGTTGTGATATATAGCCTCGATGTAGGTTAGAATAATGTAGCCAACATCTCTAGGGGAAGGTTTCTTGAAGGATTAAAAAATATAGAAAAGTGGCAAGGTCCTATTATGGCATGATCTAGGATAATACCCATAATATGCTTGAAGGTAACTAGAGAAGAATGAGTAGAAACTGGTAGCTACTCCATCTCAGACCTATGAACATTATTGGAAGAAGAAATAATGCTAGTTGTAGTAGAAGGAGAGGAGACTATATCTACCAAGTGAATTCTATGTACATGTAAAGTAGATTCATAAGAATTTTGTAAAGAAGATCTATAATAAATAATTTATGTATTATTATCTTGATCACAACAAACTAAGAATGGTTCATATATGGAATAAAATCATTATAATCATGTGTATGAAGATAAATAGTGCAAACATCAATGATTATATCATTTAAATAATAATGAGGGTGTGATTGTTTAGGCCTACCTATTGAGCCATATAATTTATTAGTAAATTATTGGTGAGAAAAAGGTCCCAAATAAGGAGGTATGCTACATAATTTTAGGAGGGAGATTTGAGGTTTTGATCTTAGAAATGATATCATTAAGTTTGTCATCATCAAAATCAAATAGATTATGTGGTATTTTCCCGATAAGTTTTGGGTGTCCATTGTAACCATAATTGGAATTGAAGGGATAGTTAAATAATTGATATTTATGAAAGATAATGTTAGGCAAAGGTTTGAGGGTAGGTATTTTAAAAGCATCATTATCTTGAAAATTTTCAAAATTTAAAGGATAAGTGTCTCTTTGAATCCTATATTTAACACTATTATGAGTAAATTTGAAACATTGGCATGTTGAAGAGGTAATAGCTCTCATGTGATGCGTCCAAGGTTGATTGAGTAAAATTTTATATGATATAGGTAAATTAAAAATAATAAATTTAACTCTCATTGTGAAGAGAGAGATTGTGTTTGGATGCCAAACACAACTAAGGGGAGGCATTTGTCTTCAATTGTAGCTCTTGGAACATACTCTAGGTAGATTTAAGAATGCATTCAAAGTATCCAAGAATTTAATTGAAGTGAAAGGAAGCATCACAAGTGTTTGATAATTCATTTATAAAGGCACATTTGAATTTAATATCACCCCATTTGGAAACTAATTAATAAAGGAGGATCATCCACACAAATTAATATTTCATCCTAAATAATTGAAGTAATGGGGAATTTGAGTGTGAGAGAAGTATCTATAGTTTCATCAATGGGTATAAACATATCATCACATTATTGAAGGATATTATCCTTAGACCCAAACAAGGTAGCTTCTTTCCTCACTTACAGAGGCTAAGGGATGTTCATTTTAAATAAAAGTTACATTAAATGATTACAATGATGAGAAGTCCTCCTTAGTTCTAGAAAAGGAATTTGAGATGGGAGGTGAGAAAGTTTAGTTATAGGATCCCATTCATCATATCAAGTTAGAACCATATAAAATAAAGGTTAAAAATGTTGAATCAAGTCTACTAACATAGGATTAAAGAGAATGTGACTTGATGATAATAGGAAGTAATTGTTTGGGCTTGGTTAGCATAGGTTGGCTAGGTGATTCAAACTGCATTGAGGTTGTTGATGTTATTTTAAACATAGATGGGTTAAGAACCAGCTAATTTGAGGTAGTTGATGTTATGAATGGAGATGTAAGAACAAAATTAGACTAATTTTTGGTATTCAAATTAGGTAGTTCTAAGTGGAGAGAAGCAAATGGTATCAGATTAATAGATTTTATAGTAGTATAATAAGGTGAAAATCAAATTTTATCATTTTTTGACAAACTTTGGATAAATGGTGAGGGAGTGGAGTGTGTTGTGATAGAAATGGGATTAGGAGGTGTTTTTTAATGTTATTATATGTGAAATGATATGTATAGTTATCTTAAATGGTGCATAAAGTAGGAACAATATTATAATTAGAATGTGGATAAGGATCGATATATGATACTATACACCTCATGTTATTCATGTTGACTACATTTTCATCATTGGTTATAGAATTAGGGTCAATTAAAGTTTCCATAACATTAGAGGGAGGAGGTTGAGTAATATTATATTGATGATTGGGAAGTGGATATTTATATATATCAAGGTGAACATTAGCCCGATTAAGAGATTCATGCTTGATTATGGATTCATGAGCTTTAGCTAACTTTACATATGGTTGTTGATGTTCATTAATAGTTTTGTAGTATTAATTTTGGATTCTTTCTATATTACTAATTTTAACAATAAAACCCAAAATGAAAAAAAACATCAAATAGAGAGGATAAAGAGATAATCATATGCTTATATTAAAATCAATTACCATCATTTTACCTCTTCTATCTCCCCTCCAAGATTGCCAAATTCATTTGAGTGCAAAATATGTAGATTATTGGGTATGCTTGATTATATTTGATGATGGATTTAATGGATTCTTGGCTTGATGATGAATTTTGATAAGGCTCTATGAGTGCTTGGATAATGCAAGTATGGATGCTTCAAATTCTTAAGTTGGATTCAATACCTGTAAGTTGGTTTCTATGGAGGAATTGGCTTGTTTATATAAGCCATGGGAGGGAAAATCAATAGCTCAAATTTAATTTTTGAGCCATTTAGATCAATGGCCAAGAAATTTCCAAGGAATTTTTAATTCCTTAGAAACCTCTAGAATAGAGGTTTCTATAAGAGAAGGGTTAAATTAGAGGAGATTCTATAATTCTCTGATTATATAATCTCCATTAGGGATTAGGGGTGTAGGAATAGCTAGTTTAGTAGGGTGGTAAATGGGTAGGTGAATAAAATGTATTTTTAAATTGGAAAGTGGGTTAATGGGTAGGTTAGTAGGTAAGTAGGCTTAGTTAGTAGTCTAACTAAAGTGATTCATTGATTATGAGGGTAGAATAAGGTTTATTGGATGTAGGAATTTTGATATGGAAAATAGGGCATTAGTTAATTGGATAGGAAATATAGTTATAGGTTAAATTAGACAAATTAGTGGAATTATTAAAGTGAATGGATTTAGGTGCATAGATTTTCCCCTCTTTGAAAGGGAATTATGAATGGAGTGAAGTGGAAGGAGTAATGGTATTTTAAAAAAAACCATAATTGTAAACAAAGATAGAGCTAGTAAGTATGATGCCCCCTCGAGGGAGCATGCCTAGACGACTGACCTGAATAGTCACTCAAATAATAGTCCTAAGGGTGGAATAAAGCCAAGATGAATAAATGGGGTTGGGATGCCCCAAGTAATGATGTAGTTATGATTATATGCCCCAAGTATAGATGCAAGGAAATAGTGGCTTAATATCAAGATATGGGTTCTAGACAAATGACCAATGTCTAGCAAGGAGATTGATTAGTAAGATGGTGAAGGTACCAAATGAAGATATGGTTTGAGAAATAAAGGGATGAGATAGGCAATAAGTTGATGATGTTTCTCATAGTAAGGACACATTATAAGGAAGGTTTGAAATTTGATAATGGAGATTAGATGCGTTAATGAGTGATAATATTCCACTTCATGTATATTGCATAGATGAAAGTAAGATATGATTATTGAGTGATTAATCTAGAACAGGATGAAGATTGGGGATTGATAGTGGCTAAGATATTATTGGGCATAAAACCATGGCTAGATGCTACCTACATAATCTTATAATATCTTAGGCCGATGTAGTTCTGACTCAAGATTAGGTTAGATGATAGGGATATGGAAAATTCATGCCTTAAATGACTTAGAAATGATAATTGGTGATGAAAGAAGGTAATATATGAGTTTGATAGGATTTGGGTTTGAAAATATATGAGAATAGGAGTGTTAAGGGTTAAAGAGATGATGGAGGAGGATAAAAAGGGTGTTAAATAGGATAAAAGGGAGTGAAAATGGTTTCGTTTTGACTTTTAACCTTGGTGAAAAATTTATCTAAGTTAAAAACATGGATTGGATTTCGTGAGCTTCACATCATAGCAAGAGAGTCTAGGAGTTCCAAAGCCTTGAGGATGCTAGACCACCAGTATGTTGCTAGTCCCTAATTTGGTAATTTGTTAAATTTTGACATTATTTCATGTTATTTAGATTAGAGGTGTCATATATGTAATACCATGATTGAGGAAAATGCCCTCAGTCATGTTATTACACTTACAACTAATAATGCTATGTTTTGAGTTATGATATTACAATAAACTATGGGATTGAAGTATTATAATACTGTAAGTCTTGATTCATGATATCATGATACCATGGGTTAGTGAGTTTTAGTTTTTCATAACCATGAGGTTTGAATCAAGGTTATGCAAAACTGTGAAACTCAATTAACAATGATGATGAGTTTGTTAATTAGGGCAAAATAAAAAATAGTGATATTACCATGGGTGGTTAAAGGATGAGGCATAGAAGGATAGGCTAAGGGGTTTTAGAGGGATAGGTAAGGAATTATATGAAAGAAAGGGAGGAGGTTAGTTAGGATTAGAATTAGTTAGGTTAGCATGAATGAGGGATAGTGAGGTGTAAGTTAGATGATTAAGGTTGAGGATAAATAGGATAGGTAAGTAGGGATTAAGAGTGTGTAGGCAGGCTAATAAGGATGGGTATTTAGTGGATTAAATGTGTAAATGAGTTATGAAATGGGTTTAGGATAGGTATTAAGTAATTAGATTAGGTTAGATAATTAGATAGGAGGTGGTGTTGGTTAGGCTAGGGAAGGAGTGGTTAGGATTGGTCAAGGTATATTAGTATGGATTATAGATTTTTAGGGTTTGGGGTAAGTAATACTATGAGGTATGGGTAGATGAAGTGATTAGGTGAGAGAGGTTAAAAAGGAATGTGTGATGGAATATGTTTAGTGATGGGTTGTGTGATTGGTGCAAGAGGAATTGGGTGTGATGGAATCTCAATTACATCATCCTGGTGCTTCATGAGATGCATTGGTTGACCCCTATGGATTATGGTGTGCTAGATATAGTCTAGTTGTATTATATATCTATAATGTTGGTGGTGCAGATTGATCATGTGTTGATTATGATATTAGTGGAGAAATGACAATCAGAGATGAGTACCTTCCACTTCATGACTAGAGAGATGATAGTGACATTAGAGGACATATATTGGATTTTACAATTGATGATGATAGGGGATAGGATCTATTTTTGATCACATACACACTGATTGTAACAACATAAAGATTGGAAGTAGGGTTTCAAGTTCATTTAAAGGATTGACAGGTGGATATTGATAGATGCTTTTGAGAGGGTACCATTGATTGATTGACACTAGTGGTGATGTCTCTTATTACTAACATATTTATACCATACAAAAGTGGATAGTGGTTTCACCTAGGACTTGGAGATGTGGTTGCTGACATGGTTTAATATTTTAATGTGTTTGTATGGGGGATAATGATGTTGGCACATTTATATTAGGAGTTGCACTTGGGGGCCTACAGGGGAGCTGTGAGCCTGGGTCCATCAATTTTACTACATATTTGGAGTTGGGAGCACATAGCTATCCAACAACCTCTAGGTACTTGAGTAGTTAGAGAGCCTCATGAGCCTAGTCTTTAGATAGTATATTTTAATGGATGTGTAGAGAGGCCATGTCAAGGAGATGAGTTTCTATAGAAAAGCTTTTTATACTTTATGTCTAGAGCATATCACTTGGATGCCCTATAGGGGACTTTAGTTTATTTGGGAGGATGAGGTTGAGGTGACCTAGTATATGTTGACAAAGTGTTATTTGATAGGTTGGAAGGACATCATTATAGAGTGATTTACACCTAATAGTGTTCAGAGATAGTTAGGGTTCCTAAAGGATGTTCTAAATGATGAACATTTATTTACCTAGAGTGACCGATAGAGGCCACAATGGCACAAGGAAATGGAAAGAGATATATCATGCATAGATTATGATAACCTTACACCAATACCATGGGATTTATAGACACCTTTACTAGATCTAGGTGTGATAATAGCATATACCACATGGTGGGTTTAAAATATCCTAGTGAGGTTACTTAGGCATAGACCTATGGTATGGAGATGAGTGGTTAGGAGGGTTTTGTAGATGTAGGTGAGCTTATAGAGATAGAGGAGAGTATATATTCTAATGAAAGATGCTTAGGATAGACAAGGATATCCAGATGCCATGAATGTATATGGGGTGATGGTGATTAGGCAATGGTAGTAGCTTAGCCTAGAGGGAGTGGGAACCAGTCTAGGGGGAAGTACATAGGTTAGAATGATTGGGACATAAGATGGATCCAGTGTGAGTGGGGATGGTTTAGGACCATCCTAGAAGCCATTGACTGATTATGAGGGATATTTATTAGCACATCTTAGGATAGGGTATAGGTATGGCTTACAAAGATAGTTGGTATTACTATAGAGAGAGACCAACTTTAGGCCAAGTTAAAGGTACAAAAAACATAGAGGAATGGGTAGTTAGCCTAGGCACATGCATACATTATTAGTTTATAGGGACATGTCACCTCTTTGTAAGATTAAATAGCTATTATACAAAGACAAATCCATAGTTAGGACACACAAATTACTAGGTTTCAAGCATAGGTTAGCTAGATGTAGAATAAGATCAGAGATCTAACTGGAGAGGTAAAAGTGGCTAAGAGGGCCAAGGAGGAGGTAGACATAACTATGCTAGCAAGTGGAATGGGGGATGTTATGTCAAACATCATGATGTTGACATGAGATGCACACTATTAAAGAGAATTATATGAGGCAACAATGCCAGTTGTGCATCATGCCCATATGTTTAGAACTAGCTCATCAAAGTTAATACACCAATGACCCAGAGGAGCACCAGGAGTCTAGCCAAGATAGTGTGAGTTAGTATATGTGTGTGTGTGTGTGTGTGTGTGTGTGTGTGTGTGTGTGTGTGTGTGTGTGTGTGTGTGTGTGTGTGTGTGTGTGTGTGTGTGTGTGTGTGTGTGTGTGTGTGTGTGTGTGTGTGTGTGTGTGTGTGTGTGTGTGTGTGTGTGTGTGTGTGTGTGTGTGTGTGTGTGTGTGTGTGTGTGTGTGTGTTGTGTGTGTGTGTGTGTGTGTGTATTTTGTTTATTGTATCACATTTATGCCCATGGGGATCTTATATTGTATATATTTTTTGACATAGACTCCATGTGGGCATTTGAGATTGTATTATTATGAGATTTTTAATGTGATGTGATGTGTTTTTATTAAAGGTAAAAGTGGATTTTTGATGGACCTTACCCATACAAAATTACCATCTAAATGGCTATTAACATAGACCAAAAGCTCCACAAACATAGGAAGAACATACAAGTTCACTAGATAGTCACATCAAATATAAAACACAAAAATAGTTGATTCATAGCTTCCATTATAAAATTTAGAGATTTAATAATGAATTTTCTTCCATTCTTCGTAAGCTATTTTCCATTCCTATGTCATTCTTTGAAATTTATTCACCAAACTGCTTACCAATTTTTCCTTTTTAAATGTAGTATCCAATCCTTTAAGCTTTTTCTTGGGACTAGGATCATTCTCACTTGTGTTGGCATTGTTAGAGAACATAGATAAACCCTCCATGCTTTGCATTGCATTATTCACTATAAATTTATTGAAACTGACCAAAATAGTTATTTTTTCTTTGAGTTCTCTATTCTTTTTGTCTAACCTATTAATTCTATCAAACATAATCTCAATTTGAGATGCCATTTCAACTTCCTTCTCCCAAGTACAATAAAAACTATCTTTTTTGTTGAAGTTATTTACTTCTTTCTTCAATATTAAATGTTCCTTCATGAACTAGTGTAGAAATGCCTTGTGAATATTTACCTCATCCTCCAAAATCTCTAATTTATTTTTATTTTTAGAAATATCTTTAAAATATTTCAACTCAAAGTCTACCTAAACATGTGGATGAGGATCCCCTATTTTTAATTGTACATGGTTGACCTTCTCTTTACTACTTGTAGGATTCAAATTTATTTCTTCCGTAATTTCAGATATGCAAGTGTCAATATGTATATTATGTTCTCCAATCTATTCCACCTCACTAAGAATATTCTACTTGATACCACCATTCTTGTCAATCTTCTTAAGGTCAATCATTACATCTGAACCCTATAGCATATGATTACTAAAAGACCATTCTTCCCTATTTTATACCCTATCATTATCTTCATTCTTGTTTGATTTAGGTTTAACATTTCTCCTTAGCAACTATTTTAGATGTACAAAGGTTGAGACATTGATCTTGACATTTTTCCTTTTAGCAATCGAGTATTGTGGGGAAGGTTTTTGTGCTTAGAATAATTTATATATAAGGAAAATTATAGCATGGTGTAATGGCTCAGATTTATTACCCATTTGGACTTCATTGATTGAATGATCCAAGGAATGTAGGATATAAAATAGAATACTCACAAGAATTTTATGCCTCATATAATTGAGGAAAGGGAGATGGTAATAATGAACTACTTTATATATACCATCTAAAGTTACATACCTGATTATTTGCTTTGCCACATCATTAAATGAAACTAGAAAGTCTTCTCACTTGAATCCACCTTGGAACACCATAAAATTTTCATCCCAAATAAGGAAAATTTCCTTTTCCTAGTAAAGATTTGTAGTCAACTTTATGTACTTGTTTTCTTCAATTTGAAGTCTAGTAACCCTATAAATAAACTCTTATGTGATTTCAATAGAGATATTCTTGATTTTTACCACTTGATTAACCTATTTTTTTACAAATTATTGGGAAAGATGCTTATTGTATCCACATATATGATATATGAAACTTCTTAACCCCCTTTATATGAAAAATATTCCATACCTCTATATTATTTCTAATGTTGTATGCATTCATTGGTTTCATATGGTTCAAATCTACACCCATGGTTGAAAACCTGTTCTCTATCTTACCAAAATCCACACTTGGAATACTTCTAAACTTAATGAGTTATATTTTAGAAATAGTCTTTACATAATTAAAAATATGATTTATGGTATAATGATGATCAAAATAATGTCATTGGTGGTTATGATTATGAAAGTCATAATAACTCAACATAAATTAAATACACATAAAAAAGCATATTCTTACATGCCACTTCTTATGTAAGATTTGACCCCTACATAAGAGGATTGTTTTTTTCCTTGTTGATAATATCATTTATATGATTGGTATGAATCTCCATTTTATGCCATACTTTGAATTCCTTTGTTTGAAACCTTATATTATCAAATGAATCTGTAATCATATTACCCTCTCTATATGTGTGCTAAAGAATGAATTTTTCAAACCCTTTTCTTATATGAATAATTTCATCTATTATATGAGATATAAAACATGTAATAAAATTATTTTTATTGAGGTAGTTAATAATATTTAGAGAATATACCTCACTACAAAATAATATATAAGCCAACTTAATATCCACCTATATCCCTCATAAGGCTGATAAAGCTTCAGATAAATGATTTGTTTAGAAGCCCATGCTTCCTTCACAAGCTCCCCATGATGGTCCTGAATTACCCCTCCACATCCTAAAATCCCAAGATTTCCTTTAGAGGATCCATCAAAATTGAGTTATACCCAACCTTTTTGAGGAGCCATCCATCTTATCAATTTTTTCAAGGCTACCTTGGGGTCCACCAAAAGAATGTTCTCAAGGTTAAGCTTCCAATCTTTAGCAATGTTTTCCTCAAAAGGAAAGAAAGGATACCTTTTTCCCCACCTTATATTATTGAAATTTTCATATAATAGGGGAAATATTTTTTAGAGACTCTAATGAATGAGCTATGCTTGTTCCTAAAGATTCTATTGTTATGTTCCTTCCAAATTACCAATAAGAATGAAGGAAAGCCAAATTCCAAATCTCCTTAAGCTCTTGATTAATAAAGGGACAATACAAAGCCTACCAAGCCTCCATTAGAGATGAATGAAGGACCTATGAAAGTTTGAATCTTTAAAATAGATAACCCAAAATGTGGAAAGTAAATATACAGTCAATGAAAATATGATTAATAGATTATAAAGAATTTTCACATAGAACACACCTATTTACCATATGAATACCTATTTTACTTAGATTATCCAATGAAAGAATTATATTTTGGACACTTAGCTAGCTAAAGATGTTGATTTTTGGAATTATATTTTTATTCCAAATATTTACCAAAGGATTTATATCAAGTTTTGAAGCTTCATATATCCAAAATTAACTTGATATATTCCATCCAATGAATCAATCCAAATTAATTCATCCTCACTCTATATATTTGTAATATTGTTACCCTTGAGAATAAAATTAAGATAAAAAACAATAATTACTAAAGAAATATTATCATTATCAAGGGTTAAATATTTCCACATTTTTTACCATTACAAACCTGTATATAATCAGCCACCATTTCCCAAAATACAAAAGATATTGTAGGAGAAATATGATTCCAATCAACAATAATTTCTAGAGAATGGTTTAGAAGCCAAGGATCCTTCCAAAATCTAATGCTCTAACCATTATCAAGATTCCACTTACAACCCTTGAGTAAAGTATTCCTATTTTTAGAATTTTTTTTCTAGATTGCGAAACCTTTGCTAAGAATAGGCTCAGAAAGGAAGTACAAAGGAGAATTGTGTATCTCAAAAAATCTAAATGGAACCACTAGTGTTTGATAGGGGGTAGACAAGTACTTAAATAAATAAATAGATGGATAAAAGGCTTAAGGCTTCTATGGGCTACTATAGATCTATAGAGGCTATCCAGTTTACCATCTTACACCAAGCTATAGAAAGACTCAAAAACTAGGTTAGGGCTAGCATGATCAAACACACAAAGGATGTAGGTATATCTAATAGTTATAACCATATTAATGCAATAAACTAAGCATAGAAATATAATTTCATATAAATTTTAGAAATGATAATCCTGAATAAAGAGAGATAATAAGTAATGCACAAACTTAGAAGAAAAGACACTTTCAAGCCAAATCAAAGACAAAACTTTACTTCCCAAAATGTATTTGATTTGGCTTAAAAGTAATGCACAAAATTAGAAGAAAAGACACTTTCAAGCCAAATCAAAGACATTTTGGGAAGTAAAGTTTTTTAAAAAAAAATCTAGGGTTCAAGAGCATGCCTAATCTAAGCCTTTTTGGATGGTGGAATCTAATCTTATTATAATGCCTAGTTCCTGATAAGAGGGGTGTGGGGGGAAATGCTCCCTCTACTATGGTCATTATGGGGTCCCCTATTGGTGAGGGTTTGGGGGAAACACCCCCAAATAAAAATTTCATTAAAAATGCATTTTAAAATATTGTAATTTCATATTAAATCTCAACTATTCTCTATTAGGTTACAGATCTAATGGTATAAATTATGTTTATATATTTTTGACTTAATATGTAACCCTCCTTTGAATGAGGGAATTTTAATCATGATGTCATATAGTGTGTGAGTGAAGAGGATATTGTAGTGGTTGTATTGTAGGTTTTTCCCTTCATTTGTTGGATTTAATAATAAGGATTAGCTATTTCTATGTGAGGATAGCCCATATTGGGTGAACCATGTTAAATATGTGTTTCTATTATGTTATGTTTTCTAAATTTTATTTTTGTCTTTAATTCATTAATATTTCTCTATGTTATATATTCCTAATGATTGGTATCAAAGCTAAAGGTTTATTTGGTAGAAAACATTGTAGCAAAAGAGGGTTCCTGGTTGGAGTGGGAGCAATGGTAGAAGAAGGCAACTTTAAGGTCAAAAAGTTTAGTAGCTAAAAATACTAGCTATGGAAGATGAAAATGGAGGACTATCTATATCAGAAATATCTTTTCCTACCATTGGGTGGAATAGTAAAGAAGCTAGTGACTATGAAGGGTGAAGATTGGGAGGTTCTTGACAGAAAGACACTAGGAATAATATGACTATGCCTGACAGCATCGGTGGCCTTCAATATTTAAAAAAAAAATATAACAATGGATGTGATAAAGGCTTGGATAAAGTGTATGAAAAACCTTCGGCCTCCAATAAGGAATTTCTTATGAAGTATTTATTTAATCTATAAATGTCAAAAGGTGGGTGTTTTGCTGGTCATTTAAATGAATTTAACATGATCACAAATTAGTTAAGCTCTATAGGAGTAAATTTTGATGATGAGGTTAGGGATATTTTGATTTTGTGCTCATTGCCAAAAAGTTGGAATGGCTTGGTCATGGCTGTGAGTAACTCTATCTCTAGTTCAAACACTTTAAAGTTTGATGATGTTATTAGTGTTATTCTTAGTGAGGGAATGCAATGGAAAAGCACATGTGAGACATAATGTAATTATTTCGATATGGAGAATAGAGGAAGAAAAATGAATAGAGGAAAGGGCCTAGGGAATTATGGTTAGTCTAAAAAGGGTAGATCTAAATCTAGAGCAACATTGGTGTGCTAGATTTGTGGGAAAAAATGACACCTACAGAAAGATTGTTGGTTTCAAAAAGGAAAACAAGGAGATGGATAATAAGATAAAAATTAGGAAGAAAATGTAATAAGTGATGTGTTCAAAGATGATTTAATAATTTATTTAGATAACATTAATGATTCTTGGGTGTTAGATTTAGGGGATTCATTTCATGCTACGCCCCATAATAAATATTTTGAAGATTGTGTTCAAGGTGATTTTAGATAGTTTATTTGGGTGATGGTGAACCTTGTAATATTGTAGGAAAGGGTAAGATACAAATAAAATTACTAAATTTAAATAAATGGTTATTGAAAGAGGTGAGGCATGTTCTTGAGTTGAGAAGAAATCTAATTTCATTAGGGTAGTTAGGAAGTGAGAGCTGCACAATTACATTTGCATTAAATTCATGAAAGGTCATAAAAGGATAACAGGTAATAGAAAAAGGAGAGAAGGTAGGTACATTATATTTATCTAATGGTAATGTTGACTCGTATATTGATTTAGATTCTACAGAAGTAGATACAAAATTATGGCACCATAGACTTGGGCACATGAGTAAGAAGGGGATGCAAGTTCTCCAATCAAAGAATATGTTGCTAGATTTGAAGATGGTGGATTTGGAATTCTATGAGCATTGTGTGTATGGAAAATATAAGAGAGTTAGATTTATCAGAGTTGGGAAGATAAAGAAGGATGAAAAGTGAGATCTTATGCATATAGATGCATGGGGATTGACTCAATTATCATCCCTTGTGTTCTTATTATATTACTTTTATTGATGATGCAACTAGAAAAACTTGGGTTTATTACATACAAAAAAAATTGATGTTTTTGATACTTTTAAGAAATGGAAAGATTTAGTTAAGAACAAGACAAGAAATAAGTTGAAGTGTGTCAGATTAGATAATGGAGGTGAATACTACAAAGAATAATTTGATAATTATTTTTCATAATATGGGATTCATAGAGAGAAGATGGTTCTAATAACACCACAACAAAATGGTGTGTCTAAAAGGATGAATAGGATAATTATGGAGCATGCAAGGAGCATGAGATTATATGAAGGGTTACCCTTATAATTTTGGGTAGATGTTATGGATACTACTATTTAATTAATAAATAGAGGGCCTTCAAGTCTTTTGGATGGTGGCATTTTAGTGGAAGCATGGATAGGTAAAAAGGTAGAATATTCCTTTTTAAATAATTTTAGTTGTGAAACATTTGTCCATATTGATAAAGAAAATAGAACCAAGTTTGAATCAAAATCCAAGAAATTTACTTTTATTGGTTATAGAGTAAATGATTTTGGTTACCATTTATGGGATTTTTAAAATCATAAAATCATTAGAATTAGAGATGTGATTTTTAATGAGAAGGTCATGTACAGAGATTAGTTGCAGGGAAAGAAACAAGAAAAGCCAAATAAAAAATATGCAGTAATTGATGAAATCATAGGAAATAAAATTCCAAAAGTGCCAAAAAATTATAATTTGTAATAATGACAACAATAAGTACCTCAAACTCCTAAAAGTGTAGTTAGAATATCTACCAAAGTAAGTAGACTCCCTGAATGATATTGTCCTTAACTCTATTATTTATTATTATCTAATGGTGGTGAGCCAAAAAGATATGAATAAGCAATTTGGTAAAAACCAAAAAAAAGTGGGAGCAAGGCATGAAAGAGGAGATGGACTCGGTACATAACCAAACATGGTATTTGGTCTAGTTGCCTACATGCAAAAGAGCATTATAAAATAAATGGGTTTATAGGTTGAAGGAAGAAGATGAAGGCAAAAAGAGGTACAAAGCCAAACTTATTATAAAGGGGTTTGCACAAAAGAAAGGTATTGATTTTGATGAAATATTTTCTCCAGTTGTAAAAATGACTTCCATAAGAACTGTTTTAAGTTTGGTAGTAGTAAAATATTTGCACCTTAAACAGTTAGATGTGAAGGTTGCTTTCCTTCATGGTTATTTGGAGGAGGAAATATATATGGAGAAGCCACATGTATATGAAGTAAAAGGTAAGGATAAAATGGTGTGCAGGTTGAAGAAGATTTTGTATAGTATAAAGTAAGATCCAAGGTAGTGGTATTTAAAATTTGACATGTTTACAAAAGAACAAGGTTATAGTAGATGTCATTCTGACCATTATGTCTATTTTAAGAGATTAGATAATGACATCTATATTATCTTGTTATTATATGTAGATTTCATGCTTGTTATAGGATCTAAAATGTAGGATATAAATGATCTTAAAATAAAATTGATAAATTCATTTGCAATGAAGGATTTGCGTGCTACAAAGAAAATCCTTGGTATGAGAATACCAAGAGACATGCAAAATAAAAAATTGACATTGTCTCAAGAAAAGTACATCAAGAAGGTGATAGTTAGGTTCAATATGCAAGATAAAAAACTTGTATGTACACCTTTGGGAGGGAAATTCAAATTAGGTAAGGAACATTATCCTAAAATGGAGGAAGAAATAAATTACATGTCTAAAGTTCCATATGCTTCAATAGTTGAAAGTTTAATGTATGTTATGGTGTGCACAAGACTAGATATTACTCATACAGTGGGATTTGTCAGCAAGTTTATGAATAATCCAAGAAAAGAGCACTAGGATATAGTCAAGTGGATTCTCAAGTACTTGAGAGGGATCACTGATATATAATTGTGATATGAAGGTTTAGATGCTACCTTATAAGGATATGTTGATGCAAATATGGATGGAGATTCAGATGGTAGGAGGATCACCATATGTTATGTATTCACTATTGATGAAACAATGGTTAGTTGGATTTCAAAATTATAGAAGATAGTTGCTTTATTAACTATAGAGGTAGAATATGTTGCAGCTATAAAATCTAGCAAGGAGATGATATTGATGCAATGGTTCATGGAAGAGTTGATGTAGATGAAGGAAGATTACAAGTTATATAGTGATATCTAGAATATGATTAATTTATCAAAGAACTCAACATTCCACTCAATAAATAAACATATACAAATCAGGTATCACTTCATTGATTTAGTTTTGGAGGATGGTCAACTGAAGTTGGAAAAGATCCATAAATGTTAGAATCCTGCTGATATGCTAATAAAGGTGGTTAGTAAAGAGAAATTGGAGAGTTGTTCATTTTCAATAGATATTCAAGGATAAAAAGGAAGATGAAGGGTCAAAGTTTAAAGAAAATTCCAAGTAAGAGTTGTAGTGGTGGAGTTGTAGCAATTAGTCACTAAGTGGAAGATTGTTAGATGGTGGAGCCTATTATTATTATTATTATTATTATTATTATTATTATTATTATTATTATTATTATTATTATTATTATGTTGGGTTCCTAAAAGTAGGGGGTGTGGGGCGGGGGGGGGGGGGGGGGGAAGAGGGGTGAATTCCCCCCCCCCCCCCCCCCCCCCACTATGGTCACCATGGGGGTCCTCCCTAGTAGGGGTTTGAGGGCGGTGCCCCTGAAGTAAAATTTTGTTAAAAATGCATTGTAAAATATTATAATTTTGTAGTAAATTTAGATTGTTCACT
Source organism: Torreya grandis (assembly GCA_037957365.1). Taxonomy (NCBI): domain Eukaryota; kingdom Viridiplantae; phylum Streptophyta; class Pinopsida; order Cupressales; family Taxaceae; genus Torreya; species Torreya grandis. The sequence continues at coordinate 642,644 of JARHVA010003331.1, read as the reverse complement.
ATTAGGTTGCAGATATAAAGATAGAAATTATTTTTGTCCTAATATTTAGTCTTATTTTTATATGAGGGAATTGTAATTATATTGGAATATAGTGTGTGAGTGAAGAGGATATTGAAGTGGTTGTATTTCAGGTTTTTCCCTTCATTTTTTGGACTGAATAATAAGGACTGGCTATTTTTGTGTGGACATAACCCATGTTAGGTGAACCACCTTAAAATTTTCTCTATTATGTTGTGTTTATTTCATTTTATTTTCATATTTAATTCATTAATATTTATCTATGTTCTATATTACTAACAAGCCTAAGCTAACTCATTATTCTCAACACTATTATTTCCTAATAATGCAACTTTCTGGTTTAGCAAAAGAAGAAATTGTTTATGTAAATTGTATAGATTGTTTTGAGCATTTAGGATTCTACTATGCAATGATAAATGTTTCAAAACCAAGAATGACATGTTATATAATATATTCCAAGTAATGAAAGATATTCTTTCATGACATACAAATGGAATAACTTCAAAAAATATCCTAGATAATGCCCTAAACAAGTTAAATCACTAAAACAATCAAAACCTAACATATATACTACGGCAAACAACTAGCAATTTCACTTTCCATAGAAAATTTCCCTCATATCAAACTCAAAATTATTGTGTAGAATTTTTACCAACTAATTATCCAATCTAGGAAGCAATGGAGGAATAGGATCAGGATGTGTGTGAGATGAGTCTAAACTAGGAGCCAAAAGTAGTGGAAGAGGTAAAGGAAAAGCTGCCAACTATGAGAGAGCCAATGTAAAGATCACAAGAATAGGTGAAAAAGTGTCTTGAAGGTGCTAGGAGAAACCAATAATCTTTAGAAAAATTATAGAGAGAAATGTGAATCACCAAAATGAGTTTTAGAGTAGTAGGGCATCCCCTGTCATAATGAAAACTAAGTGTGTCAAGAATGAACTAGGTGAGATTCAAGAAGACAAAAAAGCTTTGAGAGTGATGATAAAGAGACAATATTAGATAAAAAAATGTAGGAGAGAGACATGAAAATGATTGATGAAGCATCATATAAGGCAACCCTAATTTTCCAAAGGCAAAAAAGTAACCATTTCTAGCCATTTGGGCTAAACTATCTCCTTTTTTGCATGTTCTACCTTGGCCACAACCTAAACTATTGATTTTGTGAAGGAAAAATGTGACCTAAGCCACAAGTTTCCTCCTTAATCTAAGGCCTACATCAAAAGGACATTCTGAGTGGGTAATAGACCTCTAAAAGGGCCTTGAGAGGCATCTAAAGGGCCTATTTGTACATAAAAGGGTAGTAAGATGTTAGGGATATATAGGGGATGAATATATGATGTAGGAAAGGTCCATGCAAGTGTAAAATGTATCGAAGTGGGATAACTAAGGTTGGTATTTTGCACATGAACTGATGTATAATCATAAGGAGGAGTAGGGTCATGATAAATACGATTACATATGCCCTCAAGGTAAAATCAATCAGTGGTCAAATGAAACAGGAGTGTTGTGCAGTACTTAGAAGCCAAAAAAAAAATGAAAGTAAGAACTAAAAAGATAAAAGAGAACATTACCTACACTTACCAGATAAATATGGAGGTGGAAGAAGTTGATGGTGTGATCCACGAGTAAAAGTGCAAATGATACATAATCCAAATCCAACTCTACCTCCAGCTTTAGATCCTATAAAGAAGGGGCACAATTGATATCAAATCAAATTATATAATCCAAAATGACATTCACTAGGGTGTTGTCCCTAGTCTTCTCCCTAAAAGGGATATGGGTGACCTAGACATCCTCAAAGAAGGAGAACAAATCATGCATCACCTCAAAGAGGGGGAATAATTTAGAGCCAAGGAAAACCTAGGCATAGATGAAATAAGACACAACTAAGAGTGAGTCATAGAATAACTAAACATAACATACACCTAACCCATGGGAATCAGTCAAGGCACTAATGATTTCATGATATTTGATGGCATTATTCATCTCATTGATAAGGAACAAACTAGCTACAAAAAGATCATAGACCTAAAATTCATCGATAACCCAAGTCATAGCAGAATGTCTTGGCTTACCAAAATTACCACCATCTATATAAATCACCAATAAGATGTGCACCATGATGGGGGTTGAGGACGTAGGACTAAAAACTATGGAAATGTGATCTCAAATCAAGGCAAGATATGTGAGTTGCATGAGGGAAATAGAAAATAAAACTAAGTCACAAACAAAGTGGTTGACCAATGTTGACTACAATAAGAGGTAAAAAGGGAAAGTGGGGGTAAGTTTGTAGAAGATAAAGACTAGGAAGTAAGGCCAAAGTAAGTCCCAAACTATCACAACTAGCTAATGACACCACATACAACCATGGTGAAAAAGAGAAAATGGGAGTTAGAATGGATCAACTATAAAAAGTAGAGAAATGACTAACTAAAATAAGAATGATAATAAACTTCTATCCCTAGCTACCCACAATATGGGGCACTAAATTGAGAGGTTAATGTGGACTTGGAAGGGGTCTCATAGACCAAAATAAGGGTAGAGTGTGTTAGAGGTAAAATCACTGAGAGGGGGGTGAATTAGAGAGCCCAAATAATCCAACTTCAAATCTGATCTTTACAAATACTTAATCAGCTACCATAAGCATTCATGAAACATATACAACATTCATAGTAATGAGCAAGAGAGATAATGCAAGATCAATCACATAACACATTATATATGTTGGAAACCCTCTTGGGGGAGAAAACCCATTAGAACTTGAAATTATACTACTCTCTTATAATTAAAAGATCCATTTAGACCATCTACAAATGATCAAGGAGCTACAATCCCTATTTAGTGAGACTATAATCCCACAAGGTGATACCACACCTATCTAGATGAGCTACAGCAATAACCAAACCTTTTAGTAAGTCTCACCTTGTAAGGAGGCTACAACCATATTAGATGCTAAGTTTCCATAATAACACTTATAAATGCATCCACATTTGAATTGACATCAACAACACATGAGGATGGACCTCTGCTTATCACACTTCACCTTCACTCACACTCAAATAGAAAGTGTACTATTTTACCAAGAGAATTCTAACCAATAGGTCATATAAATAGTCCAAAATTTGTTATGCTCTTAAACTCATCCTCAGGTCACTCTACCCTCCTTCACTCCATAAAACACACACATAAGCCTCTCCTCAATTGCTCCTGAGTCTCTGACATGAAGTCTAAAACCCATCATCCAAAGACATTTCTTATCCATTAGGCATGTCTTATTCCTCAAGGTATCTCTCACACAAATACATATCTCATAAAAATCTTCATAGGTTAGACATAGCATCTATAGGTCACCCTTTAAGAAACTACACCTTTTAATAAGGCCCTTGTAGCTCTTATAGGTCTTATAAAGACTTATTCACCCATTTATCACACTCTTGAGAAAAACAAGAACAAAAGACCACTTTAAAATACATGGATCCACTCCTTATGTCCTCTTCAACATCATTAAATTATCATAATCATCTTATCTCACCTTTGCATATGCTCAAACAACTCAAACATAGATCTTACACACATGAACACCATTACCAAACATATAGTTAACTTCTTAAGCATTGTTCATACTCAAAATAGATTGATCACACCTTCAAAATCCACATAGAGCATCCTTATAGAGTCTACAATACTCCCAAATATCTAAGACATCATGAGACATAGACACAACATCAATACAAGCTCAAATATCCTTCTCGGGTCACTTGCAAAACAAGCATGAACACATAGTTAAATTTTAGTCTCACTTTATTTGACTATACTCACTTTCATATCTTCAAATCCATATTAATATATGTGACTTGGATTCTTATACTACTTTGATTTTTACTACATGAGAAAATTCATCTTCTATCAAAAGATATGGTCCAAAAACTAGACACTAGTTTTTTCATTTACAAATTCAAATATTCAAATGCAAACGGTCACAGTTAACCTTCAAACACAATGCTTGAATCTTGTGTCCTCTCAGTTAAGATTAAATACACAACATCTATCTTGACCAATCTTTAACACATAGTCCACTGATGCTAGATGTTAAACCTTAGTCACTTTGACCTCATCTTGTGTAATCTCAAAATGTTGACTCAATGTTCTTTGTTGATCTCTATGGATCAACCAAGGCTTTAATGATAAAATCTCACCATTCAATCAATTGATATGAATGCCCACTCACTGTTGGATCATTATCATGTACTTTTGATTAGTTTTTAAGTATCATGCACCTATCCTCATCTCACTACTTCTTAAATTCTTGGAGCAATGTGCATCATTGATCTTGATCAATCTTTAACACTTTCAAAAATGACTATGGGGACCCTTTCAATCTCCTTGAGTAGTCATTTTTTATCCTTAATAACTTCTTCTATGCTTTGATGTAAGATCTCAAATTTGGACCAGATGATTTCTTCATATAAGAGAATCCAACCATGTGATAAATAAATCCTAGAACACTCACATGTGTGAGATATAATTCCATTAAAATTCCTTCTCAAAAAATTCTATCACAAAGCCAATTATGCCAAAATACGTCTGGAAGACCAACTTTGTTCCTGCATAACTTTTGTTGTTCTTTAATGCATGATCTCAAATTTAGCACAAATCATCTACACTCAAAACTAAATAAATATATATAATTAATTTATATTTACACCTTTACATGTGCAAGATATAACACCATAAATATTCTCACTTGGCTCTTCTTGCTATATTGCAAAATTAGCTAAGTATGGGAAAACATAATCAAACTGCCTAAGAGGAAAACATAATCAAACTGCTTGAGAGCCTAACTTTGCATATGCATATATTTTATTGTGCTCCATCAAATGATATGAAAATTAGTGAAAATAAAATAGGCATAAATTAACAAACCCATATGATAATTTTTTCTAGATACCTTCACGTGTACAAATGTTGACCTCATCAAAATTCTTACTTAGATCTTTCTGTCCAATTACAAATTTAGCTAAGTATGGGAAAACAATGAATTTTAACTAAGAAGCCAACTTTTTACCCTCATAACTTTGACCATAGTCAATGCATGAATTGAGATCTATTACATAAAAATTGGAGACTATGGTGATCACAACCATATTACCAGATCCTCTTGACTCATTCCCACATGGAAATGGTGACATCATCAAACTACCTACTCAAATTTTCTACCATTAGACCCAAAGTGTCTAGATTAAAACTATGATCAACCAGAGGAATTCCACTTATACAAACAAGCTCTCAAAGCATATATAAAATTTTAGGGACATATTTCACATGCTCGAATCACCATACTCATCCTTGATCCTCTCTAGCAATGTCAACATTGAAGATCAACCAACCATACATAAAGCACATAAGAACAATCACATTGCACACTTTGTCATCATCACGTAGGATATAAAAGTACTTCATCCACTCAACCTGACACCTTTATTAAAAATCTCCAACAATATCCCCCTTTGTCATTTATGTCAACAACCATCATATATAGTAGTATATAGCTCACCTTCTCTTTCTTCAAGCACTCCCACAATAGGGACTTTCCATAATAGGAACTTTATCCCCCTTTGACATAATGATAAAGTGGGAACCAAATAATCTTGAGGACCTAAACATATCATAAAATAGGAAATAAACATCTTAGAGAGATGATACAAACACCCTCTTACCTTGATCCAACCTCTTCTTGTCTTGACAACTTCCTCTTGCTCCATGCCAACACTCTCTTCAACTAAGCACTACAACCAATGAATAAATAACACACAAAACCAAATAAATCTAATGTAACACATCAAGAAACATCTAAGAGGGATTCCCCCTAATAACTCTAAATAATTTCACCTTTTGATCATCTTCATATCTCCACACACCATGAAGAATCAACACACATGCTTACTAGCCTTCTCTCTCAAGCTACCATAAGGACCACCAAAAAAAATTCATATTAATCACCAAATAGGAAACATGCACTAAAACAACTTGAGAAATCACCTTGAAACACACATACCTTACTCTTTTGGAGAAACTAAGCAAACATTGCTCTTCTTCATGCTAGACCTATCTAGCCTCCTTGTAGCCCTACCTAGAAATTGCAAAGCCCACATCTTTTATTAGACACATATTTAGTACCTAAAACTTCATATATTGAGAAATATATGCCCCTTCAATCACACCAATTTTCATCACCAATCTCATCCTCTGAAACATACTTCCTTCATAAACCTATTAATCAATTACCATTCCATTTTGACAAAAACTTGAATAACTAGATAACCAAAAACCTTCAAATCTATGTTAATATTGATCTAACCACCCATTTGGCCCATTCAAAATATTAAAAAGCCTCAGATCTAAATTCACAATACAAACCACTTTTCTATCATAGCCCAAAACCGTAGAATCTCAAAACAAATAGGGTCAACAAACCTCCTTCTGGTCAACACACACCTTTGAAACTACTTACACACCTAGAGACACCTATCAAACACTTCTAGTTCAATATTTAAGCCTTCACACCTTTGGGAACATAGAAGTATTATAACCCATTTTAGGCCTTCTTGTCCTAGCTAAAAATTGAGAAAACTAAGAGCACTAAAAAACTTTAAATGGCACAAAATATATCTTCAGACCACAAAATCACCTAGAGCACATAACAAAAAAATCAACAGACCTTTATGAGAACCAAACACTTGTTAACATTGCATCAAACTCATTATGCCACTTGGAACCACCCATTTTGACCTTATACTATAACTCCTTTATAAACCTCTGAAGCAAACACATGAAATTATTACTCCCCCTTTAACTAGAGACCTCTTATTGACATTATCATATTGAGCACAAATTTCTTCTCCACACCTTCTTACTTAGAATCAACTACACAATCATCTGATCTTAGAACCTGACCAATTACAAATCTCCCCCTAACTTCATGCTTCATCAAGAACATGATATCTTCAACAAGTCTTTAAATACTTCTCACCAAACAATATTTGATAGCCATCAAGCTTCCTCTGATTGAAAAGTGTCTCCTTAAATCCCAAATAGAAACACCCCTTTGACATAGAGACACTAAAAGTCCCAAAACTTAAGAGACTCCCATATCTCCATATCTTTCTCTAACTTGTAATCCTAGTTGATTTTAACTAAATCCTTGACATCGTTCTTTTCTTTAAATTTGTCAATAAATGTTGTCAATAGAAAATCTTGACTCTCTTGCATCTCTAATTATTTTTCCACTTGGGTAAATAGTCCATCAACACTCTTGGACACAACATGATTATTCTTATTAGTCTTTACTTCGTTAGGTCTCCATACCATAGTTTGACCTTTCTTGTCTTCTACATCCATCTTATCTACTTGATCCTTGAGCTTATCCTGATTTACAACATAATGTTCTAGTGAAACTTTATTATAAACCTTTGGAATAGTGTGATTAACATTGATAATATTTGGTTTCCATACCTAATTTTGTCCTTTATAAAACCTTCTAGGAGCTTTATATCATTTGACATACCTTGAAGACCTATTAACACTATTTGAATATAATCTATTAATATGTCCACTCTTATGACAACTAAAACAAATAACATATTTCATACCTTTTGATAGATTTGAACTGTGATCAATCTTTGGACAAAAACTCCTATCATGGCTCCATGAGATTCCATTCTTGATTGACTTCATTCTATAGACCTTAGCCCTATGACCATACTTATTACATGTATAATAATGACCATGAAATAAACTAGCATACCTTGAAGCATTTGGTTGTCTAAGAGACCATATTTCATTGCTCTTGACCTAATCTAAATTCTTTTAATCTTATTTAAGATTGCTTATCTTGACAACAAATTGCTCATGATCATCCATCAATGAACCTAGCTTTGTTTCCAATTGAATGATATCATCCTCTTTAGCTCTTATACTTGAAATTATAACCACTAACTGACCTTTGATAACTTGGATAGTCTTCTTCTTATTCTTAGCTTCTTTAGCCATATCATCCTTTATTTTACATGTTTGCTCTATCATATTTCCCTCAAGAGAATTGACTTGTACTTTAAGACCTTTGATCACATACTTGATCTTGTGATTCCTCTTCTTCTACTCCTTTAGTTCACCAAGTGTATTCATGAGCTCATCTTATAGATGAACTTCTTCCTCACTATCATATTCTCTACTATTATGACAAGCTTCTTTATCAAACATGATGTCCTTTTATTTTGAATAAAAACTTATCTTGGCATCTACTAGCTGAATCTTAAGATCATTGATAATATTCTCATCCTCTTTGGCATCTTTTATCAAAGTACATATCTATTCTTCAAGTGCCTTGATCAAAGCCTTCCACTATTGATTTTATTTCTTCAACTACTTAGCCTTTTTTATACCAACTTAGGATCACCTTCAAGATGTTAGGATTCCTGTAAAGGACCCACTCTAATATCAATTGTAGCACACCATACCTTTTACAAGAAATGTATATTGCCTTACCTTATTTGGATAAAAATCTACAATGTGTCTTATGTCATGAAAAATAAAACAACCTCCCCTTTTTGAAAATGACTCACCTTGTCTAATTATATGTCGACAATGGTTTGTAAAGTGTCCCACATCAAGATAGTTAAATCACTTGATTCTATTCACACATTTTTACTGATGACCCCTATCATAGTCCCATGCAAATTTATTTCTAATAAGTCTCTTGCACTCTCTATCCCTATGATAAAATTTATTATATGTATAATAGTAACCATTGAATCTTGTATACCACATGGCATTTGGCTGTTTGATATAATTTGTCTTCATTTTACTAGCACTTTCAATACTTGTGTGATAATTTATCTTAAAATTATGATTGTCCTAGTTCACATTAGTCTTCATATTTTATTGAGTAACATTTTTTTGTTCTTCTTCATATCCAAGACTAGGTCTATTACTAACATGATTTTGACTACTCAGAATGTTATCTAGATCACATGAGCTCTTTTCAAATCTCACAAGTGTCTTCACCTTGATAGTTGTCTTTTCTAACTCAGATTTCAATGATTCATTTTCAAAAACATACCTTGAACATTTATCTTCTTTAGATTTTAGGTTTATAGATATAATTTCCAATTGACAACTGAGATACTTGATCATATCTTCATTCTCCTTGGTGTCTTCATTCAATCTTACCTCATACACATTGAATTACTCCTCACAATCCTTGAGTTTATATTTCATCTTTTTATTGATCTTATTATCAATATTTAGTACTTCAAGAGCATTAATCAAAATAGTCTCATAGTCCACCTCATCTTCATCATTATGTAAATCACTTCAAGTAGACACTTTCTTATATGAGTAACTTCCTTAGTCATGATAAAAGATTTATCTTTAACATGACAATCATATTCATGATCATATTCTAAGTCAATGTCTTCATTCTCATCTGATGAGCTACAATCTTCGTTGGTGTAAAGACTCTTATTGTTCTTAAAATACCTCTTGTTGTTGTTATACTTCTATAAAACTTTCTTAATGTATGTCTTATTGTCATCATCTTGGCCTTCATCATGCTCTTCACCATATTTATTCTCATGCTTATGGGGGCCTTTCTAAGAAAAATGTCTTATCTCTCCAGAATTAAAAAAATTGAAGGGTAGTTTACCCTTATACTTCCCTAAGCTAGTGTTCAATTTACTAGTAATCAAAGTAATTAGTTCATCCTCATCAATATCATAATTATCATCCTCTTTGTATTTATTACCTTGAAACTTCTTCTTAAGCTTTTAATTTGTCTTGAATGTATATTCCTTCATTAGTGTTATATCATCATTTGTTCTCATCTCATATGTAGTAAGGGTGTCATGCAATTGATCCATATTCAATTAAGTAAGATCATGACTCTCTTTTATAATAAATACTTTTAGATCAAACTTTAGAGATAGAGATATTAATACCTTTTGGACTGTAGTTGCCTCTTTAATATTCTCTCTTGGTCATATGATAATGTTCACAATCTCATCAACTCCCTGTAGAAAGGATGCCACATAATATTCTTCCTTCATCTTCAAAATTTCAAATTACCTTCTGTGAGTCTACAAATTAAGAAGATTGACCTTTGAATCCACTTAAAAAATGATATTAATTTTGTCCAATATCTCTTTATCAGATGTATAATGAATTATCTTGGTGTATTCAGTCTCTGAAAGACCACAAGTGATAGCATTCATTGCCTTGGAATTGTTTTCAAATAAATTCTTATTTGCAACACTAGATGGAGGAGTAATAGGAACAACATAGCCATTCAAAATAGATTTACATACATCAAACCCTAAGAACATAATAAATATCCTCATCCTTACACTCCAAAAGGCATAATTGGATCCATTGAACAACAATGTTTTCTTAATAGAGAAACCTCCTTGATGACTACCTATATTTTAGCTTCGATCACCTTCAAGATATTAAGACTTTACCAAAATACCTACTATGATACCAATTATTAGAGGTGTAATCACTTAGTGGGGTAGGGTGAATTAGTGACCCCAAATAATCTAACTTCAATTTTTATCTTTACAAATACTTAATTAGCTACCACAAGCATTTATGAAGCATATATAACATCCATAACAATGAGCAAGAGATAAAATGCAAGATCAATCACATAACACATGAAATACATGAGAAACCCTCTTGGGGGAGAAAACTCACTAGAACTTATAATTGGACTACTATCCTACAATAAAAATATCCAACTTAGACCATCTACAAATGATCAAAGAACCACAATCTCTATTTAGTGAGACTATAATCCCACAAGGTGGTGCCACACCTGTCTAACTGAGATGCAACAACAACGAGAACTTTTAGCAAGTTTTACCTTGAAAGGAGGCTATAATCACCTTAGATGTTGAGCTACCAAAATAAAACCTATGAACAGATCCACCTCAGAAATAATGTCAATAACACCTGATGATGGACCTCTACTTATCACACTTCAACTTTGCTCACACTCAAGTAGTAAGCACACTATTTTACCAATATAATTATGACCAATAAGTCAAACAAATAATCCTAAATCTATTATTCTCTTGAAATCATCCTTAGGGCACTCTACCCCTCCTTCACTCCATAAAACACACACATAAGCCTCTCTTCAATCACTCCTTAGTCTCTCATACCAAGTCTAGAACCCATCATATTTGGTTCTACTATTTATAGATCAATCTTGTTAATCACTACCTTGGTTGGCCATTAGGCATGCCTTAGCCTTTAAGGAATATCTCACATGAATGCAAGGCTCATAACAATATTCATAGGTTGAACATAACATATATGGGTCACCCTTTAAGTAGCTACACCTTTTAATAAGGCTCTTGTATCTCTTATAGGTCTCATGGGGACCTATTCACCCATTTAGCACACTCTTGAGAAAAACATGAACATAAGACCACTTTCAATTACATGGGTCCACTCCTTATGTTCCCTTTTTTTGGAAATATGATTATCATTGATGTCAAAAGGGACATTATGAGCATGCCATTGATGTTTAGGAATTAATATTATGATTTGAAGATGTGAAAGGAATCCTATTAAAGGTCAAGGATGATTAGAATTATTTTTTGCATGATTTTAATTCATCCATTTCTTCATATTTATCATTTAGACAATTTGGGTTTATGATAAGAAAATTTGATAAGGGAATTTACTAATGTCGCCATTACCATGTGTGGACAAGTCTAGGGGAGCTAGTCATATGGTTGTGATCATATTTGTCCATGGTTGTTATGCAATAGATTTGAAGTCATGCAATGAATCATAGTTAAAGATATGGGGATGCAAAGTTGGCCACTTAGATAAAAATCACTAGTTTTCTATACTTGGCCAAATTTGCAAGAGGGTTAAACATGTTAGGGGGTGGAGGTAATCCAAGAACAAACACACCTGTTCTAATTCCACTTGTTAGGATCTTGCTCCTCAGAAAGAGCATAGTATGATTACCAAATATAAGCAATTGAATATGCGGAAATAACCAGAAACACAAGTAACTAGAATTCACCAATAGCACAGAATATGAGAGACAATGCACTATCTTGTATTAACACTTTACAGAAAAGAATACAACAAAGAGCCGCCACACTCTTTCACCTTACAGAGGTTTGCCACACCTCAAGTGTACAGTAATTCTTCTCACACACACTCTCCTACATAAAAAATGGTCCCAACAACCAACTCACACACAGAATTGGTGTTCACCTCACCAACCAGTCAGTAATAACCCTGCCGGTACACCAAGCACTCTATAGCACTTCAAGCTAATCTCTCATGAACCTGAAACCTACAATTCAAAGACCAAAATTACATGTAGATCCCCTATGAGCTTGCAACAACTTGCAACTCAAGGATCTTACAACTAGAAGGAACTCTTCCTTTCTATCTCATGCATAAACAATACATGCCAATGGGTCTATAAATAGATCCCTAACTTAAACAATAACTTAGACTCTTAATTTAGACAATTATCCTCGTATCCCAAGACTCTAACTGGTCTTAACATGCAAACTCTTCGTTCACTTAACTAACTATCCGTGAAACGAGCAGTTCGGGAACACACAGGCGACCGACGCCGGTCCCTGCTAGTCTGGTTCTGTCGATGTCGACCGACTTCCTGCCGTTGCTGGTGGCCTTCTGCACTGGTCTCGATCGACATCGGTTCTACTGCCGATGCCGATGCTCCTAAAACTCAACAACCATATGTTCCTCAGTTTGCAAAGGGTTGAAGCTTTTAGCTCCACAACCTAACAATTTCCCACTTGGAGATAAATAGCTGCAACCTGTACCTGTACCTATACTCCGTCTAGTTTGTTCCCTTGGCTTGTATCCCTCCTCAAGATCACTCTTGAAGACCAACCACCACAAATCATGTAGTGCAAAACCTGTCATCCAAATTACCTACCACATCCGCATCTACAACCATGTAGAGAAAGAACTTGACCCTGCATAGCATGTGCACCTGCTGCTGGTCCCATTGAACTGCCCTTCAGTATTACTTTCCCAGATTGACTCCAAACTTGTGACAACTCCCACTGCTTGGGAAAACTCAGGTTTAGTACATACCATGCACCTAACCTCATTATGTGAAGCAAGACACATGTTCTGTGAACTGTCTAACCATTGGCGTGCTAACCGGTTTCACACAATCATCCTGAAACAAAGTCAACAAGACCTCCATGTCTCTAGAACACACTCATGCCAAAGAATCTTGCTGCTCCCAGATTCTCCATGACATACACCTGAACTAGCTTTACCTTTAGTTCAGCAATACCTGTATATGTAACCCTGCAACAAGCACATCATACAGAAAAATAGGATAATGTAACTAATATTATCCAACCTGGTTAAGAGAAACACAATGATCAAACCTCCATTGCCCTGCAGCTAATACAAGATCATATACCCTGATCTTCCATCTCACGTATCCATTTCCGCTCTTCTTCATCCTCAACATCCATTCATCTCTCAGTGCTTACTTCTAGCTAGCAACTCTACCCAAAACACCTGTTTGGTTCTCCTCCAAGGAATCACATCCTCATCCATGCCAAGCTCCCACTGTTTCCTGGATCTACCTGTTCTGCTTCTTTAACAACTTCCTAGTTCTATACCATAAGTGAGAAACAAGTAGTGTAAAGAAGGGAAATGACGAATTTAAGAACTTACTTACACCTTCAGTCCTCCACATGGGCACTTGAGACTCCATGACAACTAGCTGTCCACCCAAAATTTGTCTCAGTGACCGATGCCGGTCACATCTCAGTCTACAGCCGACTGATGTCGGTTCCCTATGATTGCCACCTTGTTGACATCGGTTTCCCTTGGCCGACACCAGTCCTTATCTGCCCTGAGTCACCGACGTCGGGCTGCACATAGCCAACATCGGTCCCTGTCTGGACACCGACGCCAGTTTTCCTGCCGACGTCGGTCTCTGTGTTTTTCTAGTGAGACCTGACTTTTTCCTGCGAGCTCCTTTTGGATCAAACCCTTGTCTAAATCACCCTTGCTCTGCTCAGAATTCCTCTGCATCTTGTGCTGAACTCTGTCCGTCACCTTCTCCTTGAAAACCAAGGCTTTCCTGTTCTTGTCACTAACATCGGATTCCTCAAGAAACGTCACCTTCTTCTTCTGCATACAGAAACCATGATCCATGCCTTCCAAATCTGAAAGCATACTCTTTGACTCAAGAACCAGCATCTCCTTCTTATCTATGTGACCAAGCCTATTAAGCCACATCTCCAAATCTATAGCTGAAGTAGATAACCTAGAAAGAGAATCAGTAAAACAAGTAGATAGATAAAGCGTACCTACTTTCTTACCTCTAGCTACAACAAGTGTACCCTTGGTAACCTTCCAAGAGTCCACTGTGAGAGTTACTGTGCAACCCTCATCACCCAAACTTCTAACAGAAATCAAATTCCTCTTCAGAACTGGGACATGCATGACCTCCTTTAACACCCATGTGTCACCTGACTGCAATTTCAGCTTCACTTTTCCTTTGCCAACAATCTGACAAGGCTTACCATCCCCTACACAAATTTCTCCAAAGTCTCCCTAGACATACTCATGAAAAAATTCCCTATGTGGGGATGCATGAAAAGAGGCACCAGAATCTAAAACCCAAGATTCTACTTTATCCAAAGAACATACCAGAGCATCCTGTGCAATGTAATCTGCAACATCTGCTTCTTCTCCATGTCCTTCATGCTGATCTTCACCCGATCTGCAATCTCTCTTTAAGTGCCCTTGCTTTCCACATTTCCAGCAGTTTATTCTGCCATACCTGGACTTGGACCTTCTGCCCATCTTCGACCTTGATCTCCCACGCTCTATCTTCTCTCTTGGCCTTCCTCTTCCTTCAACACTCAAAGCATCTCCAGATGATTCACCTGTGCTTTTCTTGCATATCTCTTCATTCAAGATCACACTCACAACATCATCCACTTTTAAGACTTTTGAAGGAGACACAGTATTAGAAACTGCCATTACCAAACCTTCCCAACTTTCAGGTAATGAACACAAGATTAAGAGAGCTCTAATTTCATCATCAAATACAATATTGACTAAACTTAACTGGTTTACCAAACCATGGAAATCACTAAGATGGATATGAATAGATCCACCTTCCAACATTTGCAAATTAAATAAACGCTTCATAAGAAATACCTTATTAGAAGCCGAGGGTTTTTCATACAAATTTGCCAAAGATTTCATCAACTCCACCATTGTCTTACACTATGATAAGCTGGAAATCATAGATGATTCAAGACTCAATCTAATAGATCCCAGAGCCTTCCGATCAAGAACCTCCCATTCTTCATCTTTCATATCTGAGGGTTTGCTAGCAACCCCACCCAATGGTAAGTACAAATCTTTCTGATACAGATAGTCCTCAATCTGCATCCTCCATAATTGGTAGTTCTTGCCATTAAACTTTTCCATTCGTAGCTGACTATTTTCTGCCATTGCTCAACTCCCACTCAAACAGAAACCCTGTGAGTACCCTGTAATCAAAACACACTACCCAGATCTAAACCAATCTGTTAGTATCCCAACCAAAAGCTCTGATACCACTTGTTAGGGGGTGGAGGTAATCCAAGAACAAACACACCTGTTCTAATTCCACTTGTTAGGATCTTGCTCCTTAGAAAGAGCACAGTATGATTACCAAATATAAGCAATTGAATATGCAGAAATAACCAGAAACACAAGTAACTAGAATTCACTAATAGCACAGAATATGAGAGACAATACACTATCTTGTATTAACACTTTACAGAAAAGAATACAACAAAGAGCCGCCACACTCTTTCACCTTACAGAGGTTCGCCACACCTCAAGTGTACAGTAATTCTTCTCACACACACTCTCCTACATAAAAAATGGTCCCAACAACCAACTCACACACAGAATTGGTGTTCACCTCACCAACCAGTCAGTAATAACCCTGCCGGTACACCAAGTACTCTATAGCACTTCAAGCTAATCTCTCATGAACCTGTAACCTGCAATTCAAAGACCAAACTTACATGTAGATCCCCTATGAGGTTGCAACAACCTTCAACTCAATGATCTTACAACTAGAAGGAACTCTTCCTTTCTATCTCATGCATAAACAATACATGCCAATGGGTCTATAAATAGATCCCTAACTTAAACAATAACTTAGACTCTTAATTTAGACAATTATCCTCGTATCCCAAGACTCTAACTGGTCTTAACATGCAAACTCTTTGTTCACTTAACTAACTGTCCGTGAAATGAGCAGTTCGGGAACACACATGCGACCGACGCCGATCCCTGCTAGTCTGGTTCTGTCGACGTCGGCCGACTTCCTGCCATCGCCGGTGGCCTTCTGCACTGGTCTCGATCGATGTTGGTTCTGTTGTCGATGCCGGTTCTCCTGAAACTCAGCAACCATCTGTTCCTCAGTTTGCAAAGGGTTGAAGCTTTTAGCTCCACAACCTAACAAAACAGAGCCAAGTAAGAATATTGATGAGGTCATCATTCACACATATAAAAATTTTAGGACAAATTGATCAAATGGGTTTTTTCATTTTTGTGGCTAGTTTATATGTGCTAAATCTTAGGTCATGCAACATAACATGGTAAAATATATGATTGAGCAAATTTGGGCTCCCAAGTATTTTGACAGTGTTTTCCAACACTTAGTCAAATTTCTAAATTACAAGAAATAGCTAGGCAAGCATTTTTATGATGTCATATCTTGCATGAATGAAGGCCTTAGGATTAAATAGATATATAGATGGAATACCTTATGTGCTAAATTATAGGTCATCTGACTAAGCATGACAAGAGTTATGCAAGGATAAAGTTAGTCTTCCAAGAAAGTTTGAGGCATAACTAGCTCTATGATAGAATAATTAGAGTGATCAAATTAATGGAATTATATCATGAAATATTCAAGAAGAAATGAGCATATGGGTTTGTTCAATATCATGCCTAGTTTATATGGTTTAAATTTTAGTCTAGGTGATTGAGTGAAATAGAAGATATGAATGTTTAAAGTTAGCTTTCTAGGAATAATTGAGATGGTCCCCATAGTAAAATATCCACAAGGTAAAGTTTGAGCTAGTTGGAAGATCCATGGTTAGTGATTAATCCTATGATAAATATCTGATGAAGCTAACAAAGTTAATTTATTAAAGCAACCATTTAGTAAACATGCTAGTGATAAGTGTCACAATCATGGAAACTTCATAGTAAATCTATGAAGTGGTTTAAAGTCCAAAGGCCAATGAGAAATGAGATATTTCTAAGTGTCTCAATAGTGGGAACTGATAATAATGTGTAGAAGGCACACACTAATGCCAAGTGTCACATTATCAAGATTTAAGCATAGATAAAGATTGAGCTTATTAGAAGATCTAACAGTGAGTGGATGATCATGCAAAAAAGATCCAATAGAGTGAATGAACCTAGTGGGATAAAGTGCTTGAGGTTTATCAACATAGTGGTGAGTTAAATATTGAGCAAGTCTGAGAAGATTAAGAGAGCGTAAGCATTCTAAAGCCTCAAAAAGTAATGAGATGGGATAAAGAGCTCAATGTTTGATGTCAAGATAGAATTAAAGATCATGCTAGTATGAAGATCCAATGGCATGCAGAAGCTTAGATCAAAAATATTAATAGACACATTTTAAAGTGAGAATATTAAATCTAAGAAGTGTACAAGGATCTAACAGATAGTGTGAACCTATCAGAATGTGATCAAATGGATGCATTTTAAAGTTGAGATATTTTAATAGAGACCATTAGATTATGACACCAAATACAAGATCAATGATCAATATTTAAAGATATGTTTAGTCTAATGGTCAAACATAGGAACATGCAAGTAAGCCATGAATCATAACACAAACAATGAGATTGATCAATGTAACTGATCAAATCTATGTAAATGTGTATGTGCATCAAAAATAGAGTCTGGTAAATGCTATAGATATTAATGAGACTAAGAATTAGGTGCTGATGCATGCGTAATTGATGTAGGAAACTTTTAGTTGAAGAGATAATGAGCTATGTTTAGAATAGAGTGTGATGTGTTTGTAAATAAGTGTGAACAAAACAAAGATATGGAACCCTATATATATATATATATATATATATATATATATATATATATATATATATATATATATATATATATATATATATATATATATATATGGTATCTAGAACATTGGCAAATATTGATGGAACTATTGATATTGAGCAGATTCAAATAGAGAGATAGAGGTAGAGAGAAAGAGAAATGAAGTGTGTTGAATAGATATAAATATAGACATAAAGATAGAGGGATAAAAAGGAAGAAAATAAGAGAATATGTAGAGTATGATCAATTATAGACTAGACTTATAACAAAGAATAGAGATTTGGATTCATTTATGAATCTATTTTTTAAATTGGAGTTGTAGCACCATATTAAATCTGATTAGTTGGTGCTATCACATAAGCTAAGTTGGTGCTCATATTAGGGAGTGGGTGCTTCTTTAGAGTTAAATATCTTAAATTAGGGGATTGGTGTCTCCTTAGGGTTGGTGACCTTAAACATTATAAATATTTAGGTTCCTTATTATGAGGATGGATTAGAATAGTAGATTATAGTAGCTATTATCATGGTGTTTTTCCCTATATTGGATTTTCCACAATATATCTTGTGTTATGTGTTTTTATGTGTGTGTGATATCTACATATAGTTTTAATCTACATTAAAAGGTTTTAAAAATAACTAAGTTAATAAATATACTGATTCACCCCCTATATTAGTATCTAGTTGTGTTCCAATAATTGGTATCAGATCTTTGGTTCCTTAGAAGAAGATTAATCAACTCAGGTAGATCTTGGATGGTGAACATAAATGGCTAGTCAAGAAGGATTTTCGTCAAATAAAACACTACTCTTTGATGGATTAAATTATGAATTTTGGATCATAAGAATGGAAGCATATTTATCCTCATTAGGTGTTGATGTATATATGCCTATTGTGAATGGATATATAGCTCCTTCTATAACTCCTACTGATTAGGCTACCAAGAAAACATATGAGAGTAATGCCAAGGCTAAGAATGATATTCTTTTTGGATTGTATAATTTAGATTTGGTTAAAGTGATGTATTGTCAAAATGAACAAGATATCTAGAAAAAACTAAAGATCATCTATGAAGGAGATGACAAGGTAAATCAAGCCAAGCTACAAACTTATAAAGGCAAGTTTGCAAGCCTTAAAATGAATAAGGAAGAGAAAATTACATACTATCTCCTCAGAGTGGATGAAATAGTCAATGTAATTAGAGGACTTAGAGAAGAGATAAAAGAATTAGTCATTGTCAAAAAGGTCCTAATATCTTTGCCATAAAGGTATGACTCTGAAATATCTGAAACAAAGGAAGTAAGAGACTTAGATAAAATCATTATTGATGAGTTGTATGGAGATAATAATGGGAGAATCAGATAATTTCAAGAGAGAAGTTGCATTCAAAGTAGCCAAAAAATTAAAATCAAAAGCAAAAGCATCTTCATCAAAATCTGAGGAGACTGATGAAGAAGAAGCCAACTTTGTCAAAATACTGAGAAGAGGGTCTGGATAGTACAAAGGTAAGTTACCCTTCAAATTTTTTAACTATGGTAAAGTAGGACATTTTGTTTCTAAATGCCCTTATGAAAAGAAGGATAACACTGAGCAAGAAGAGAATAGTAAAAAGGTGAAACCTTACTATTCTAAGAAGAAGAAATTATTCAAAAATAATTAAGGCCTATACACAAAAGAAGACAGTGATTCCATGGATGTTAGTGATAGTTTTGATGATGATCATGACTGTGCTTTTGTGGTTGAGGAAAAGGAATTCCTATTCATGACAATAAAATCAACTTCTATAGATCAAGAAGAAGTTAAAGACTCAGATGAAGAAGGGGAAGTGGATCTAAAGTGTGAACTCATGTATGTTGTAGAAGAAATTGACAAGTTGAGAAAAGAAATAACAAAAAAAACTTAGACAAAAGGAAATTGGGAAAATGCCCAAAATTCTTGAAAACTCTAATCAGATGGTGGTTAGATTAAAGACACAATTTGAAGAGGCTAAAAGAATAGAATATGTAGTCAAACTTGAACTACAATCTAAATCTGATGAGTGCATGAAGTTAGAAGTAGAGATAGTGGCTTTGAGAAAAGAACTTGAGAAAGTTAAAGGATAACTAGACAAAAGTCTAAAGTTGATAGGAGGATCATACATTCTTAACGAATTGATCAACTCTAAAAATCCATCAAAAGAGAGATTAGGTCTTGCTTATGAAAATGGAAAAAGTTTCACAATTAGTATATTTGCTAACCTATATGAAAAATTTAAAGTATAAGGAAAATTAGGAGCAAAGAAAGATAAATCTTGTAAGAACATAAAGACAAACACAAGCACTACTGATGTGAAGCAAGTTGAATGAGAAAAGAAGCCTAAAGAAAAGAAGACAAAGGTAGTTGATGCAGATAGATACACAAAAGTGAGAGACTTGAAGAAGCTAGATTTTAGAAGAGCTCCTCATGGTGCACAAATAAATGCTATGACCAGGTATTCCTCATATTTTTATGGTTATTGTTATACCTAAAATCATTTTGGTCATAGGGTTATTTATTCTAGAGTTGTACCTAGAAGGAGAAAAAAAATTTGTAAGTAAAAACTCATTTAATCCCTTGTAAGATACAAATGTAATATGATATAATTGTAATAAATTTGGTCATATAGCTAAACAATGTAGAACTAGATTTGTAAGATTAAAAGTACATAGTATAAATAAAATAATGCCTCCCAGTGTGAACAAAGGTTCACCAGTGTTTGAAAAAGAGAAAAATAAGCCCAATAAGAAACCCAAGGATGTGAGGAGAGTGATAAATCAATCTATGATTTCTCAAACTACACTTCATGCCAAGGAGCATAATTTATGGCTAATAAATAGTGGTTGCTCAAAGCATATGACTGGTGAAAATATCAAGTTCATTAAATTGAGAAAATGTAAGGAAGGATCTGTCAGCTTGGGAGACACCACTACAATAAATATTAGAGGTAAATGAACCTTGAACATAGATGGAAATCTACCTACATATGATGTCCTTTATGCTGAAGGATTGAATCATAATCTACAGTGTTATTCAAATGTGTGATAATGGATATAAGGTCATATCTAATGTAGATGGCTATAAGTTAAAAATATATGGAAGACTAGTTGTATAAGGTAAAATGACTCAAAGAAATATCTATAATCTTGTTGAAGTGAATGGTAATAGTTGCATGATAGGAAATATTGATGAGAGTTGGTTATAGCATAGAATAATGGGTCATGTTAACTTTGATAACCTAGTCAAATTAATCACAAATAAGTGTGTTAGACACATGCCCAAGATAACCAAATCTGTAGACACTACTTGCAAGGAATGTCAACAAGGCAAGCAGACTATGGTCAAATTTCAAACAAAGGAGTATGCAACTACAAAGTTTCTAGAGTTAGTTCTTATTGATCTTTGTGGTCCTACTAAGACAATAGGATCTAAAGGAGAGAGATATTTCATGTTATTTTAATTACTCAAGAATAACATGGGTAACCTTTTTGAAGGACAAGTCACAGGCATTTGAGAGATTTAGGATCCTTAGGGCCATGGTGGAGAATGAGATTGGACAAACAATCAAATGCTTAAGATTTGATAAAGGTGGAAAATTCATCTCAAATTAGTTCATAGAGTATTTTGAGAAGTATGGGATCAAAAGGCATTACTCCACAACAAGGACTCCACAATAGAATGGAGTTGTTGAGAGAAAGAACAAGACAATCAAGGAGATAGCCAGAACAATGCTAAAAGAGGCCAAGTTACTTGATGGATACTGGAGAGAAGCATTCCAAATATTAGTATACATCTTGGACAAAGTTTAATTGAGGGTAAATACTGACAAAACTTCCTATGAGCTATGGTATGTAAATCCTTCCTCTGTTAAGTACTTCAGAGTGTTTGGAAGTAAATGCTACATTAAGAGAAAAGAGGAAAAATTAGGAAGCATTGAATCAAGATGTGATGAAGGAATATTTATTGGTTATTCCACTCAAATCAAAGCCTATGTATGTTATAGTAAAAGGTTACATAAGATTGTAAAGAGCATAAATGTAAAGGTTGAAGAAGGATTGAAACATGTTGAACCTGACAAGGAAATTTGTATTCAAGAATTAGATCTTGAAGAAGTAGATAATGAAGAGGCTGAGGAAATGAATGAAAAGGAACCTCTAAGATTTGTTCAAAAGGATCATCTTAAATAACATATAATTGGTAATAAGAATGAAGGAGTTCAGATAAGGAGAAGAGATTCAATGAACAAGGAGCAAGTAAGTTTTGCTCTAATGTCTAAAATTGAACCTAAGAACTATGTTGAAGCCAACAAGGATGAGAATTGGATAAAATCCATGGAAGAAGAACTAAGCCAAATTGAAAAGAACAAAACTTGGCAAATAGTTCTAAGACCTTCAAACAAGAATGTGATAGGTACAAAATGGGTTTATAGAAACAAGCTCAATGAGGATGGAGATGTTATAAAGAATAAATCAAGATTGGTGTGCAAAGGATATGCACAATTTGAGGGCATAGATTTTGAGGAAACATTTTTTCCAGTTTCTAGATTGGAAGCTATAATAATGTTTCTAGCCTTCTCTATTTAAAAGAAATTCAAAATCTATCAAATGGATTTTAAGTTTGATTTCTTGAATGGAAACCTAGAAGAGGAATTTTACATAGAACAACCAGAAGGTTTTCAGTTGTCAAAGGAAGAATATTATGTGTTTAGACTAAAAAAATATCTGTATGGTCTAAAATAGGTACCTAAATCATGGTATTCAAGATTGGACTAGTACTTGCAATACTAAGGTTTCAACAAAGGATGTATAGATAACAACCTATACTTTAGATCAAAAGGTGATCATATGTTGATTTTTTGTGTTTATGTAGATGACATCATCTTTGGTGGTAGAAATAACAAAATGTGCAAAGAATTTTCTACACAAATGTAAAGTGAGTTTGAGATGTCTATGCTTGAAGAACTTTATTTCTTTCTTGGTCTACAAATAGCATAATCTGATGAAGGGATATTCATATCCCAAACCAAATATGCAAAGGAAATGCTCAAAAAATTTGGAATGGAAGATAACAAACCAATTAGTACTCCCATGATAACTATATGCAAGTTGGGCAAAGAGGATGAGTCCCTTGATGCAAATCAGACTATGTACAAATCAATGATAGGTAGGTTGTTATACCTAACTACATCAAGACCAAAAATTATACAAGTAGTGTGCATGGTAACAATATTTTAGGTTGATCCTAAAGAGTCACATGTCAATGTAGTGAAAAGGATGTTCAAATACATCAAGATCACAATTGACAATGGCTTATGGTATCTTACAAGTGAATATTTCACTTTGATAGCTTATACAAATGTTGATTAGGCAGGAAGTGTGGATGATAGAAGAATCAATAGTGGTTGTGTAATTTTCCTTGGAAACAAACTTGTTTCATGGTTAATAAAAAATTAAGAGTTAGTTACTCTTTCTACATTAGAAGTAGAGTATGTATTAGTAGTGGTATGTTGCACCCAAGTCTTGTGGATGAAGTAAACACTCAAAGACATCAAGGTTGAGTACAAGTCACCTATCTCTATTTTTGTGATAATTTAAGTGATATTAACATATACAATAATCTAGGGATGCATTCTAGCACCAAACACATATCAATCATCACTTTTTAAGAGACAAGGTTGTAGATCAAGAGGTCACAATGGAATATATGCCAGCTAAGGATCAAATTATAGACATATTCACCATACCTATTCCCAAGGAATAATTTGAATATCTGAGACAAAATTTGGGAGAGGTGGACCCTACACCACATCACTATATCCTAGTGATAGGGCATGAGTCCAAGGGGAGTCTCATAAAAGTTTTTTTAATCCCTAGAAGAAGAGAGAAAAGGTAACTTAGGTATGCATATCTTTGCAAAGTTTTAATGAATTAATGGTTGTAGATTCTTGGATAAACTTCTTTATCTGATAAAGGGGGAGAAACATTTGGAGAAATAGTTAGAAAGAATCCCTTTTCCATTGATGTCAAAGGGGGATAGAAAGTGAAAATGCTATCTATGGGAGAAAAAAATTAAATACTCTACAAAATTCTAGAAAAAAAGTGAAAATGTCAAAGAAAAATTTGAGCAAGTGTCCAAGTTGAGTATTAGGTAAATGTGCCATTGCCTAAGGGGGGTAACATCAAAATCTAGTGTAAGAAATTCTAGAGGAGTAAAATATTAGAATATCATAGAATTTAGTTTTCCATCAATGACAAAAGGGGAGATTTTTGGAAATATGATTGTCATTGATGTTGAAAGGGATATTATGAGCATGTCATTGATGTTCAAGACTGAGTATTATGATTTAAGGATGTACAAGGGATCCTATCAAAGGTCAAGGATTATTGGAATGCTTGTGTTAATGATTAGAATTGATATTGTTATTCATATTGATCATTTAGATAATTTGGGTCTATGATAGGAAAATTTGAGAAGGTAATTTGCTGACATCATCGTTGCCACATGTGGACAAGTATGGGGGAGATGTTCATATGGTTATGATCATGTTAGTACCTAGTTATTATGTTCTAGATTTAAAGTCATGTGATGATTCATAGTTGAAGATATGGGGAAGCAAAGTTGGCTACTCAGACAAAAATCACTAAGTTTCTATACTTGGCCAAATTTTCAAAAGGGATAAATAGAGCCAAGTAAGCATATTAATGAGGTCAGTGTTCTCCCATATGGAAGTTTCAAGACAAAATGATCAAATTAGTTTGTTTATTTTTATGCCTAGTTTATATGTGATCAATTTTAGGTCATGTGATGTAGTGTGAAAAAATATATGATTGAGCAAAGTTGGGCTCCTAAGCATTTTGACAGTATTTTCTAACACAGTCAAATTTATAGATTACAAGAAATAGCTGAGCAAACATTCTTATGATGTCATATCTTTCATTTATGAATAATTCAAGATGAAATGGATATATGGATGGAATCCCCTATGTAATAATATATTATGCACTAAATTTTAGGTCATTTGACTAAGTGTGACAAGATTTATGCAAGGACAAAGCTAGCCTTATAGGCAAGTTTGAGGCATAACTAGCTTTGTGATAGAATAATTTGAGTGAGTATATTAATGGTATTATATATCACACACATGAAATCTTCAAGAATAAATTAACATATGGGGTTTTTCACTATCATTTCTATTTTATATGTTTCAAATTTTAGACTAGGCAATTGAGTGAAGCAGAAGATATGAATGTTCAAAGTTAGCCTTCTAGGCATAATTGAGATAGTCCCCATAGTTAAATCTGTAGAAGGTAAAGTTATAGCTATTTGGAAGATTAATAATTAGTGCTTAATTTTACACTAAAGATTCAAAAAAGTTTAACAAATTCTATTTATCAAAGGGACCTCTGAGTAAATGTGCTGATGACAAGTGTCACAATAACAAAACATGCATTGTAAATCTATAAAGCTATTTAAAGTCAAATGGTCAATGAGAACTAAAGATTACCAAGTGTCTCAATAATGGGAATTGAAAACAATGTGTAGAAGTAATGCTCTTATGCCAAGTGTCATATTTTAAAGAGCTAAACATAGATAAAGATTGATCTTGTTAGAAGATATGACAGTGAATGGATGATTGTGAAAAGGAGATATAATGGAGCGAGTAGACCCAGTGGGATAAAGTGCTCAAGGTTTATCAACACTATATAAAGTTAAATATTGATCAATTTTGAGAATATTGATGGAGCGTATGCATTCCAAAGACTAAACAATTAGTGAGATGGGATAAAGAGATCAATGTTTAACATCAAGATAGAAGTAAAGATTGTGCTAGTATGAAGATCCAACAACATACAAAATCTTAGATTAGAAAGTTTAATGGATGCATTTTAAAGTGAGAACATTAAATTTAGGAATCATATAAGGATCCAATGGATAGCGTTAGCCTCTTAGAATGTGATTGAATAAATGATTTTTAGATTTGATCTATTTAAATAAGACCATCAGATTGTGGCACCAAATGCAAGATCAACAACTGATATTTAAAGATATGGTTAGTCTAACAGTCAGACATAGGAACCTAAAGGAACATGCAAATAATCCATGAATCATAACATAAACAATGAGATTGATTGATGCAACTTATAAAATATATGTAAATATTTATGTGCATCAAAACTAGAGTCCAACAGATGTTATAGATAGTAATGAGCCCATGAATCATGGTGGTGATGTATGATTTCTAGATGCGAGATACTTGTAGTTGAAGAGATAATGAATTGAGTCCAAAACATAGTGTAATGTGTTTGTAAACAAGTGTGAACATAGCAAAGATATGGAAAATTAGATTAATTATTTATATATATGACATCTAGGACACATGAAAAGCTTGTTGGATCTGTTGCTATTGAGCAGAGTGAAATAGAGAGATAAAGGCAGAAAGCAAGAGAAATGAAGTGTGTCAAATAGAGATAAATATAGACAAAGAGATAAAGGGGTAGAGAGGAAAAAAGGGAAGATAATGTGTAGAGTATGATCAATTCCAGACTATACTTATAACAAAGAACATAGATTTGAATTCATTTATGAATCTACTTTGTAAATTGGAGTTGTAACTCCATAGTAGATCTGATCGGTCAGTGCCATCAAATAAGCTGAGTTGGTACTTAGATTAGGGAGTGGGTGCTTCCTTAGAGTTGAAGCTCTTAAATAAGGGTATTGGCGTCTCATTAGGGTTGTTGACCTTAAACATTATAACTAGTGAGGTTACTTATTGTGAGGCTAGATTAGAATGGTAGATTCTAGAAGCTATTCTCATGGTGGTTTTTCCCATATTGGGTTTTCCATGATATGTCTTGTGTTATGTGTTTTTATATGTGTGTGATCTATGCATATAGTTTTAATCTACATTAAAAGGCTTTAAAAAGGACTAATTTAATAAATATAATGATTCACACCCCCCCCCACTCTTAGTATCTAGTTATGTTATAACACCTTTGACATCCTCAAATGATCATAGTCACCTTAGCTCACCTCTGTGTATGGTCCAACAACTCAAACACATACCTTACACACAGGAACACCATTACCAAACATACAATCAACTTATTAAGAATTATTCATACTCAAGGTAGATTGATCACACCTTGAAAATACATATAGAGCATCCTCATGGAATTTAAAATACTATTAAATAGATAATACATCATGAGACATATAAATAACATCAATACAAGCTCTAATATCCTTCTTGGGTCACTTGCAGAACAAACACAAACACAAAATCAAATTTTAGGCTCAATATCTTTGACTATATTCACTTTCATATCTTTAAATATATATTTATAGATGTAACTTGGAGTCCTCTACAAATTTTATTTTTACTTCATTAGCAAATTTTTATTCTATCGAAAGATATGGTCCAAAAACCAGACACTAGTCTTTTCCTTTACAAATTCAAATATTCAAATGCAAATGGTCACAATTAACCTTCAAACAAAATGATTTAATATTGTGTCCTCTCAGCTAAGATAAAATATGGACCATCAATATTAATCAATATTTAACACATAGTCCACCAATGCTAGAGTTAAACCTCAATCACTTTGACCTCATCTCATGCAATCTCAAAATGTTGATTCAATGCACTTCATCAATCTATATAGATCAACTAGGGCTTTAATGATAAAATTTCACCATTTAATCAATCTGTATGAATGCCCACTCACCATTGGATCATTATCATCTACCTTTACTCCATTATTACACATCATGTACCTATCCCCATCTTGCTATTTTTTAACTTCTTAGAGCAACACGTCACATAGATCTTGCTCAAGCTTTAACACTTTCAAAAATGACTATGGGGACCCTTTCAATATGTCTGAGTAGACATTTTTTATCCTTAATAACTTCTTCTACGCTTTGATGTAGGATCTCAAATTTAGACCAAATTATTTCCTTATATAAGAAAATCTAACCATGTGATAAACAACTCCTAGAACCATCACACGTGCAAGATATAATTTCATTAAAATTCATTCTCAAAAACTCATGTCACAGAGCCAACTATGCCAAAATATATTTGAAGGACCACCTTTTCTCTTGTATAACTTTTGTTGCACTTCAATGCATGATCTCAAATTTAGCACAAATCTTCTATGCTCAAAACTAAACAAATCCATATGATTAATTTCTCTTTACACCTTCACACTACAAGATATAACACCATAAAAATTATCACTTAGCTCTTCTTTCCATATTGCAAAATTGGATAAGTATGGGAAAACATATTAAAATTGCTTGGGAGCCTAATTTTGCATATGTATATTTTTTGATGTACTACATCACATGACCTAAAAATTAACACAAATAAACTAGGCATAAAAATGAACAAACCCATATGATAATTTTGTCTTGACACCTTCATGTGTGTAAATTTCAACCTCATAAACATGATTACTTAGCTCTTTTTGACCAACTGTAAATTTGGCTAAGTATGGGAAAACAATGATATCTAATTGAGAAGCTAAATTTTCACCTTCATAACTTTGATTACATTATGATGCATAACTTGAGATTTGGTGCATAATAACTAGATAATACTATGATTAAAACCATATGACCAAATCCCCTTGACTCATTCCCATGTGGCAATGGTGATATCATCAAAATAATACTTATTTTTTTTGCCATTGGACCCAACATGTCTAGATGACAAGTATGATCAACCGAATGAACTCCACTTATGCACACAAGCTCTCCAAGCATAGATAATATCTTAGGTAACTCTTGCATAGGATCAAATCACCATACTCATGCCTAATCCTCTCTATCCATGTCAATATTGAATATCAACTAAACATACATAAAGCACATTAGAATAAGCACATTGCACACTTTGTCATTGTCACTTAGGCTATAAAATTAATTCATCCACTCAGTAAGACAACTCTATGACAACACCATGACATCATAATGATAAATATCAAATAGAGTGGGCCTAAGAAAGCCTTGGATTAAAAATAAAGGCCACCAATGTGCTCAAATTGGGCCAAAACCCTTGAGATGTAGGTTTCATGGTCTGTAATGCAATAAAGGGTAAAACACCCAAAAAGGGCCTATAAAAAGCAATAAAAAGGTATAAAAAGAGGGAAAAAGTGAAAATTAAATCATTTTCACACTTATTTACACTCTGAGAGAGTTTGACGAGATCCCACTAGCCACCAAAGCCCAAGTGGATCAAACGAGGATGCAAGAGTGCACCACAGACACACATGATGGTTTTGATAAATCTTATGAGCAAAATTTTATCCATTTTGGGGGTTTGGGAGGCCCAACAGTAATTTTGAATAAATATGACTAATTCGGTGGTTGAAGAGAGTGGACCAACCATTCAAAATGATCAAAAGGCCAAGGGGAATAATATGAATCTAATAGGAGGTCAAACAAAGTTCTCAGGAGGGAGAAACAAGAAGCCCTAGGGCTTCCCAAGGAGCCATGCCCTAAGCCACAGCCTTGTTGGGAAAATACATAGCCTGGGACACTACTAGGCCATAGAGTCTATGGACTAGGATATTTTTAGGCCATGGATTTTCCTATAAATCCATAGCTTGGGCTAGAAGGGCTCCAAAATAGGCCTTAGGGAGCCCAAAAAAGCCCAGGAAGGCCAAAAATAGTTTGGGGGGAGGGGAAAAAGGTAAATAGATTGAATTAATTATTTTTTAATTGACTTGCCTATTTCGAAACTAGTATCACTAATCCTATTGCATGTTGATCAATTTTGTAGAAACATGGAGGAGTTAGTGTACCAGTAGAGGGGGAGCCTTCACAAGCAAATGAGTAGCTAATATAAAGAGAGAGACCTTGTGAGGTTACCAAATGAGAGATATTTCGATCATGGTTGGCCAAGGAGGCTAATGTTCTACCTATAGAGGACCATGATCACCTACAAAATGTAGGACTTTGGAGATTGGTACACGTTCCTTCATTGTGTTACTCGAGGGATATGGTGATTGCATTGGTAACCACATGGGTACTTAAGAGACATGTATTCTAGTTAGGGCTCAAGATAGAGTTTTTCCTAAGCATTGAAGACATATAATAACTTTATAGGGTAGATGTTATAGGGATGGGTATAGATTTTCCATAGGTGCAAGACATAGTGGTTGTCAATCTCTATCTAGTGAGACCCTGTTGAGAGAAGAATAGTCATGGAGTATAGATCACACAACTATCACCAAGGGTTCCATCAATATAGATAGTGATAATAGGTACTATATTTAGGAGGATATATTTTAGATAGAGTATAGGAATACTACCACCATATTAGATAGGAGTTGTTTGATGAGTAGAAGGAGGATAGAGATATGCATGGGGACATTATATCCTAGGTGGACTATACCAAATTCTGGATCACATTCAATACATTAGGGTAGGAGGATTGACATAGTTCAACCTAATTATATCTTAGGCTTATGAGAGACTCTTAATGAGATGATCAATGACACCATAGGGTAGCAAGGTATACCTTGCACTGAAGGAGGGTAATGCATGGCCTACATAGTTCACAGATAGGGTTAGGCATATGTAGACCACCTTAGATCAGGATGTAGTGGCTAGCTACTTCCAAGATCCATATAGATCTATGGTTTGGATAGAGGATGCCAAAGTGGAGATCCATGTGGGATAGGAGGAGTTCTAAGGTATACATGGGCCATACCAGCATCTAGGGAGATAAAATCTAATGGCATGGGAGAGATGGGCATAACCTAGGCCAACTAGGGCTGAGCATAGAGTGCAGATGAGATAGAGTGAGGGAGCTAATGTTGGGGAGAGGAATCCATGATGAGGACCACCACCACTAAGAAGATCATGACATGCTAGAGGGCCATAGAGTTCATCATCATAACTAGGTAATAAAAATGTATTGTTAGATATCACCTTGTCTTTTATATGCATCCTTTAGTGAGAGCCAATATGTAACTAACATATGTGCTTTATATGTGTGTGTAGGAAACCAACCTAGTTGGACTAGACCTCAGGTGGACCTATTAATGAGGGAGATATTACCTAATGTGGTTGTGACACCACTCACAGAGTGGGTGCCACATCTACCAATAGGAGAAGAACCACATACTTGCTTCTGATGGGTGGGTGAATGAGCATCACTCGAGCTAGTGAGAGTATGGAACTAGATATCATGGATAAAGGTAGAGTTAGAAAAACACAAAGTAGATGTGACACATCACAAAATAGATATAATATGAGTTGAAGCATAACTGGTTAGGGTAAATGCCAATATTGATCAGTTATGGGTTAAGCTAAAATGAGAGTAGGCTAGAGGAGTAGAGGCACTTGGAAAGAGGGTAGACCAATTGGATACCCTAGAGAAGACCTATCTCGAATAGTTGAGAGGTAAAGATTAGGATCTCCACCTAGAGTAGGGACACCATAGATAGAGCCAGTCATAGGCTAATTGGGATAATATCATATACGTATCCATGCATGTGGTAGTTTTGGGGACCATGAGACTAGACTTAGAGAAAGCCATGTGATATACATAGATAAAAAACATGTATTTTTTTATATATATACAATCATTTCTCATTATTATCACATGTGTATATGATTTTATGTGTGATTTGTATACTTCATCTGATATAGACTACTAGATACATGTGATTAGATAGAAGGAACTACTAATAAAGACCCCACATGCACATACATATACAAGTGTCATGGAGGTTTTTGGTGTGATTAGAGGGGAAAGGTTTTCCCTACCACCATAGGTAACTTTCTTAGAGGGTCATGTGGGCCCTATATGTGAAATGTATTAAAGTAGAATAGATTGATTAGGTACCATAAGGGCTTGCCTTCAAGGGTTGAGATATAATAAGCCTTGTTCTCTAAAGAGGCAATGATAACAAAGGGATGAAACCATTTTTTCATGAGTTTTCCCTTCTTATGATGCTCCTTAAAAATTATGACGACTGTATCACCTACCTTGAATGGATGTGGGTGCACCAATTTCTTGAATTGGTGGCATTGACAGTACTGGTAAGCATGGTTACACTCAAGAGTGTTAATGTGACAATCATCTATCTAGTCAAGCTCAATGAGGTGAGAGACACATTATTATTCATTGAAGAGGGATCTAAATGTCTTAACCCACAAATAAGGGATTAAGACCTCTAAAGGAAGAAAAACCTCAGACCTATATATGTGCACATATGGGGTTTCCCTCATGGCTACCCAAAAGCTAGTCTGGTAGGCCTAAAGGGTAAGATGGAGCATGAGGTTCTAGTTGTGATTATATTGGGAAATTGTACATAAAAAAACATCTTCTTCAAAATCTTGTTTTAAGATTCAAATTGCCCATTTCCTTAGGAGTAATGGGTGGAGGAGAAATGGAGATTAAAGCCAAAATGTTCAGTGAGACTACGTATCTTAAGGATTTGAAAGCCTAGACCATTATCAACCATGATCATAACGGGGACCCCAAAATTACAAATGAGATAGTTTAAGACAAATTTGGCCACAATCTTCCCTTAAATGCTATAAGAAGCATGGCGTCAACCCATTTCATAAAATAGTTAGTGGCAGTGATGAACCAATGATGGCCATCGAAAGAGGGAGATTTGAACTCACTAACAAGGTTGAGATCCCAAATAAAGAAAGGCCAAGTGGCTAAAATAGAATGCAAGAGGTATACAAGGGCATGGATAGCATCCATAGAGATTTGGCACATCTTGTATTTCTTGGTGTATTAGATAGCATCCTTAACAAGAGTGGGCCAATAGTAACCCATATTGATAATACACTGAGTGGTGGTTTTCCCTCTTAGGTGGCTACCATATAAACTCCAATGAGACTCCTCCAATGTGAGAGAGGTATCTTTGGGGGATAAGAATTGCATTAACATTCCATCTAGACCTCTCTTGAATAAGATGCCACCTATGATGACATAGTGAGTGGTGAGCTTGAAAATCCAATAATGTTCTTGTAAATAAGAATTGATGGGATAAGATTGAGTCTCAAGGTAACATATAATGTCTCTATACTAATCACATTCAGAGAGCTCAATCTAGTCACTTGAGTAGACCATCTCACCAGGGAAGGCATCATCAACCAATTTTATACTAGGATTGGGTAGTAGGCATTTAATGAGTTGTTTGACTATGACTAGACCCTTGGTGGACTTTTGTTTAACAATTTGAAGTTCAAAATCCTGAATAAGCATGATCCACCTTATAGTCTGGCCAACAAAATGTTTCTTATCAAGCAAATAGTGGAGTATATTATATTAGACAATCACATTGGTGGATTGGCCCAACATGTAATATCACAACTTCTTCATGGTCAAGATGAGGGAGAGGCATTTCCTCTCTATGATAGAGTATTTGAGCTCAAGGCCAACTAGTGTGCAAGAGATGTAGTAAACAAATCTCTATCTACTAGTGTTTTCCTTTTGACATAGCATGCCCCTGATAGAAAGATCAGTGATAGAGGTGTAAAAGATGAAATTATGACCTTTGATAGGTGTTATCAAGATGGGAGGGTTATGAAGCATGCACTTCAATTCCTCAAAATCCACTTGGACTTTAGGAGACCACAAGAATGGGGTGTTCTTGCATAATAGATGTGTGAGGGGTATGGATATATGAGAATACTCCTCGATAAAAGTCTAAGGAAGTTGAGTCTTCCAAAGTAGGACTAAAAATAAATGAGATTTCATAGGGGAGGCATCTCAAGGATCACCTTGATCTTCTCGAGATCCACCTCAATGCCTCTCTACAAAATGAGAAAGACAAGAAGATTTCCATTGGAAATGATGAAAATACACTTCTCAAGGTTAGGGCTGAGGTGATACTCCCTAAGACACTTATCTATGATCCCGAGGTCTCACACATATTCATCCTACTTATGGGATTTATCGATGAGGTCATCAACATAGCACTCCACATCATTGTGGATGAGGTCATGAAAAACATGGGTTATGGCATGCTGATACATGGACCAAAAATTATTCAAACTAAAAGGCATGATGGGATAATATAAAGTACCCCATGGGTAGTGAATGTCATCTTGTACTAGTCTTCAGGTGCAATCTAGATTTGGTTATACCCTAAGAATCCATCCATGAGGGACATGATCTCAAAACTAGCTATGGAGTCCACAATTTGGTTGATCAAAGGAGTGGGAAAATTATCCTTTAGATAAGCTAAATTGAGATATTTAAATTTGATATAGATGTGAATGGATCCATTATTATTGAAAATAGGGATGATGTTGGCAACCCATTGTGGGCAATCAATGACTTGGATGAAACTAACTCAAATGAGCTTTTGAATATCAACCTTGACTAACTAGAAGACTTTGACCATTATTGGTCATTGTTTTTAGTGAATGGGATGGGCCCCATCATCCATAATGAGCTTATGGATGATGAATTTTGGGTTGATTACCTTCATATTTGTGTATTACCAAGTGAATACATCCAAACATTTGTGCAAAAAGGTAACCCAAATATCTTGTTTCTTTAGAGCAAGGCTATCATTGATCTTGATGATCTTTGACCTTATAGAAGTTACAAGGTTAACATATATAGATATTTCAACATCTATAGCATCTAATT
This sequence comes from Torreya grandis, assembly GCA_037957365.1. Classification (NCBI taxonomy): domain Eukaryota; kingdom Viridiplantae; phylum Streptophyta; class Pinopsida; order Cupressales; family Taxaceae; genus Torreya; species Torreya grandis. The sequence goes on along the minus strand of JARHVA010003331.1, from coordinate 607,778 downwards.
CCTCAAAATACTCAAGCATGGGAGGGATCAATTAGTCTAACTCCTTAGGTTGAATTGCTAGGACATACACTATGGGAATGATAGGAGTTGGGCCATCAGAGAAAAAAATATACAAACCCAATTGATCAAGGGGATAGTGGTACTTATGGTAGGATTGAATGAGCTTGAGGTATGACTTTATCTCCTTGACTATGTTGTGTTACATAACATGAATGAAATATCACTCAAGATCAGACTCAACTATTTTATTGATCTCTATGGGATACGTATTGAGATAACCTATACTCCAATGGGAGAAACATAATGCAAGGAAAAGCTCAACATTTAGGGAGATATTTTAAAAGAGGTCTCCAAAAAGTGAAGAGAGAACCTTACATTGAGTAAATAGAGATGGAGTTGACTAAAATGTGCTAAAATTTGAAGGAGTGAATGTTGATTAATACTCAACTGGATCATAATGTTCATCCTTGAGATAATAAGACTTAGAAGTAGGGCATGTGTGGGAGTCCACAAATCCTTATGAGGAGATAGCCACAGCCTCACTTGAGGGCTTTATCTTTGCCTAAAATAATGCCCAAATATCTATGTTATCCTCCATGGTATGAACCTCACCTTCATTCATGAACTGAACCATGCAGAACATGGCCGATTCAATGTCTTACATGGTAGTAGTCCACAGATGGCCAAAAATCATATTGTATGAAAGATCTAAGTCTAACATAAAAACTCAATCCTAACTATCTTGTGGTCAAAATTGACCTAAATATTCATGTTTCCCACTAGCACAATCATGTTTTTATTAAAATTAACATAGTTGTGGTGAGAATTAGATAACTTCTTTTGACTAATTTGAAGCTCATTTAATACATGCAGGGGTATGATATTCAATCCAACTCCTTTGTCAATGATACATATATTAACATGAAATTAATCAACAAAGGTCTCAATGTAGATATGGAAGTGATCCCTATTTGTAAGAACTAAATCATTTAGAAAAGAGGTTGGGTTGAAATAAAATGTGGGAGGGTGAGGGTGCTCGAACACATCAGAGTTGAACAAAACTTCAACATCATCCCACAATGGGTCCTCATGAGATAAACCAATATAATCAAAGATGAGGCCCCTTTTCTCAAGGCAAAGGTGAAGAAGGTCCCAAATATATATCCTAGATGATATGCCCTGTAAGTCCTCTATGATAGAGTAAGGATGTTGTCTAGCCTAGGGAGGGATGCTACACTAAAAGTCAAATTTGAATATAGGGTTCCCTATCCTCATGGGTTGGATAGGAGGCCCATCACCACTATTTTATCTAATGAGGTCTATGACCCAAGCCAAGAGCATGTTAACAAAGCACTCATACCTAGTAGAGGCTATGTCAATAGCAATAATGACCTTGCTACTCTTGTGCTTGGCTTTCCCTCTCAGGTCAGCTTAGGAAGAGGATTTAGAAAAGGTAAAAGATTAAGAAGGAGAATGATGGGCTTTAGCCTTGGATTTCTTATTTTTATTCTTTTTCTCCTTATTTTGGTTAGGTAGAGGCTCCTTAAATAAATTAAATTTGTAGTTGGGTTTCACAAGTGGTTAAATATGAGGTGGAGGTGAGGCTTGTACATTAGATTTTTAGGTAGCACAATTAGCATAATTGTTTCCCTTCATCTAATGGAAATTTTAAAAATGGGCAAGGTTATAAGGAAACACCATCTATGGTTTTATTTTTCTTGATTCAAAATCCTTATTTTTAGATGGCTTCTTCCTTAAATCATTCACCTCATGGCTATCCTTATTGTCCTTCTTGTTGGGAGGAGAATTAGTAACACCATCACTAGTCACATTATAGTTATGATTGCACTAAGAGGATGAATTTTGGGTTTGTATAGGATGCATGTCCACATTAACCTCAAATAGTTGAATATTTATACACTCATTAAAAAATTCATCATACGAGGTGGTCTCATGCTTGAGGATCTCAAGGTGAAAATCTTGACTTAATGCTCATGTGAACATGTCATAAAGCTAATCATCTAAAAACCTTGTCCTACATGTAAGAATAAATGAGTGTTACCTATGAAAAAAATCAAAGTTCAAATCACCTTTGGCTTATATCATGGAGGTAAGTGATTAGATGTCAAGGTTAAACAATTTAGAGATATCAAAGTATTGGATAAAGTCATCCAGAAGGAGCTATAAACTAGAGAAAGAATCTAGAGGTAGATTTTGAAACCAAACAAGAGCTTCAGCTCATAGAGAATGAGTAAAGAGATTCAAGATCATGATTTCATCCTATTCTCAATCTACACATACCATCATAAATTCCATGATATGCTCAGTGGGACTAGAGTCCCAAGTCTCATTAAACTTAGGTAGTTCAAGGTTAGGAGTAGGAAGGGGAATACCATGCACCCAAGGGGCTAGAGGATTTCTATGGAGATCCTCATAGGCATGGTTAATAACAGGTTAGAAACAAGCTCTGGTAGGAGGATGATTATGGTTATGATTTTACCTATACCAATGGACCTCATCATAACCCTGATCATAGAGGGGGTGACGTTGAGGTAGATCTTGATATGGGAGATGCTCATGCTATAAATCATCCCTACCATGGGGTGGTAAATGACCATGGGAAGGATATAATTCCCTATGGGGATGATGGGATGACATGATATATTCATGGAAATGGTCATGATAACCTGGGTTTCCATGATGTTGATCATGTGCCATTAGATGAGGGTTAACTTGAGGATATTGATGCTCAAGATAGGCATCTCATGGATCTATAGTCTACAAGTGGCAATCAAAATTAACATGCTCATTTGAAACTTTAAATAATGAAATAGGAGGATGGAATAACTCCATGTGATGAATATGCCTCACTGAGTTGGAGTAGCTATATCCCATAACATGGACATGAAGGGGTTCTTGTTGTAGAATTTACTATCGAGAAAGAGGTGGTGAAATCACATGATAACTAGTTGAGGTACTCAAAACTAAATGTGTACAATCTCTATCTCTAGAGGAAGCATGATGCCTACTCTTAGGGGGAGAAGGGTGCACTTCATTCACCTGAAGGCATCAATAAAAATAATCAATGATTACACATAGATCATTAGGCCTAAATTGTGTAAGGGGGTCCTCATCACCTTGAATGGGTGAATGAATCATGACATGAGGCTAAGGGGAAATATGCTCAGATGAATGAAGCATGAATTGGTGAAAAGGGGACTAAGTCCATTGGTTATAGACTTGACAATCTTGTTCCCTATGGAATGTGAGAGGGTCTAAGTCACCATGTTTGGTTGAAGGACCCTCCTAGATCCTTTGATGTATATGGAATTCTATTATAGACATAAATTTCTCTAGAGTGAGCTCAGGGATAAGGCCTTGAATCTAAAGGGATTAACATCCTAAGAGTGGGAGGCCAGCCATGGATGTAATGAATCAAGAATAACATGGTAGACAATAGAAAAGGCACATAGACTAAGAAAAAACCAAAGTAGGATAAAATAACTAAATTGATATTTGAACATAACTAAAAACAAATCCTAACAGCTAACAGAGTGGATTTGACTAGGAGAGTTCTAAATGGGATAGAATTTATATGAGACCATATATGAGATCCCACCAAGCATGAAAGAATGCAGATCCAATAATATAAATGGAACCATTAGTGTTTGGTAAGGGGGTACACATGTTACTTAAACAAAAAACTAGATAGATAGAAGGTTTAAGGCTTTTATGGGCTACTAGAGATCTATAGAGGCTATCTAATTTGTTGGCTTGCACCAAGATATAGAAAGACTCAAAAACTAGGTTAGGGATAGCTTGATCAAGAACAAGAAGGATTAAGATATCTCTAATGTGTATCACCATAGTAATGAGAGCAACTTAGACTATAAATCTACTTGTATATAAATTACAAAAATGATAATGCTTAATAAAGAAAGCTAACAAGTAATGTGCAAACTTAGAAGAAAAGACACTTTTAGGACAAATGAAAGATGTTTTAGGAAATAAAGATATTTTTAATTAATGGTGTAAGATCATGCCTAATCTAATCCTACGTTAACTCTTTATTCTCAACACTATTATTTCCTAATAATGCAACTTTTTGGTTTAGTAAAAGAGGAAATTGTTTATGTAAATTGTATAGATTGTTTTGAGAATTTAGGATTCTATTATGCAATGAGAAATGTTTCCAAAGAAATCATGACATGTAATATAAGATATTTCAAGTAATGAAATATATTCTTTGACTACATACAAATGCAAGAGCTTCAAAAACTATCCTAGATAATGCCCTAAATAAGTTAAATCACTAAAACAATTGAAACCTAACATATATACTATTGTAAAAAACTAGAAATTTCACTTTGCATAGCAAAGTGCCCTCATATAAAAATCAAAAATATTGTGTATACTTTATACCAACTAATTATTCAAGCTAGGAAGCAATGGACGAAGAGGATCAAGCTATGTGTGAGTTGAGTCTAGACTAGGAGTCAAAATCAGTGGAAGAGGTGAAGGAAAAGATGAAAACTATGATAGAACCAATGTATGAAGAACAAGAAAAGGTGTAATGGAGTATTTAGTGGGATAGGATTAACCAAAACTTTAGGGATCATTTTAGGGAGAAATGTGAATCACCAAAATGAATTTTAGAGCAGTAGGGGATCCCCTATCACAATAAAATCTAAGTGTGCCAGGAATGAACTAGGTGAGATTCAAGAAGGAAATAAATATTTGAGAGTCATGATCAAGAGAGAATATTAGAGAAAAAAATATAGGATATAGAGAGTAAAATGAATAATGAATCATCATATAAGGCAAACCTAATCCACCAAAGGCTAAAAAGTAACTATTTCTAGTTGTTTGGTCCAAACTAGATCCTTTTTTACACATTATGATTGAGTCGTGGCCTAGGACATGGATTTTATAAAGGAAATGTACAAACTATGTCATGGGTTTACTCCTTAAGCCATGGCCTAGGTCAAAATGCCACTCTAAGTGGTTAACAAAACTCTAGAAGGGCCCCAAGAGGTGTTTAGAGGGCCTATCTATGCATGAAAGGGCAATAAGATGCTAGGGATGTATAGGGGATGAATGTATGATATGGTAAAGGTCCATGCGAGTGATAATCAGGGTTGGTAGTCTACATGTGAGTTGATGTGTAATCATAGGGAGGAGTAGGGTCATGGGAAGTATGATTACAAATTGTAACTAAGATATTTGGCACAAAAAATTCTTGCCAAAGGAGAAGGTTCTTTGAGAAGTTGATAACAAATATTAGAAACTAATGCCTTATTCATAGAGGAAAGTTTTCTAATACCCAACCCTCCATAGGATTTTTAAGGCATATTTTGTCCCAAGTCATGAGACGAAATTTGTGAATGTCCTCCACACCCATCCATATGAACCTTTTTTGAATTTTGTCTATTTTTTCCTATATCCTATTGGGAATTTTAAATAGGTACACAATGTAAATAGGGAGGCTTTGTAAAACAATTTTTATGAGCAACACTTTACCTACCTGAGAAATAAAATCCCCTTTCGATGTTGAAGGCTTCCTTTTAAACCTTTCAATTAGAGGTACCAAAATTTATATTTCATATTCCCCTTAAAAAGAGGCATACCTAAATATACCGAGGGAAGTTATTTGATCTGATAATTTAGAATATGGGAAATCTTTCTTTGTTGAAGGGCCAATCTATTGATAAAGAATAAATCACTTTTGGAGTAATTAATCAATTATTTTGAGACAACTGCATAACAATTCAGAATTAACTTTATTTATTTAGCCTCCCTTATCGAAGCCAAAGATAAAATAATCATGTCATCAACAAATTGTTGGCGAAAAAAAGGAAGAGCCCTTGAGGCCAGTTTGGAACCCTTCAAACTACCCTATTTAATTTTTTTCAGAAGATTTATACTTAAATAATATGCCATTATAATGAATAAGAATGGAGACAAAGGATCCCCCTGTCTAATTCCTTGTTCACTCCCAAAAAAACTTGTTGGGAAACCATTAATAATAATAGAAAACATTTCCATTGAAATGCAACTATAAATTAACCTTATAATATGCTTGTGGAAACCAAATTTATTTAAAATTGAATCCAAAAAAATCCAATCCACTCTATCATATGCTTTGGCCATATAAATTTTAAAAACATACCAATTGTTTTACTATCTACCAAAAAAATGTACTGTTTTATGAAAAATAATTATTTCATCCTAGATTTGTCTTCTTGAAACATATCCACCTTGATTAGAAGAAGTAATTCTATTTAAAAATGGCTTAATCCTTAAAGCCATAAATTTAGTAAAAAAATTATATAGATAATTGCACATGATGATTGGCCTAAAATCCTTGAATTAAGAGGCACCTATCTTCTTGGGAATAAGAGCAATAAAATTATTATTAAGTTCTCTAAGAAGTTTTATAGAGGAAAAGAATTCATCCACTAAAACCCATAAATCTTAATAATATCCCAATATTGTTGATAGAAATCCAATGGAAACCCATCTAGACCCGACACTTTATCTTTGTCCATTGAAAACATAGTTGCCTCTATTTCTTATTTTATTACATATCTCAATAAATTGACATTATGCTCATCAGTAATAAGAGTTGGGACATGCTGAATTAAATTAGTGGTCAAATATTTCACTAACATTGAGTTAAGAGCAAAAATATCTTTGAATAAACTCACTGCTTTCTCTTTAATTATAACCGGATCTGTATGAAGAGATCCATCCTCATCAGAAAAAATATTAATTCTATTTTTGAGAGCAGCCAAATGAAAAAAAATGTATTTTGGTGTCTCTCATGTAACCAAGTAGCCCTTGATTTTTGTCTCCAGAAAGTTTCCTCTTGATTCAAAAGTAAATTAAAATCTTATTTTAGTTTATGCTCCTACTAAAGAAATTTTCACTAAGACCTTGGGAAATAATACAATCCTCAATATAAGTCATCTCAGATTTAATATGAAAATTTTGGCAGAAGATATTGCCATAAACCTCATGATTCTAAACACATATTTTTTTTTTGAATTTTTTGAATTTTTTAGTAAACCTAAACATATTGTACCAAAGACTTGCGCATTCCACCATTCATTTATTCTTTTTGGCAGTTATGGGTGAGTAAACCACATATGCTCAAATCTAAAAGGAGACTTATGTGTTTTGAAACTGGTAAGAATATTAAGCACGAATGGATTATGATCGGATCCAATCCTTAGTAGAGAAGATAAAAAGAGGTCCTGAATGCTAAACCAATTAGGGGAAATAAGAGCCCTATCAAATCTTGTCTGAATAAGAATATTACCAATTCTTTTATTCAACCATGTAAAAGGAGAACCTCTTCATTCAATTTCAAATATCCCATTTACAACAATAATCTTGATGTGATGTGTTATGCAGTGATGATTATGCATGTTTATGGTTTTTTTATATGCATCGATTATGGATATTTGTATGTTATATGATGTGATGAGATGGATTTGATTATGTATGATTATGATGTTGTGGTATGCATTGATTATGTATATTTGTATGATGTGATGAGATAGATGTATTTGTGTTATATGATTGGATATCATGGTTATGATGTTTATTTTTGCATATATGGATATGTTTTTTGATTAAATGGATGTGATAGATGGTTATTTATATGTTGATGGATATGCTTATTTATTACATGGATGTTAGATATTTGAATGCTTATTTGTGTGACGATGTTTTAGATTAAGGTAAAATCAGGTTTTGAAGGGACCCTGAAACCCAAGTACAAAGAAAGAAAGATAAAGCCTCAATGACCACAGGCAAAACCTAAAAACTACTACAGAGAAGTAGCAAGAACAGGTTTTATATGGACCTGAAACCACCAGAGAGACCACCGATCAAAACCCAGATTTAACAAAGATCTGGCTGCACCATAGATAGAAGATTACAAAAAGAAACTAGAGAACAGGACCAGTAAACATAACCAATAAGAAGAACCAGACTATTCTTCCAGTTCCAAAATCATTTTCACAGTTTCTTTACCTTTCACAACAGTACTATCCTGAGTAGTAGTTGCCGCCAACTTGGCTCCCTCTTGTGTAGCCTTCTTTCTAGAGCTTTGTCTCATCCTTTTGCTAGGCCCCTCCAAGGATTTGGTCTCCTCGTTTGCTCTTTTATTGACAGCTGCAGCACAAATATTGGACGTTACTTCTTCCATTTTCGTTCTATTCTCCTTAATGAGTTCCCGAAGGTTATTCTCGTAATCTTTGAGCTTGACAGGGATATCTCTTATCTATTTTTCCATGATGTTAATTTTGTTCCATGTAGCTTTCTAGTTATCTTCCATAATTTCCACTTTCCTTTTGAGATCCTTAATCTCCTTACACATCCAAGAATCAAGTTAGAGAGAAGCCTCTGCTTTGCAATTAACCCAACTCATAGGTGTGTGCATTCCATCATTCTGCCCTTTCTCTCTCGTTTGTGTGACGATGTTATATCATTTATAGATTAGATTTGGATTCATGGGATGCTTTGAAATGGATGTAATGATAGGGATTTATTATGGATGTAATGTTATGCTATGTTAATGAGATGTATTGACTCAAAATGGAATCAAATGCTAATTAATATGATAAATAAGAATTAACCCATTTTTAATTTGTTATTCCTCAAAATTTAGTTAATAATCCTCCTATACCAAGGAGGTGGGATAGGGATGGTAGAATGATTAAGTTAAATAGTGAGGGTTAAGTTGGATAATTATAATATTGTTGAGGGGGGGGGGCAGGAATGAGATGGGTGGTAATTGTTTGAAGCCATTATTAATGTATGCAATCCATTGTGATATTTCAATAGAAAATAAATGTGTGCCAATGACATGATAGAATTTAATGACACATTGAATACCGAGCGCATTAGGGAACTCCATTTTGAAGTGACTTTGACCAAAATAAGTTTGGATGCCACATAGACCATCCTTATTCCCATAAAAGGATAAGATAATAAAACAATCTAATTATAAATACAAGATTAAATGATTAATAAAACAATCACACATATTCAAAACATACACATTCATATATACACACAAGACAAACATAAGAAAAAATAGACTAAAGATAGGGACAACAAAAGGGATATACAAGGGATGATATTAAGTGATGATAATGAGGTTATTATGTACAATAGTCCAAAATACGATTGAGGTTAATATAAGGAGTATATTATGCCCAACTATTTTGATAAAGACAACGATCCAATGTATTTAAAACAACTATTTATGGGGTCCAAGGTGATTGATCAAGATCCAATTTCATATTATATACAAGATCCAAAATTAAGACTTATGATTGACCCTTCCATAATGATGAAGTTAGTGGGATCTATGTGGACTAGGGCTTAACTAGAGATAGATAAGGATGGATAGAGGGTGAGGCCAGTAGGAGACATAGTCATCAAAGAGGGTACGGTGAAGGGATGTATGAGGATATGATGGGATGAAGATGATATTAAAAAAGGAGAAAGATACTTAGAATATTGCACAACAAATATTCCTCTCACACTACAAGCAATAACTTTTCCTCAATGTGAAAGATTTATCCCCAAGCTGTACTTAAGCCTGTAATAGATTCCCACTTTCAAGACCAAGGTCAGGAATGGAAGGGTAAAGTTGAGTAGTATGAGGATAAATAGGGTGAAATGGAAATAGGTATGCCCCCAAGAGTGGGGACCCATAGGCGAAGGTAAATTGGTGTTGGTCAAGCATAAAATCATTTTAAATGCATGATGTTCATTAGCTAGTTGTGTTCATCACTATCAAGGCTAGCTAACTTGTAGGATACTGATCCAAATTTATCAATTATTATATAGGGCCCAAGCCAATTGGATTTAAATTTCCCCTTTTTATCCCTATCTACATTAGTATTCTTTTGATTTTTAGGACTAGATCACTGACCCCAAATTCTTGAGAGTAGATCTTCTTATGATATTTTCCTTTTAATCTATTTTAGTATGCCTATAGGTGATTTAGGACCCTTTGATGATTTTCATCAAAAATATCTAGTTCTTGTAGCCTGTCTTGTTGAAGATTATGATTAGTGATAATGCCCCGTAAACAAATGTCCAAAGAGGGGAGCTCTAATTATATGGGCAAGATGTCTTTTATACCATATACCAATGAGTATAGAGTATCCCTAGTAGGTGTTCATACACTTGTTTGGTAGGACCAGAGTGTAAGGTATAATCAAAAGTGTTAGTTCCTTCTTGCATCATTGAATATTTTCTTAAGAATCTTGATAAGAGTTTTATTCATGGCTTCATCTTGTCCATTCCCATGGGGGTAATAGGGTGTAGAAAAGTGTTGCTTGATATGATAAAGTTTGTGCAAGGCCTCAACTTATTGATTTTTAAAGGACTTGACATTATCTTATATGATGTTGGTGGTAATGCTAAAATGGAAAATGATCTTATTTAAGATGAATTTGGAAATCTAGAGACCTGTGGTGTAGGTGAGCGACATTGCTTATACCCATTTCGTGAAATACTCTATAATAGTGATAATAAACTTGTGTCCATCAAAAGACATAGGATTTATCTTACCAATTAGATCTAGTCCCCAAATAGAAAATGGCCATAGACTCATCATAGGTTGTAACTCTTACACAAGGGCATGAATTAAATTACCATGTTTTTAGCATGCTACACACTTTTGCACATATTGGTAGGCATCCTAATCCATCGTAAGCTAATAGTATTCAGTTAAGAAAAATTTATTGGCCAAGGCCATTTCACTAACATGGCTTAAATAGATACCATCATGGACCTCCTTGATGCAAGAGTAGCCTCTTCTGATGTCAGGCATATTAATAGGAACTATCATAACCTCTATGATAGAGCATGTTGCTAAGGATAGTGTAACAAGAGGTGTGGTGGATAAAGGATTTGCATTGCTATCAATCAAGGTTTGATGGAAGGATGTTATCATGTAAGTAACTATAGATATCGTAATACCATATAGACAGGGATCAGGAATAACACAAATCTAGAGATGAGCCATAGACTAGTGGGATGCTAAGATTAGATGTTCTATCAACAAAATTCCCTCAAATATGTCTTTAGGAAGGTCAATTAGAGACCCAATAGTATCCATGGAATAAACTACCATATTGCTTCCCCTTGGTACTTGCTCAAACATAATAGACTATAAATTCTTCTTCAACTGATCCACCAACTACTTATAGGGGAGTAATTTTTCATTTTTAGTTTGGAACCATTGACTTGTTTGATTATTAGTTATGAATCACTAAACACTTGAAGATGTTGGATGTTCCATTGGATGGCTAATTGGAGGCCAATAACCAAGGCCTCATATTCAAAAATATTATTGGTGCATGTTAAAGTGAGGCAAAAGGATTTTGGAATAAGGTTGCCTTGTGGGGTGACCAAAAATATACCCACTCCTAATTTATGCATGGTAAATGAGCCATAAAAATATAGATTATAGATATTATATTCTATAGTATTCATGATAGATTCATCTGGGAAGGTTGTGACCAAAGGCTAAGTATTTACAAGAGGGTATTTCGCAAGTTGATTCCATAATTACCTAGCCCTTGATGGATTTTTGATGGACATATTCAAAGTCAAATTCATTGAAAAACATAATCTACTTATCCATTATTCCTATGAGGGTGGATTTGGATAGTAAATATTTAAGAGGAACCTTAGCAATGAACTCCACTTCACTATTAAGCATATAGTGCTAAATTTTTTATGAAGCAAAATGGCTAAGCAGGCTTTTTCAATCGAAATATAGTTCAACTATTATGAAATTAATGTGTGAATAATATAATAGATAGCCCATTATTTTTATTCATCATTATGTTTTGCTATAAGGGCTCTGATTACACATGATGTCATAGATATATATAAAATCAAGGGCCTTCTTTTTATGGGTGATGATAACACTAGAGGATGTGGATACAAGACTCATTTTTGATGTGGGAAGATAAAAAAAGTTTTAGACTCAAAGACAAAGCAATAAAGGAATAAATGATAAAATATAGCTAAGTAAATCATCCTAAGCCCTAAACTGACAAGGTTATATCATATAGTTGAAATCCATCTATATACTTGCTCTTAGGAGGATTTTATTTATTAACCCAAAAATAAAAGCACATGAAGTAGTGGGGTTTTTAAACTCCCCTTCTCCCAAGAGATTGTATGGTGACATGGACCTTTAGGCTACTCACCCTACATCAATAATATTTTTGTGGCAAGTGGGGTTTATCTAAAACTTACAATTTTTGACCAACTAGATGGTCCCAAGCATGGATAATGATAGAGATGCATCACATCAATTGAGTTCATACTGATTAACTTAATATGCAAGTGTCTACACCTTTACATAGTGATTCCATCTATGTACCACTTAGTGGAATCCCTTGGTTAACCATACCTGACTCAAGTTTTCATTATGAAAGGATAAGTTATCTAGTCAACCCCCTTGCTCTCATAATATGAGTACCTTAATTCGTATACCCCACCATAGATTGGGATTGAAACACTATTGGGAGATGAAACCCCTGGTCAATGCTTCCATAAAGAACTCATGAATAAGCTATGAACTCCCCTTCACAAGACAAATTGCATGAAATAAGTGACTAATTGGAAAGACTTTAGAGGTTTTTTTTAGGTCACCCAAACCATCTAAGTTTTAGGGAGAGCCTAGACAACATTCTTTCCACACCTTGGACTAGGCACAAATCCTATGTGAAAATGTGTTTTTGGTCACCCAAGTTCCCTATAGGGGATGGGGGGAGAGCATACACACACTCTTTGTTTTGTAAAAATAAACAAATAAGTATACAAAAACACTTTTAAGAAATTTCAATCGAAGTAAGTGTTAATTTTATTCACCAAATGAAATGTTTGATTAAGTTCCTTGGCCTATTAGCTTGAATTTTCAAAACTTCAAATAATTTTCACAAAGTAACTTAACACAAATCGCCTAGGTTCCTTTTTAATCACTTAAATTGAAATGTTCAAGACTTAGAAATTTATTTTAGGCACCAAAATTAAATATGAATGACATTTAAGACCCTTGGCATGTGTTTGTTATTTTTTTTTGACAAAATAAAAAATGACTTTAAACAAAAAAATATTAAAACACCAATTTAAAAGTTAATTTTATGAATGTAAAGTGTTTTAAATGTTCCCTTATGGAATTTGGGTCCTACAAAAAATGTTAGAGGGTCCTTGTGCTTAGAATCACTTTGATGTATGCACAAATCAATTTTTAAATTTATCTCTTGGGTTTACATAAAGCAAAACCATAAATATACAGAGCAATGCCACGACTCTACAAAACTATAAGTGTGAATGCAATAACGCATATTTGAAAAAAATAGAACATATCATGCAAGATCACTACTATATATGAAAAAACACAACTAGCATGGCAAATTCATGACTCTAAGAGTTATGATATTGCAACTTAACCATGATAGCTAGCCTAATCGCTAGTGGTTAGTTACAAAATCACAACTATAAATATGATACCATGACTTGCAAAGTCATGGTATTAAGATATCATCACTGTAAAGTTGCAATATTACAATATCATAAATTCTTCCTATAAATAGGTAGATATTAGTATAAATCATGGTGGTTAATGACAAAACCATAAAAATAAATACAAAATCATAACTGTGTAAGTTGCAATTTTACTGTCCAGAGATTAAATTCATGACTACATAGAGTAAACTCATACTTTTTCCAAAAAACATCCTTTAAATTGATTTCTTCACCTTCGTTGGATAGAAAAATAAAAATTTGACATGATAATCATAAGTAAAATAAGAGAAACTTTGTGGGGTGCATGTCCCATTGGGCATGCCATTTGTGATCAAGGAATTTGATAATAGAGAGGAGGTTAAATCAAGTATTAGTTCATAAAATAGTGAAATCAACATATTAACATGCTAACATCTCTAATCCTAGATCATAAGTGAGCTTAGTGAATAAATACAACTAGAAATCCAACTAAAATGCAAAAAAAAACAATCTTTACCTTCCTTGAGAGCTCCAAGAGATTTGTTCGTGGATTGCTTGGCTTATGCTCAAAGAGTCTTTGGTGATGGAGTTTTATTTGCTCCTTCTCTCTTTGGCACCATGGTTGGCTTGTGGATTATGCTTGCTTGATGAATTGGATCAATATTTTTACATTATAACACTATTTCTATCAATCTTGCTACAAAACCAGCATTATAACTTTACTCTATCAATCTCTCTAAATGAAGAGTCAAATGTTTGTATTTATAGGCTTATGAACCAACCCTAACTCAAGGTGAGTTAAAGTGTAGTTTAAACATGAAATGGGTTTAAACCTAATCTGAGTTAATTAACCCTATTATAGTTAAAAGGTGTCAATAATTAATTATTTTTAATGAATAGGCATGTGTGAGATATTTTAAAAAGTTTGACAACTCACAAAAGGTAATCATGAAAAGCTAGGATATTTGCATTTTTGAATTTCCTTTTTTATAATTTCATGAATTTCACATGGATAGTTCAACTAGGATTTTAATTTTAATTAATTGTATTTAGGCTTTTTACATTTTCAAGATTTGATTTCATGTGTGCACTTACCCCACTTAATAGGTCTATAGGCCAAAATACATGTTATGATGCCATTATTAAGCATGAAATAAACTGAGACGGGGGTGAATCAATATATTATATATCTTTTACTTAATCTGATATCTTTTATTTAACCACTTAATCACACATTCAATATATGCAATAAGACTAAAATAATAATATGCACCACATAAGAGAGAGAGAGACCAGATTTTTACGTGGAAACCCAAAGTGGGAAAAACCATGGAGAACAATCTCAAGTATATGAATGAGCACCAACTCAAAATATAAATTTTTCAAGAACCAACTTGTAGGATCACCAACCCCTTTGCTGAGTACCAACACAACAACTATTTGTGAGCACTAACCCACAAGAGCACCAAGCCCTTGCAAAGATTTATGAGCACCAACCCACAGGAGCACCAATCCCTCTTGTGTATAAAACACAACTATCTCTTAATGTTTCTTACTTAACAAATGACATAACTCTACAATATCTCCTACTTTTATCTCTTCAAAAATAAATACAAATCATGCACTCTCTTGCATATTACAAATGGCTTCTCAAGCCTTTATTTATAGCTTTTCAAATGATATTTAGATTTCACCCTTTGTGACCCTTCAATCCTCATGGAAAATGGTGCCAAACTTGCATGACCCTTCATATCCTTGAATTTAAAAATTCATATGGTGACCCTTCATAAAAAAATGCATCCTTTCCTCTCTTGTTTTTATCTTTGTGACTTTTGGTATTCTTCAAAGTGTCCCTTCATGCAAAAATGTGTCATACCCTCTTTTGTCTTCACATGGTGACTCTTGAAATTATTTAAGACGACTCTTCATGAGAAAATATATCCCACTCCTCTTTTGTCTTTTACCCTATGACTCTTTGAATTCTCTATGGGCCCTCGTTTGACTTATATGCAACCATAAATATATTCATTAATATTAAATAAATATTAACAAAAATTAGCCAAGATATGAATATTAAAAACACCATTAAATGAAATGGGGCCTTTAGCACTAATAATGCTAAACCTTTGACATCAATGAAAATATTTACAATAATCTCCCCCTTTATCATTGATGGCAACCTCAAACTAAAACTGCCATATCCTAAAACTTGCACATACTACCATCTAAAAAACATATAGTAACTCCCCCTTAATGTCACAATCTGTACCTATTCCCTATACCTATTTATGCACCTATACATGTATATGTTTCTATTCTTCTCCCCCTTTGAGATCAATGGCAAAGGGCCTACCTAGAGCTAACACTCAGCTCCCCCTCAACTGATGCTGAACCTCAATGGCAGGAAGTAAAAGAAATTACTCCCAACTTCTCTTGCAGATACTCAAATGTGTCTTTTGGTAGTGTCTTTGTTAAAATATCTATAATCTACTCTATAGTACTAATATATTCCATCTTAACCTATTTATTTGTAACCTACTCTCTCAAAAAGTGATATCTAATGGGAATATTTTTTGTTCTTGAATGCATCATTGTATTCTTCAAAATATTAATAGCAGTTGTGTTGTCATAAAAAATACAAATATGTTCATCATATTTTAATTTGATATCTTCCAAAGTTTACTTCATCCAAAGCACTTGAGTACAACATAATACCACTATAATATATTTTACTTCAACTATAGAAAGTGATATTGAATTCTACTTTTTGCTTAGCCATGATACCAAGGAAGAAAGCTCCTCCACTTGTACTTTTTTTTCATCCAAATAACCTATGCAATCTAAATCTGTATAAGCAACTAAAGTGAAATATATGTTTTTGGGATACCACAATCTATAATCCTATGTCCCATTGATATATCTAAATATTCTCTTCAACAACTAAACATGACTATCTTTTGGAGCTGACTGATATCTTGAAACCATACCTACTACATGCATGATATCTAACCTCGATGCTGTCAAATATAAAAGACTACCAATCATATATCTATACAAATATTGATCTATAATAGGTGAATCTTCATCCTTGCTCACCTTATTTCTTGTGCACATTGGTGTGCCAAGTGGTGCAAAATCCTCAAAACCAATTTTTTTCAACATTTCCTTGGCATATTTACTTTAAGATATGAAAATTTATTTATTTGACTGAAATATTTGCAATCCTAAAAAAAATGACAATTCTCCAAACATGGACATCTCAAATTATTTTTGCATATTATTAGAAAATTCTTTTGTCATCTTTTCAATGTTTCCTCCAAAAATGATGTTAGCAACATATACCACAATAATTAATTGATGCTCACCTTCTATTTGATGTAGAGATTACTGTTAGCAAATTCTCTCTTAAAACCTTGATCTTGTAGGTACTTATCAAGTCTTACAGACCAAGCTCTAGGAGCTTATTTCAATCCATATAGTGATTTCTTTAATCTATATACATGGATACTAATATTTGAGATAATAAATCCCTCAAATTGCTCAATGCAGACCTCTTCTTCTAGATTCCCATTTAGGAAGGTAGATTTGACATCCATCTAAAACACTTTAAAGATTTTAAACACTTTATATGCAAGAAACATTCTAATAGCCTCTATCCTTGTCACTGGTGTAAAATTTTCTTCAAAATCTAATCCCTCAATCTGAGCATATCCTTTACATACTAATCTTTTTTTATTCCTAGTCACTTCTCCATTTTTATTCAACTTATTTCTATAAACTCATTTTTTTCCTATCACATTGTGATCTTTTGGTGTAGGCACTAATTCCTAAGTATCATTCTTTTATATCTAATTTAATTATTCATCCATTGCCTTAACCTAATGCTTATCATGTCTATCTTCTAAAAAAGTTCTAAGCTAAATTTTAGATAACAAAGAGAAATTAACTTAATTAGATTCACTTACCATCATTCTTCTAGTGAAAATTCCTTGATTTATGTCCTTGATGATGTCACTTTCATTATGATATCTCTAAACATATTTTGATGGGTTTTTGGTGTCCTTTTTATCTTTTTTCTCATCTTCATCTGATTCTTCAAAATTTTCCTCTTTAATGATTTCAGGAATGTCTACTAGATCATTGATTTTTTGTGTTCCATCTTCTTCTATCCTGACACTTGCACTTTCAATAATTTTCTTAGTTTTTTTTAATAAAATTTATAATCTTTAATTTTTCAAGAATAACCAATGAATATACCTTCATCTACTCTGGATTCAAACTTACCAAGTTTTTTTTAGTTCTCTTTATGAAGCATCTGCTACCAAAAAATTTGAAATAATCAACTTTTGTTAGTTTGTGTTTCCATAGCTCATAAAGAGTTTTGTCACTATTGACTCTCAATAATGTTTTTTTTAATATTTAATACTGTATAAACTACTTCTCTCTAATATTTATTTGGTATCTTGGATTCATTTATTATTATCCTCGACATCTCTTGAACTATTCTATTTCTCTGTTCTACTCCATTTTGTTGTGGAGTTCTGGCTGTTGAATAATGTCTCTTTATTCCATGGTCTTCATAAAAATCAATAAATTGATCTAACATGAATTCTCCTCCTAGATCTGATCTTAGAAACTTAATCTTCAAACTGGTTTCATTCTCAACTAATACTTTGAATGCTTTGAAATGTCTGAAAGCTTCTGATTTTTTTTCAAAACATTACCCATGTCATATGTGAAAAATCATCAATAAGCAACATGAAATATTTCACCTTGAGTAATTTGAGTTCTCATAGGTCTATATAGATTAGTGTGAACAATCTCTAACATCTGAGTGGTTGAGTACTCTTTTGTTTTGAACCACCCTCTGGCCTGCTTCCCATGCTGATAAGTTTCACAAAGTGTGTCAAATGGCTTTGTAATCTTTGAAAGATTTTTGACTGCTTACTTCTTACTGATGTTGACAAGATTGTAAAAATTTAGGTATCCCATTCTCTTTTTCTATAGCCAAATTTATTCAATCTGACTCAAACAACATCTTTGACCTTTGTTTTTTGATAGCATATACAAATTATTGCCTCTTTTTTGAGCATCTACAACCAACACATTTGAATCTTTTCTTCTAATTTCATAACCTTTTGCATAGAACTTTAGTGTGTGCCCCTGATCACACATTTGACTTACGCTCAAAATATTAATCTTAAGAACTTCTACATACAAAACGTTTTCAATTTTAGTTCTACCATTATCCAAACTTAGTGTACCTTTTCTAATAATTCTAGCAATAGTATTATCTTCAAATTTCATTGTGCCACCATTGATATTCTTCAAGGTTATGAACTTGATTTTATCTCTTTTCATGTGCCTTAAACATCCACTATCGATGAACCATAGATTTTATTCATTTCTTGCATATAAAGCTGTCTGCACCAACATAGATTTTTTAGGTTGTTTCTTCTGCCATGATCCTATCTAAACTTTCTTCTTGATGAATGAAGACTTGAAACTCTGGTCCTTCTTGAATGACTCGAATATGCTTCTACAATACCTATATATGTGTCCAAATTTTTTGCAATTGTAACATATTATGGCCTCTTCATTAAATCCTAATAGAGGAGCAAAAGAGTTGTGGCTTCTACTTGACTCTACATGACTTTCCTTCTCCTTATTTCTAAAATTGTTATCCCTTTTTTAACATTCTATTTTATTATGACCATATCCATTATAATAAAAATAGTAACCATAAAAATAGGACATGTTTATGTATCTTTGACCTAATTGCCTTTTATAGCTCTATTCTTTCCAGCCTTCTTTGTTTGAGATGTCTTCTGTATTCTTAACTTCCTCCCTTTTTATTTCTTCTTTTGTAAGAGCTTCAACATAACTCTTTCCTTTTTCCTTGTCTATGAAAGTAGTGGCCTCCTTTTTCTCTTTTTCAAATCTGATACCCGTCTTATCTGACATTGATCTTTGACTTTCTAATATCTTATTCAACATATTAGTGCTATTTTCAAATTTTGAATCATTGGCTGCTCTATCATTGATTGATTTATTTGTTTTCTCAAGATCTGATTTTAAAGAAGCAATTTCAATAACATAAATTTCACATTGTTTACTTAGTTTTTTCAACTGTGCCATTAGATCTTCTTCATTCTTCTTGGCTTCTTCAAAGTGTAACTACAAATCTTCAATTGTTTCCTTTGACTCTTTTTCATTTTTCTCGATTTGGAGCTTTAATATTTGATTCTTATTCTCAAGAGCTTTTAAGTATTCTAAGGCACAAATGAGTTCTCATTCTAGATTCATTTTAGTTTCATCTTTTTCTTCTTCTTGATCATCTATACTTTTGATTACGAAGGCATATTCATGTATGGCCATGAATAGAATCTCTTCTTCTTCTGAATCACTGAATCTACTATCTTTAGCTGAGATAGGATCTTTAGAATACAAAATCTTCTTCTCGAATCCCTTCTTAAATTTTCCTTTAAAATTCTTATTATATGTATGCTTTCCTTCTTCATTGTCTCCATTACCCTTATCTGGGCACTTAGCTACAAAATGTCTAATCTTTCCATAATTAAAACATTTAAGTGGTAATTTTATTTAATATTTACCTATTCCCTTTTTCATCTTGTGAATTAATAGAGCTCTATTGTCATCTTCATCATCACTAAAACTATCACTTGATTCTTGAATCTTATCCTTTTCTTTTTTTAATGTCTTGAAAGTAGCTTCTCTTTTTGAGGGTTTCTCTTATTCAGTCCACATCTCATATGCCATAATAATACCATGTAGTTTATCCATGTTTAACTTGGCTAAATTCTTCATCTCTTCAATTGCTAAAACTTTTACATCATATCTCAATGGTAGAGATCTCAAAACTTTTTGAACCACAATTGATTCTTCTAACTTTACTCTAAGACCTTGAATATGATTAAATATTTGATCAACCTACAAAAGATAACTTGCTATATTTTCTTCCTCTTCCATCTTCAAACTCTCAAACTATCTTCTGAAAGTCTGAATCTTAGCTTGTTGAATCTTTCCATCATCTTTGTAAATATTCTCAAGTTTTACCCAAGTTTCATGAGTAGATTTACATTGCATAACTTTAACAAATTTTGATTCACATAAACCATATAAAATAATGTTTAAAACTTTAGCATTATTTTCACTTATATTCTTTTCTACTGGAGTAGTTACAAGTGTCTATGGCTCTTCATATTCCTCCACCACTGCTTGCCAAATGTCAAATCCAAGGGCCATCAAATAAGTCTTCATATTTATGCTCCAAAAGGCATAATTTGTCCCATCAAACAAAGGTACCTTATTTGTATAAAAACGTTCATGTGATCTAGCCATCATGCTTTCCCGATCTGCCTTCAAGATTTGAAACCTTTTCCAAAAAAACCTACTTTGATACCAATTGTTAAGCACAAAATATACTAAGAGGGGGGGGGGGTAAATCATTCTATTATATATATTTTAATTAATATAATTTATTTTCTTTAACCACTTAATCACACATTCAAGATATGCAATAAAACTGAAACAATCATAAATACCACACGAGAGAGAGAGAGAGAGAGAGAGAGAGAGAGAGAGAGAGAGAGAGAGAGAGAGAGAGAGAGAGAGAGAGAGAGAGAGAGAGCAGATTTTTATGTGGAAACCCAAAGTGCAAAAAACCATGGAAAACAATATCAAGTATATGAATAAACACCAACTCAAAATACAAAGTTCACAAGCACCAACTTGTAGGAGCATCATCCCCTTTGCCAAGCACCAACATAAAAAATATTTATGAGCACCAACCCACAATAATATCAAACCCTTATAAAGATTTGTGAGAACCAACCCACAGGAGCACCAATCCCTCTTGTGTATAAAATACAACTATCTCTCAATGTTTCTTACTCAACAAATGATAGAACTCTATAATATCTGTTATTTTTATCTCTTCAAAAATAAATACAAACCATGCACTCTCTTGAATATTACAAATGGATTTTCAAGCCTTTATTTATATATTTCAAAATGACCTTTGGCATTCACTCTTTGTGACCCTTTAATCCTCATAGAAAATGACACCAAACTTGCATGACCCTTCATATCCTTACATTTGAAAAGTCATATGGTGACCCTTCATAATTAAATGCATCTTTTCCTCTCTTGTCTTTATCTTGGTGACTTTTCATATTCTTCAAAGTGTCCCTTCATGGAAAAATGAACCATACCCTTTTTTGTCTTCATATGGTGACTCTTGGATTTCTTCAAGATGACTCATCATGAGAAAATGTGTCCCATTCCTCTTTTGTCTTTTATCCTCTGACTCTTTGACTTCTCCATAGGCCCTCTTTTGAATTATATGCAACCAAAAATATATTTATTAATATTAAATAAATATTAACACACATTAGCAAAGATATTAATATTAAAAACACCATTAAATGCAATGGAGCCTTTATCACCAATAATGCTAGACCTTTGACATCAATGACAATATTTTCAACAGCCATAGGATGATTAGAGATGAATCTATGAGAGGTTTTTATTGCTTATAATAGGATAACCCAATTAGGGATGCCTAAATGTGATTATGAGATTTGAAAAATGATGTAAAATAAAATTTGGGATGTTTAGTGTTTCTTAGTCTTAATTTGCAATGGTTGGTAAGAATCAGTCTAAAGTCTAGTCAAAGGCCATTGGTGGCCAATTTTAGGTGTCTATAATTTGCCTCCATTTGGGAAGGCATTGCAAGCTATAAGCACATTAAAATCTTATAAAATAATGAAAAGGTCCTTTATGATTACGACTTCAATGATAGTGGATGAATTGTAGGTACTCCCTTGAGGGAACAGTTAGCAAAGGGGTCAAGAATAGGTCCCTCAAAAGGAGGAAACAATTGGAATAAAAACATAAAATGAGGTGAAAGTGATTGATTTTACCATAGGTGGTTATAATCAATGGCATATGGAGCTACCCCATTTAGGGAAGATAAAAAGGATGATTTTTCCATAAGCATTTATAATCATTGGCATAGGTGGGATAAAAAAAGGTAATGATTTTACCAAAGGTGGTTATAATCATTGAAAAAGGCTTAGGGTAATAAGAGATTGATTTTACCAAAGGTGGTTATAATGAGTAAAGAGAAAATAATGATTTGCCCATAGATGGTTATAATAATTAGAAAGATAAAAAATTGCCCCAGTTGGATAGAAGAAAGAGAATGATTTGCCCAAAAGTGGTTATAATCATCAACCTTCAAATAGATGGAAATGTAATGATTTTCCCATAAGCAGTTAGAATCATTGGTAATGAAAGTGGGATGATATAAAATGATTTTTATAAAGGTAGTTATAATAATCATACCCCAATTATGGTAAACATGATATGGAATATGATGTAAAAGTGGTACATAGGATAAAGATGAATTTGGGAACCTATTAATAGGGAGATGCTCGTCTAAACTAGGAAGGGGGAAAGTTCTTTTATTATTTAATTACTCTATGTAGGATATAATTTGAATTAGATGTGAAATGTTTCTGGTACCAAGGAGATGTATCATTACTACATTTTTGTGTAGACTCCTGTATCTAATTTTTTTTGTACCACATGATGGTAGGCATCATGATATAACACCATAAAGAATTGGTCAAAATATGCATAAGGAATGTCACACAATATAATAAATAAGTGAAAATAATACACCAATGATAAAAATCATGATGACAACATTGACACTTGAATATGGATGGATTCAAGAATAATGTGCAAGGAATCACCCAATGAATATATGTAGAATGAATTAAGGCATAACAAGAAAGTAAAAAAATAGGCAAAGAAACAAACAAATAAACACCCAGAAAAGAAATTAAAAAAAAAAATGAAAATGAAACAATCAAACAATGGTTAGTCATAATTTTAATACAAATAACATGACATAAACAAGATGATAAACATTACCCCTAGATAAAAAGAGACAAAAAAACAAACAAGATGGGGGAATAAAAGAAAAGGAATGAGGTGGTTGAGTTGTATCTAGATGCACTAGGCAAGTGGATGATGTCTACATAGTTCTATGGACATAATATCCAATAAAACTTCTATCCAAATGTAGTTCTCCCAAGGAATGGGATAAAAAAAGTGATGAGAAGAAGAAAACATGATGGATGTGATAGAAAAATATGGGAATGATCTCACAAAAAGGTGAGAACATGAGATGTTTTGCCAATAAAGATGGGGAAATTAAATGACAAGTGGTTTCTTGTGACTTAGAGAGGGTTCCCATAATGCTTAAGGCAAATAAGTGGTCGATGTTTTTTTGGATTTTATAAATCTATTTTCAAATGTTTTTAGGATTTTTGATGTATCTCAACTTGATTAAGAATGATGAGATACTAAATGGTCCAATCTTGTAAAATAAGAAGAGTGTTAAAACTTATATTGCTTACAAAATGGTGAAAGTGTGTTTTAGGTTGCTCACAAAGTGGTGAAAGCATGACAAAGGGGTGACTAAGCTAACCTTAACATGAATCAAGCATTACCTACATAGTCCTAGGATGGGACCTTAAATAATTGTATTTCCACCTTATAGTGGAGGAATTTGATTAGTTTATCAACTAATTCAAATAAAATAGGCAAAGTTGGAAAATGGTACAGTATGACATGAATGATAAGGAGGTATTTCAAGGATTGATAAACAAGTGTTGCCCCTAATTTACCCATAGGTTGTTATAATTAGGAAATGATGGCATAGGTCAATGATACTAATTTTCTCATAGGAGGTTGTAGTTAATGGCCCACTTGGTATAGAAAGGAACAAGAAATGAAGCATTCAACTACCAAACAATTATCATACTATTCAAAAATACAACCTCTGACTAGAATACTTAAAATAATTACTAAAACTTGATCTGAATGTTCATACTGTGAGTGGTTATGGAACTAATGGAATGGCACTAAGGTCAAAGGTCTGGGTAACGAGGGGTAAAAATAACTTGGTCAATAGAAAAGGTATGCTAGAAAAAAATGGTATAATGGTAAAGTGATAGGAATGGTATGGTATAAATAATAAAGTTAGTATTATTGTATAATTTGAAATAAGCCTCATAGACAATACACCAGGTCTCTCAATAAAAGTAACACTTGAGGTGTATAATGTTCATTGACTCATCAAGTTTGTCCCTATCTGGTGTAGCAAGCATGTATGCTCTAACACCATAGTTTGTAACAATGATGAAAGGACCAATCCAGTTAGGTTTGAAATTACCTTTATGTCCAGTTAGGTTTGAAATTACCTTTATGTTTCTTCTCATCCATGGTATTATTTTGGTTTTATTTAAGAAAAACATCACCAAGCTAAAATTTTCTTTATTTCACACACTGATTATGTGGCTATCAAATTAGTTCTAGTATGCTTGAAGATTGTTAACTGCTACCAAGAATTTCTCATCAATTAACTCTAGCTCTTATAGGAGAGATATTCGATAGTATTCATAGTCTAGGACATGCTTCAAAGAGATGCATAAAGAAGGTAACTCAACCTTAATGGGAAGAATGGATTTAATGCCATAAATAAGTGAATATGGAGTGGCTTCTATTGGAGTATGGTGATTGGTATGGTATGCCTAGAGGGCACAAAATATTTAGAGGTGCCAATCATGGTTGACATCATTCAAAATAGTTCAAAATATGTTGATAATGGTGTTTTTAGATGCTTTTGGTTGGTCATTACCTTGAGGGTACTATTCCATAGAAAAATACTGTTTAATATTATACTCAACACACAGTGATTTAACATCCTTGTTTTCGAATGATCCACCATTATTAGATATAATGTCAGAAGCGATACCATAGTAATAAATGAGATGGTTGAAGATGAAATTGGAAATTTGCTTTCCAATCATGTAAGTGAGGGATATAGCTTCAGCCTACTTAGTGAACTATTCTATGATGGTAAGGATAAGTTTATGGCCATCGAATGAGGTGCGGATTATCTTTACAATGAGATTGAGGCCCTATGTAGTAAATGGCTAGTGTGTAATAATTGGTTTCAGAGTCTTGGTAAAGGCATGAATCAAATTGGCATGCCATTGAATTTTATCACACCATTTCACATACATATCTACATATTCATCCATCATTGGACAATAGTACCCAATATTCAAGATATTTTTGGAGAGGATGGCCCTACTGGTGTGGGATACACATACTCCTTTGTGAACTTCCCTTAATGTTAGTGTAGATTTTGATGAAGTTAAACAACAAAGTAGAGTTTCATCAAAATTATAGTGGTATAGGGTTGATCCAAGTAAGGTATAACATGTAGAATGGTAAACAAAGTCTTTGGATTATTTATGGGATATGTTTGATGGAATGATTTGGTCATTAAGATAGGTGTACAGGTTTAAATACCAAATAGAGTTGAGACCAACAATATCACAGATCATTGCAATAGTTGAAGGTTCATGAGTTGGTGTTAGCAAATTTTCAACAAGTAATTGGTATTATTTTACCATATTTGTATGATGAATCAAAGATCTAATGGTGGCCATGGCATCTATTATTCTATTATTTTCCCATGGCATATATTCAAATTAGACATCAATAATCTACAACTTGAGAGTGTCGACCATGGCCTTGTATGGAACTAGGTTGCCATCCTTGGTCTAAAAATGGTTTGTAACCTAATTAATGATTAACTAAGAATAAACATAAACCTTAAGATGTTGTATGTTCCATTTTACTTCCTGTCAAATCCTTGTAATGAGTGATTTGTATTCATCCAGGTTGTTGGTATAAGGAAAGTTGATCTTAAATGATTTAGGGATTATATCCCCATATGTAGTAATGAATAAAAGGTCTATTCCTGATCCATGTGTTGTGAATGATCCATCAAAATATAACTTATAGTGATTTCTTGAAGAGGTGTTTCAATTATGGTCATAATAGATTTATCTAGGAATTGGAATGTGAGAAACTTTGTATTTACAAGGGGTGCTTCAACAAGTTGATCTATAAGAACCTACCCCTTGATGGCTTTTTGGTTGACATAATATCTTAAATACACTAAGAAGCATGATCCATTGTGCCATGTGTCCTTATAAAGATGTTTTGGAGAGTAGATACTTGAGTAGATCTACTTTTTAAATAACCATGGTATTATTGTTTAACATGTAATGACACAATTTTTGTGATGTGAAGACCATAGCTAAATAGGAATTTTTAATGGGAATATAATTATGATCATACAATACCAATGTAGGGATTAAATAGTAAACATCATGCTCTTTTCCATTATCATCATGTTGAGCTAGAAGTTCCTTGAGGGCTTTGTCCATTGATAATAAGTATAGGAGGAATGGCTTTCCTGGCATTGGAGGAAATAAAATAGATAGATTTTCTAGATATTCCATCAATTTTTGGAAATATTTTTGACATTCATCATCCCAATGAAATGTGACCCATTTTTTTAACAAGTGTGTGAATGGGTAACACTTTTCTACCAATTAAGCTATGAAGTATCGAATAGACTAAATCTTACCCTACAAATTGTGGATCTATTTCAAATTGGTTAGTGGTGGCATGTTTGTTATGGATTATACCTTGGTTGGGTCGATTTCAATGCCTTGACAAGGCAAAATGAAGCCAATAAATTTTCTTGAAGTAACTCTAAAAACACACTTCTTAGGGTTGAGCCTAACTTTGTATTCATGTAGTCACTCAGATATTCTCCTCAATGTTGCTAGATGATCGGTCCTAGTTTTTGATTTAACTAGTATGTCATTGATGTAGTCTTCAACAATGTCATGCATCACATCATCAAATATGATGGTCATGGCTCTTTGATAAGTGGACCCAAAATTTTTGAGACCAAATGACATAACCTCATAACAAAATGTTTCCCATGAAGTGGTCAATGCAATTTTATGTTGGTCTTCTAGTGTGATTTGTATTTGATTATACCCTGAAAATCCATTTATCAATGAAAGCATTTGATTAGCTACTATGGAGTCAATAATCATGCCAATATTTGGTAGATAAAATTCATCCTTTGGGTAGGACTTGTTTATGTCTCTAAAATCAGTGCAGATTTTGATTCCTTTTGGCTTCTTATTGACTGGCACCATATTTGAGATCCACTCTAAGTAGTCGATCTATCAAATACATATCATTTCCAAGCATTTTTATAACTCTTTCTTTACTAATAAAATAATTCAAGGATGCATCTTGCATAATGTTTATTTTACAGGTTTGGCATCGAGATGTACCACAAGGTGGTGTACAAACAAGGTAAGGTTCAAACTAGGCATGTCAAAGTAGGACCATGTAAATATACTAACAAAATTCCTCAAAAGGGCTTTAAAGCGTTTATGTTCTTCTTAAATGAGGGGCATGCCTAATTTGATCCATTTTGGGTTATCTGGAGTCCTAATGTTAACCTCTATAGTATCCTCCACTAGAAGGGTTTAAACATCTTTTATAATGGTTGGAAAAGATTTAAATTGGTCTACAGTGGTAGAATCCTTTGTTAGGATTGGCTCTTTGAGTTATCCTAGGCATGATGAATTAGAATCCCCAATGGTAGGGGTGGCCATGTGATAAGTACTATTAGAAACTCTTGGATGATTCAATCAAAAGCTTGTTATTCTTCAAGATTAAACTCAGAACCATAGGCAAGTTCATCATTGGTGGTCTCTTGAGCTATGTTTGAGGAAGGTTGAACACCCCCATCTAATGGTACCTGAAATAGGTTTTCATCACTAGAATAACCTTTCTCATTACTATTTCCTTGGTCCAAAATCACTTCAAATAAGTTTTCACTTTGGGACCCCAATGCTTTATTTAATTATTTGTGGCTAAGGGTGTTCACACACTTTCCAAAATAGGATTCAAGATCCAGTGTGATTGAGAACCCTTGTTTATGGTCTCCCAACGAAACATTATCCCTAAGGCCTAAAAAATCACAAAAGGCTTCATCATTCTCAAACTCATCGACCAATAATATTGATTCTTGTTGGTCCCAATATATCAGTTAGGGATAATATAAAGGAAGTAGATTATGGTGAATAATTAGTATTGGATAGGTCATAGAAATGGCTATGATTGGACTCTACTTTGCTATCCATATCATCATCACTAGTTGTGCATGATGGAACTTAAATAAGATATGTGGCATCACCCCCTGGTGGTTTAAATTGAAGACCATATGTTCCTTTTTATTGAGTGGTAGAAATTGGCTCAAGTGGACCTTTTTTGATTTAGCCCAAGGCCTCCTTCATAGGCATGTTTTTCCATGATTTTTTTGAAATGGGATACTTGGAATTTATATATTATTTGGCTAATTATCATTATAAAACCAAGATTCATCACCTTCAAGCAGGTCCTTTTCTTGGTCGATGGCTGGTATGAAAGTGATAGGTACTGAACTATGTAATTTGGCTTTGCCCTTTCTTTGCCATTCTATACAAGGTGGTTTGGCTTTTGGTCTTCCAAAGGACTTGGGGTCCTATGGAAGCTTGGAAATGTAGAATGTATTATGGGTCAAATATTTTCTTGGGCCATTAGCTAAGATAGTATAATGATTAGATATTTTAGGAGGTGGTATGTGGGAAAGTGAACTAAGGGTATTAGGGTTAATGAAATTGGCCTTTGGTTAATCAACAAGTATTTGTTTTCCCTTGTCCTTCTTAAGAACTAAATTCAATCTAAAATGATAGTTATAGCTTTGGTACTCAGCTTTTAAATGCTTAAAATGATTGTATGGATGTAAATATCCATGAATAGTGACCTTCATACCTGAATGGGGGAACTTGATACACTGGTGGAATGTTAATGGGATTGTATGAATCTCGTGTATCCAAGGTCTACCCAAAATCATATTATATGATAAATCAAGGTCTACCACATGGCATAATGCATCATGGGTCAAGGGCCCAATGATAATTGAAAAGTTGATGGTGCCTTATGATTCCCATTCCTTATTGTCATAGGCCTTAATTATTATCATTTTTGGCTACAAGTCAAGTGTTGTATACTTGAGAAGCTTGATGAGCTTTAAAGACACAATATTTAGGCTTGATCTGTTGTCTATGAGTACATGCTTCACTTTGTAACACATTATGACAACTTTGATGTACAATGGATTATTATATAGTGGGACAAGGGATTACATATCACTTTGATTGAAGGTTTATTATTGTCCTGGAGCTAGATGTCTAACCAAAACTTGAAATTTGTTAAGAGATATGTCATTAGGAACTTGGGATTGGCTAAGGAACCCTATTAAGATGTTCTTATAGATGGTATATGTATGCAACAAATCCAAAATGGAGATTTCTATAGGTGTGTTTTGTAATTGTTCCACAATATCGAATGTCTTTTCTTGTATAGTAGTAAATGGCTTGTTCCTAGCTAGAACTGTTGGTTGGATGGATGAAGTGGTAGATGGATGTGGACCTAGTATGGTAATCTTTGATCATTGAGTTATGATTTCATAATAAGGATTAGATACAGGACCATTATTTCTAATAAATAATGGTGGATGGAGACCATATAGGATAAGTTTCAATTATTAATGTACTTATGCAAGATCATAGGCCAAATGATGATTTATTGATATAGGGTTTGAAAATGGGATCCCTACTTGCTGGTATGCCTATATGCAGTCTCAGGTCAAGGAAGGATCATTGGCATGGGTTTTTTAATTGGGAATTATTAGTAATTATCTTTTTTGATTGGTGTTTGGTCTCAGATTGATGGATATGGTGTTAACATGACCTCCTATAAGATGGACTACAACTTTGTTGTAGTCATGTGCAACTTCATGGTAGGTCTATTGGTGGTTAGCATCATTTTGGCCTTGGTTACATCCATTCATTTGCTTTTGTTAGTTTTGTTGCTAATTTTAGTGGTTTTACCTTGGCTATTGATACTGTTGTTGTTGTTGCATTGGCCACTATTATTGTTGTTATTGGTTTTTATGTTATGAAAATGGGTAATGATAAATGCCAAGGTTATGACTAGATGTAAAAGCTCCATGATCCAATTTTATCTCCCCATTTTACAACATATGTTCAATCAAATGTCTAATTTGAACAAAACATTGAAAATTATGGCCATTAACTCAATGATACTCATAAAATTCATTTTGCCTATACTAGTCTAGATAATCAATGCCCTCAGGATAGTGTTTCAAAATAGTCTAGTTAATCAGATTAGTGGTGGTGAGTTTGAAAAACATAGATTCAATGGGATCTCCAAGGTCACTAAAAACATAAAGAGTAGGCATAGTTCTCCTTGGAGGAGGGTTTTTCAAAGGCAAAGGTTGTTACATTTGTTTCATTGGTCTAGGTTATTGCACTTATGATTACTAAAGAGGTTATTGGTTGGGATTAATTTGCATGTGTCATAGGTTGAGTAGATGGTGTTTGCATTGTTTGCACATCTCCTGAATCAGTTACTCTATTTCCCAAAACATTCTTTTCATGATTGAATTGCTTGAGTTTATCATAATTATTGGCCTAGGTTTGTTGCGATGCTTGCTATTGGACTTTGTTCTAATTTTAGCCATTATTTTGGTTTTGGTTTTAGTTTTGGCTCTAATTTTATGAATTAAGTTTAATTATCCCATTGTTAATAAGGGATATTTTGATCAACACACCTTTGTAAATGATTTCCTTAAAAGTATTTTCACATTACAACTCTAGATGGTAAGATATTTCATTGTGTATATTTATGGTAAACAAAATGGTTAGTTACTTATCTAGTAGGCTATGGGTGAATTGAATTTCAAGGGATCTCCATCACTATAGATAACTTGTAAAACTTTCACTAGCCTTTGTTTATCTTGCATCAAATCTACCAATGAAATCTCATGCTCGAGATTGTAAGAGACGTGTTGCACAATTTTTTTTGAAAGATCATCAAAGTAAAAAACTAAATTCTTGGGAAATTTAAGAAACCATTCCAATGCTTATCCTACTAGGCTTCTTGGAAAAAACAATAAAATATATATGTCACTATAGGCCATCGGTTGGCATGCAACAAAAAATTCCATCAAATGGGCCTTGGGGTCACCTTTCTCCTTATATTTGTTGAATTTTGGTGGTTTGTACCCTAGAGGAAATGGTATATGTAAGTTGTTCATGTTGAATGGGTAATAACTCACATCATCCAGCTTAATATTTTTGGTCTGTTTCCTAGTTTTTATGGTAGTAATGTCATCCTTCATTTGATGTAGTTCTTACACTAGGAAATCAATAGGAACATTGGCCTGAGGTGGAGGATGGGCGATCAAAATTGGATTACTTTGACTGGGGTATAGTGGAGGAATTTGTTGGGGAACATTGTTTGGTTTAGGAATGGACCAGTAATATGTATATGTAGATTAGGGTATGATTTTTGAAATTGCATGCATTACTATACGATATTTTGGTTGGGATTTGGTATATGGGCCTAGTTTTAGGGAAATTATGGTTGAGAAGGAGGGATATGGTTGTATTGTGCCTGCTAAGGTTGAATAGGGACTTATTGCTAACCAATCAAAACTTACTGATTAAAGTAAACTTGTGAACCAAGGCCCTATAATTGAACTTGTGGCATGTTTGGCATAAAAGGCAATTATTGCCTCATTGGTATTTGTAGATCATTGTAACATCTTGGTTACATGAACCTTTATTGAGAAGTAGATGAATGTTGAAGGTTCAACATTTATTACTAAATAATACTTGTATGTTATTGGTTAGACATCATTTGTGAATGGATTGGTATGTTGGTTTGTGACTAAAGAGGTATGTTTGTCACGACCTAGCGAGGTGGAACATTGGTTGCCCCCTATTAAGGTGGAAAGATGTTTTACCTTTATCACATGGGTATGTTACACTGTGCCTATTACTATGGAATATTACTCATAACCTATTGTGGTAAAGTAACATTCATCACATTTTGTTGAGGTATGGTACTATTCATTGCTTGGATACTTAATCCTTGAGGTTAAGTGCTTGAAGAAGTAGTTGGTTAAGGATTAGAGGTAGTTGTTTGATATTGGGAGGTAGAAGCTCCTACCCCATACATTTTTGAACCACTCATGGTGTTAGCTAAAGGCACATTTTGTTGTTGACTATTTGTTTGTGCATTCACACCACTTTGGTCTTATTTGGACATTGCTTGCATGTTGTCCAATATGTTTGGCTCACTATTTTACGTAAAAGTAGAAGACACTTCTTTGATGGTAGAGGAATTGAACATGTATCCAATTGAAATAATTTTTATAAATGGGTCTATACCCTAATTCTCTTAGCCTATTAATTTAATTAAAATTATTGTTAAAGGAGTTAGCTTAATAAGAGGATCATATGACATGGTCATATTATTAAAGTTGCATACTAAGTTTAAATATGTCTAGTATGTTATTTGCATTTGTATGAAGTGGTCCTCTATAAGGCCATTTATTATGACAATCATACAAGGGTCATGATATGGCATCGATACTATAGCATGAGGGTTGTTAAAAGGGGCATGTTTAATGTTTTGATTTTAAGACATGTTGTAAGGCCCACTTACTAGACATGATAAGTTTTCATAGGGAAAGTCTGCCAAAAACTTAGCTCCTACCTCTGAAGCCCAAATTAAAAATTTATCCTTGTTCACAAGAAAGTGATGATCAAACAAGAATGGATCATAGGACTTTGGCATTGTAACATAGTAAAGTTGTTGTTGGACTTATTCTACAACTGAAGGTATGCTAGCCAAATATTATGTTGTTTATTCTTGGTCGTACTCTAAGTATGGAGGAATTTTGACCAAATAATGGGCCAAAGGATCTTGGATTTATTCCCCCACTTGAGTGTTGTAAGGTGGATAAGGATCCATATAAAAAAAAAACATCATCTCTATAAGGATATTGAACAAAGTCTTCTTGTGTGACTGCATTTCCATACCCTGGACTGTAAATGACTCCACTATGTGTATAGTGAGACATGGTTAAATCAATGGGTGAATGCCTCATAACAAAAGGGGTTACAGTTATACAAACTTTGAAAAATAATGTCTAAAAAGATATAAGGTTCAAACTCAATCTAACTTGGTCTAGGGGAGTTGTATCTCCAAAATGGTTTGTGACAAAACTTGGTATAAAACAATCCAATGTCAAATTTCTAATGTTAAATGTCTCACATAAAATAGGTCAATTGGATGAACTAAAAATGAAATGCCAAAATCTAGGTTTAAAGTGCTTCAAATAGGTCTAATCTAGGAGAAATAAAAGGTTGTTAGGTCTTTTGGCCAAATGTAACATCAAAAGCTAGGATCAAACAAGGCATGTGCTAGGACTTTTGGCTAAATGTGGCATCAAAAGCTATAATTTAAAACAAAGGGCTATTTAACCTAACAAACTTAGAATACTTTGGAATAGTATAGGCACTTGATTTTAGACATGAACTTGGTCAACTTGCTAAGAGGCAAGAAACAAAAGGCACTTGGAGATAAACTATTTTATCCCAAATAATGGTTGAAACAAATAGTTTTCAAATTTGGGTAAAAATTAACCTAAGTTATGCAACCCAAAAGATAAAGACTGGTATTTAAGCCCCCATTATACAAGGCTTAAATATAAATCTATCAATGTTTGAATCCAAACTTATCAAAGTTAATTAAAAACTCAACTTTAGGAAAACTAGGATCTTTAAACAAACAAGCTAGAAAAATTTGAATGGCATAATGGTACTAAACAAAGATCCTAAATGCACACATAGTTTGGTCCAAAAATTGAAAACTTGGACATAAGACAAGACAAGTCTATGAAATAATTTGAGCATCATAAAATTTTTGTCACTCTCTATAGGTATAATAATGGTTTGTTTCAAAGACTCAAAGACACAAAGCTTGAAATGATTTGGGTAGCATAATGTTACCCATTTAAATCAAGTGACACACACAACATTTTTGACATAAAGTTTAAGGTAAAAAACATGGTAACAAAAAAATGACATAACACCTCCTTAAATAATAGAGTGATGTGGACACAAGACTAATTTTTGACGTGGGAAGACAAACAAAGTTTTAGACTCAAAGACCAAGTAATAATGCAATAAATGATAAAATACAACAAAGTAAATAATCCTAAGCCCTATACTGATAAGGTTGAATCATATTGTTTAAATCCATCTATATATGTGCTCTTGAGAGGATTTTAAGTGTTAATCCAAAAATAAAAGTGCATGAATTATTAGGGTTTTTACACCCCCTTCTCCCAAGAGATTGTATGGTGACATGGACCTTTGGGATACTCGCCTTGCATCAACAATATTTTTATGGTAAATGGGGTTTGTTTAAAATTTACAATTTTTGACCATCTAGATGGTCCTAAGCATGGTTAATGCTAGAGATGCCTCACATCAATTGATTTTATATTGATTAACTTTGCAAGGGTCTAATCCTTTGCATAGTGATTCCATATGTGTATTGCTTAGTGGAATCCCCTACTTAACTATACCTAGCTCAAGTTTTCATTATGAAAGGAGAGGTTAGCCATTCAACTCCATAGATCTCATAGTATGCATATACTAATTTATATACTCTACCACAGAGTGGGAATGAAACACTATTGGGAGATGAAACCTTGGGTCAATGCTTCCCTAAAGAACTCATGAATAAGCTATGAACTCCCCTTCACAAGCCAAATTACATGAAAGAAATGACTAAGTGGAAAGACTTTAGAGGTTGATTTTAGGTCAACCAAAACATATAGTTTTTGGGGAGAGCCTATACAACATTCTTTTCATGCCTTAGACTAAGCATAAATCATAAGTGAAAAGGCACTTTTGGTCACCCAATTTTCCTACAGGGGAATGAGGGAGAGCATACACACACTCTTCATTTTACATAAATAAAAAAATAAGTATAAAATAACACTTTTAATAAATTACAATGTAAATAAGTGTTAATCTTATGCACCAAATGAAACATTTGATTAAGTTCCTTGGCTTAAATTTGCAAAACATGAAAGAATTTTCACAAAGCAACTTAACACAAATAACCTAGGTTCCTTTTTAAGAACTTAAAATAAAATGTTCAAGACTTAGTAATTAATTTTAGTCACCAAAATTAAATATTAATGAAATTTAGACCCCTTGGCATGTGTTTGTTAAAAACTTTGACAAAAGAAAAAATGAATTTCAACAAAAAGATTATTAAAACACTAACTGAAATGTTAATTTTATGAATGTAAAATATTTTAAATGTTCCCTTGTGGCCTTTGGGGCATTAAAAAAAATTAAGAGGGTCTTTGTACCTAGAATCACTTTTATGGATGCACAAATCAATTTTCCAATTTAGCTCTTAGGTTTAAATAGAGTAGAACTACAAATATACAGAGTAAAACTGTAAGTGTGAGTGTAATAACACATATTTCAAGAAAATAGAGCATATCATGCAAGATCACTACTATATATAAAAAACATAAATAGCATGGAAAATTTATAACTCTAAAAAGTTAAAATATTTCAACTTAACCATGATGGATAGCCTAATTTCTAGCGGTTAGTTACAAAATCACAACTATAAAGATGATATCATGACTTTAGAGGTCATGGTTTTATGATATCATGACTATAAAATCACGATATTGTAATATCATAAATTAATCCTATGAATAGTTAGATATTAGTATAAATCATTATAGTTATTGACAAAACCATAAAAATAAATATGAAATCACAACTATGTAAGTTGCAATATTGCTGTCTAGAGAGAAAATTCATGACTATATAGAATAAACTTGTGATTTTTCTAGAAAACATCCTTTAACTTGAATTTTTCACCTTTCTTGGACATCAAGATCAAAATTTGATTTGGTAATCATTATTAAACTAATATAGAATTATTTAAGAGTAACTTTGTGGGGGTGAATGTCCCATTAGGCATGCCATTTGTGATCAAGGAATTTGACAATAGAGAGGAGGTGAGATCAAGTGTTAGTTTATAAAACAATGAAATCAACACACTAACATGCTAACATATCTAAACCTAGATCATAGGGGGAGCTTAGTGATAAAATACATTTAGAAACACAACTAAAATGTAAATAACAACAATCTTTAACTTCGTTGAGAGTTATAAGATATTTTTTATGGCTTGCTTAGCTTATGCTCGAAGAGTCTTTGGTGATGGAGTTTTCTTTGTTGATTCTCTCTTTGGCACCATGGTTGTATTGTGGCTTATGCTTGCTTGCTGGCTTGGCTCAACATTTTGGCATTAGAACACTATTTATTTTAAAATTGCTATAAAATCTACATTATAACTTTACTCTATCCAAACTCTCTAAATGAAGAGGCAAATGCTTGTATTTATAGGCTTAGGAACTGACCCCAACTAAAGGTGAGTTAAAGTGTAGTTTAAACATGGAATGGGTTCAAAATTAACCTATGTGAGTTAATTAACCATATTAGAGTTAAAATGTGTCAATAATTAATGATTTTCAATGAATAGGTATGGGTGAGATATTTTTAAAGGCTTGACAGCTCAAAAAAGGTAATCATGAAAAGCTAGGATATTTGCATTTTTTAATTTCCTTTTTTAGAATTTCATTAATTACACATGGATAATTCAACTAGGATTTCAATTTTATTTATTATTTTAATTAATTTGGATTAAGATTTTAACATTTTCAATATTTTATTTTATGTGTGCACCTTCCCCACTTAATATGTCTATAGGCCAAATTGCATGTTATGATGTCGTATGATGATTAGAGATGAATCCATGAGAGGTTTTTATTGATTACAATAGGATACCCAAATTATGAATTCTTCAACATTATTTTGAGATTTGATGAATGATGTACAAGAAAATTTGGGACGTTCAATGATTTTTAGGCTTAATTTACAATTGTTGGTAAGAATCAGTCTAAGGTCTGGTCGAAAGCCATTGGTGGCCAACTTTAGGTGTCTAAACTGATGAGGTGTATTAAGTCGAGTAGAGGGATAGACTAAGTATTGTAAAATATTATTTTCAAAGATTATAGGTAATGTACCCCCCATTTTAATGGCTTAAGCAAGGAGCTAATCATAATTTTCACACACACACACACACACACACACACACACACACACACACACACACACACACACACACACACACACACACACACACACTAGTTAAATTATGTTCTAACTTCATCACTATGAAATAAGTTATTTGTGAATCAATCATCTTATCATATGGGATTGTGCATATCACTATGTGTATCATCATGATCCCAATTTTGATCACCTGAGTTCCCCAAGAAATCATTATCTAGTTGGATGCTTTTCCCATTCTAAGAAGTTGGGCATGGGTTTGGATTGGCATATTAGATGAGGAAGGTGGAAAAGTGATGAGATGTGGTGGGTGATGATGTGGTTTTTGAATACTAATTTGGTGTAGAAATAAAATATATGAGAGGTAAAATAATATGATTGATAAATGTGGTAATTTAGATTTAGGGAGATGTGAAGACTAAAGAGACCAATGATTACCAAAAGAAAAAACTTGACAAGAGTTCGATCTAGCAAGAATACTAGGAGATGAAGTGATCAAGTACCTTTCACACTATCAAAATAGTGATTGGATGGGTTCTAGGTATGAAGAGGTAATGATGAGAAAGTGATGGGTGCTAGATTAAAACTTGCCAAGGTTATGTATGTTGATAATACCTAGTCAAAATTATAATAATGAATATTGGAGGGATGGGTGACCATTAAGATTTAGTTTTAAGACTAACTGTTGTATCCAAAGATGGTAAATAGGGAGATATGACGTCAATGTTAAATGTGGTTTAGAATGGGATTCAAACTAGGGGGTGTTTAGGTGTTTTATAATAAGAAGGGAGTGGTTGAATCAGTTCACAAATAACATGGGTTTAAACATGACATGAAAATAACACACTCAGCCACAAGTCCTAAACTAGTAAACTAAAAAGGGAGTGTAACCCAAAATTCACACCATTTAATAGCTTCATAGGTGAGGCTATATGTTGGTGACCTATTATAGAATCAATCAAACCCTCTTGACCCCATATGTACTTAACAACTTCTTAGGAGTTGATAATGACTCTAATAAATAAATGCCTATTATGGCCAAAAGGTCCTAAGCTAGGTTTACACAAGGATTTCTAAGGGAGTCCTAAATATATGCTAAGTATGGTAGGGCCAAAGTTCATCTAGGATTTTTTCTAATAAATTTGTGTATTGGAGCCAAAATTCCCCTCACTCCATGAAATCATTTATGAGGAATTCTGATTTAATTCCTAATAATAGTTGTCTTGATATTCATACCCCACTAGAACATGGAGTTTGGTCTAGTGCATGGTGATTAAATCCATGTCAATGACCCCTAGTGACTAAGCCCATGTGTGGGGATAAATTCCATGTCACATGTTATCTTAGACTCAAAAGGTTGACAAACAAGAAAGCAAGCACAATTAATTTTTCCTAATTAATTATCTATGTGATGAAGCATAAAAATAATCGATCAAATCACACAACACACAATATATACAAGCAAAAAAATTAGAATATAGGATTTTTGGCACCCATCTTGTAAACACAAAGGTTAATAAGACAAATGGGGTGCCTTTATCTTGAGAGGTCTTACACAAAATGGTTAGTAGTTTGATTTAAGGCAAAACCATGAGTCCCTTATAAAACCATAATTATGTAGTCATTAAAATGCAAATTCACAAACAGAGACTATGATATCAAAACTATCAAGAAAAAATGTAGATCATGAGTTGTGATATTGTAGTAAATAGCTAACTATGATGGTAAATAAATAGGTACCTATAAACTATGCGTGTTAATGTAAAACTATAACTGACAAGGCAATGCCATAACTTTGAGATTTGTGATATTGTAATAAAGTGCAAAACTATAAAATCTCTAGTTTTTAATTAATGTAGATAGTTAGATTATTATCCTATATACTTAAAAGATATTAAATACCTAAGAAAATGTTTGTTAGATAATTATGGTAGATTATAAAATTTTGATTGTTTATCAAAAACTTTAATAAAAGGATATCTAGATGGGATATTTTTAACAACAATGAATAGATAGAACAACAAGATATTGTTACCAAATTTGTCTTAAATATTAGTTAATGAATTAAATTACACCATAAATCTACCTAATTATAATTTTTGTAATGAAAATTCAATATCAATGATAGAAAGGCAAAAATATAGATCACAATTAGCAGTATTGCAGTAGGGTTTTAATAGGTCAATGTTATATTGTTTAGTTTATATGATCTCCTTTATACCTCTTCTTCTTATCAGCCTATACACAACAAGCTAAACAACACCTTTTTTAGGAACACAATTAACCCAAAGCTCAAAATAATCAAACTTAGAATAGCCTATTCTAAAATAGTTGGATTGGTTTGCCAAGGGATTATGTGCTTACTAGTATGTCCTATAGATAGAGAATGATGGATTGTAACCTATAAATTAGAGATTAATAAGATAATTTTTACCACTTTAAATATAAATCATAGTACCACAACTTGTGATGGTGATATCATAATTATCAGGTCAAGGTTACAAGTCTTAGAGTTGTGATATTGCACTCCTACCACCAATGATCAGATTCTTTGCCAACCCTAATTATTCATA
Organism: Torreya grandis; assembly: GCA_037957365.1. Taxonomy (NCBI): domain Eukaryota; kingdom Viridiplantae; phylum Streptophyta; class Pinopsida; order Cupressales; family Taxaceae; genus Torreya; species Torreya grandis. The sequence goes on along the minus strand of JARHVA010003331.1, from coordinate 567,577 downwards.
CACACATAGGATATAAAAAACTTCTAGGAAATACAAATGGATTAAAGTGTCTACAAAAAGGTTAGAAAGGATAGAAAACTAGCTATTATATGTTTATGCAAGAATTTTATTAAACTATGACTACAGGCACAAAATCATGATGATCAGAGAAAAGTTGCTACTTTTGAATTAGTGATAATGCATCAAGGTAAGAACTTGTAAAAAAATTATAATTTTTGTGTTTAAATTTAAATTTTAATTCAATATCACTTAACTTACTACAATACTGTGATTGTAATACTGCCAATACTAGTACAAAATTGTAACTCTCCATTACGTGATGATTTCATCAAATCCATCCTTTGATTTTCATTCAATTATACCTATAAGATATTAAATTTATTCCATAAATGTCAATAGGTTATATTTAGGGAGTATCTCCCACTGTGGTTGCCAAAATGTAGTATGAATTTTGGATTCTTTTTATATTACTATTTTTAGCAATAAAACCCAAAACGCAAACAACATCAAATAGAAAAGATAATTAGATAATAAAATGCTTATAATGAAATCACTTGCCATAATTTTACCTCTTATATCTCCCTTATAAGATTTCCAAACCAATTTGAGTGCAAAATATGTAGATTGTTAGATATGCTCCATTATGTTTGAAAATGGCTTCAATGGATTCTTGACTTGATGATGGATTTTGATAAGGCTCTATGAGGGCTTGGATAATGCATGTATATATGCTTTAAAGTCTAAAGTTGGCTTCAAGTCCTCTAGGTTAGTTTCCATGGAGGGATAATTTGTTTATATAAGCCATGGGAGGAAAAATCAATGGCTCAAATTTAATTTTGAGCCATTTAGATCAATGGCCAAGAAATTTCTAAGGAATTTTTAATTCCTTAGAAACCTCTAGAATAGAGGATTCTAGAGGAGACCGGTTAAATTAGAGGATATTATATAATTATCCAATTCTAGAATCTCCATTAGAGAGTAGGGGTATAGGAATAGCTAGTTTAGTAGGGTGGTAGATGGGTAGGTGAATAAAATGTATTTTAAAATTAGCAAGTGGGTTAATGTGTAGGTTATTAGGTAAGTAGGATTAGTTAGTAGGATAATGAAAGTGATTAATTAATTGTGAGGGTAGAATAAGGTTTATGGGATGTAAGAATTTTGATGTGGGAAATAGGGTATTAGTTAATTATTTAAGAAGTATAATTATAGGTTAAAATTAGCAAAATTAGTAAAATTATTAGGGTGAGTAGATTTAGGTACATACAAGTTTCATGATAAAAATTGATACCAAGGTGAAATTCAAGAGAAAAGTTCCTAAACATTCCGTAGGTTTCATGAAAATGTCCCAAACTTTCATGATACCAATATATTTTGTGTGGATCATACCAATGTTTGGTAGGGTGAGTAGGGTCAAGTTATCTAGTTAAAGGTATATAAATAAGCTTTTAAAATTTATCCATAGAAAGAGGTTTATGAACATCAACATTGTTTATGTATGATGAAGATGAGGTAGGTGTTTGGGAGGAACTTTCCATGAAAGGTGGAGAAGGACTTGCCTTGTTGGGGCCACCAGGAAGAATAACATGAATGTTTTGTATAGAATCATAAGTATCTATAACATAGTCATTGATAGCATGTTTGTTTTTATATATCATAAGCATATAAGTTCTCATCAAAGGTTAAAAAGGATTGAATTGTCTTATGAGGAAGTATTGGAATTTATCTTGATTAAGGGATCCTTCCAATTATTTTGGAGAAAGAGTCCCAACATGATATTAGATTTTAAGATGAAGAGCATTGGTAAACAAATAGAAGAGGTTCTCTTTTGACATATTGTGTTCAACTTGTTTAGATAAGTCTTTCCATATTTTAATAAAACTTGAAATTTTTTATATTATTCCTATTTATAATTAATAAAATGGGCTAAACTATTGTTAGGTAGATCATTGGTTTAAAATTCATGAACCAATGCATTGACAAAGTATTTTAAACTATAGATAGTTTGAGACTTGAGTTTATTACACCAATCTATATCATCACTTGAAAAGGTTTTAACAACAAGTTTGGTGGAAGTAAATGTATTTAGTTTAATCCAATCTTTGTTAAGGCTACTAAGAGCTTTCAAATGCATAGTAGGATAAATATATCCATTGTAAGTGATAGTAGGAGTAATACATATGATGTTTATGTTTTCAATTTTATGGATTAGTGTTTCATTTTGAAGATGCTCGATGAACTTATTAAGAAGTGTGGATTTAGGAATGAGATTACCTTGTGCATCTCTATGGGGGGTGGAGGACATTTGGATTTTTTACTCCAAATTGAGTTTTTTGAGGATGACTTTAAAATTTTAAGATTTTATTTTACATTTACATCATTTGGTTAGATTTATTATTTTGAAATGTATCCATTTGATTTATGTATTGCAATAATATTTGATTAGTGTTTAGAGTTTGTTGACTGGTATAAGTGGCTTGAGATGCACTAGTGGTAGTGTTAATGTGAGTAGTAATACGGTCAATTTGAGTAGGCCCACTGGATGAAAGACACACCATAGTAGTCTCTATACCCATCATAGTGGAAGAGTAAGGAAGGGAAGAAGTTGTGTATTGACTTGCCCCAAATCATATCAAAATGATATGTATAAGTGATGGGGGAGATCCTATATGAGGTCCCATCATAATGTTATAAATGATCATAGGATATTTTCCCTAATGTTACAGGTTTTTTTCTTGATGAAAAGGATCATTTTATTAGTGTATTCAAGATCACTCTCATCCTCAATAGTAGAAATGTGGGGAGGATAGTTAAAAATATTTGGAGATTGGGAAATACAGAGTGAATTATAATCAATTTCTCTATTAGTTACATGAATATTACTTTTATCTTGATTATTAATGATATTAAAAAAATATTTAGGAGCTTTATAGGAGTCAACCAAATCCATCATATAATGTTGTGTTCTTTGTTTGAAATAATCAAATATATACTACATGATGGAGATTTGAAGCGAAAGCAATATCAAATAACTCTATTGAGCATAAAATTTACTATATCAATCATGGTATATGTAGTTACATAGAAATAAATGTGAAAGATAGACTATATGAGCCTAATAAATGTAATTAAAAAAAGATAAGCTATAATTAGTAAATATACTATATAAATTGTGGTTGATGTAGTTACATATACTAAAATATAAAACATAGATTATCTCAAACCTAGTTGATGTCTAAGCATTGACCAAGATCTATTGTTAAAATAAATGTATAGACTTTTAAGTAAAACCATAAACATTGTTGTGAGCAAAACCAAAAATTAGAATATTACACAAAATACTTAGATAAATCATCCAACACACTCCATTTATATTAGCTCCCAAAATATGTATAAATAGGGGAGTAATTTAAGAAACTCCTCCATGAAAAACCATAAATGTCCTAGAATAGGCATGTAAATCTTAGGATGGAATATCAAAAATTTACATCCACTAACCAATGATGATGGATAATAGTAACTCCCCATGTGTAAGTACACCTTAGAAAACTAACTCAAGTGTAGGGATAAACATGAATGTAGGAATAAACCATAAAATTAAAATAAATACCCTTCATTAACACCCTCCCATAAGCACAACTTAGGTGGGTAGAATAAATGGATCTTGATAACAAGGCTTGATGAGGTACCATATACAAAGTAACTCTCATAAGGTGGAGAAAGGGAGAAAACTTGTAGTAAAATAATCCCCCCAATAAGAGATAAATAATAAGAGATGACTAAAAAATACCACTTGAATCTAAAACTACCTATATCCACCATATATCCTACAAGGGATCTCTCTAGAGTGACTACAAATCATAAGTAGATGCAGTGAAGAGTGGATCACCCTAGAATAGTGAATGTGTTTGCCAAATCCTTGATGGATCTCTAACCAAGGTGTGGTTCCCATACAAATAACTATGTTCCTCATGTATAATATGTGCACCAAATACTCCATGAAATTATGGTACATCATATGTAGATGTTAAGAAAGAATACATAATGCCTTGTGACTATGTAATAGACTACCCAATGTATGATGAGTCCTGAATCAATATACCTACTTCCTATAATGGCTAACGTGGAAAAAAATTAGGTGAATCAAGAAATAAATACTTAATATCTAGAAGGTGATAAGGAGATGGTAGAGGTGTGTCCCCATCACTACTGTAGTCATATATACTAGAAGAAGATTCCTTAATATTAGATATGTGTTTAGGCTCATAAATGTCATCAATTTCAAGTGATTCTAATGAATAAGAATTTGGAGGAGAGTTAGGGAAAATTTTTGAGAAGGTATAAAGTTGAGTCTAATGATCAAACACTCCCACTACCAATATAGTATCAATGTGAAACTCTCTAACATACACTAAATCTAGAGTGAAAGCAACTTGAATACCTAGACCAAGTTGAGTAATCTGGTAAACTGACAAGAGATTAATTGAAAGTGAGAGAATACTTTGAACATTATTTAATGTTCCTCCACTCACTTCAACAGACCATCTCTTAAAATATTGTGTGGATTTGTCATCACCCAAATGAATAGTAGAAATGTCACATGGTCCCAAGAAAGTGAACTCAATTTGTGAATAATCCATGTGATGTGATGCACTAGAGTCAATAACCCATGTAATAATCAAAGATAAAATTATAACTAGGGACCTACCTTTCACTTTCTTCTCACCTTTTTCTTTTGACTTTTATTTTCCATTATCATTTTCCTTAGAGGAATCTAGGGTTGATGAATATGGTTTGATAGACTCATGAACACCTATATTATTCTTATCAAAAAGGGTTGTTAGGTGGTTAATTTACTTGTTCAAACATTTGATTTCATCATGCTTGCCTATGCAATACCCACACTTTATCCTCTCTTTATTGATCCTTTTTATTCTATTTTTTCTCTTTTTTGTTTGAAGCCTTCCCTTTCTCATTCTTAGAAAATATGGCTTGAGGTATTGAAGAATTTATTGTGCCCACATGTATCAATTTATCTTGCTCTCAAGTTAATTCAAAAATAGAAGTATCTAAATAAGGAATCTTCTATGTGGTTCTAAGAGAACTTTTTGTGTCATGCAAAGTGGAGACAAACACATAGTAATTTGGACCTAATTTAGAGAGAATGGATATAACAATTTGATCGTATTGCTTACCTATTCAAAATAAATTATTGTAACCTCAAAAATTTAAACTTAGTGAAGAAATACTATAGTGTGTCAAAGTTACCTGAGATCAAAATGATGAGCTCCTTTTCTAGTTTATACCTCTCATCACATCCTACTTACCAAAGAGTTTTTATATTGTGGTACATGCATCATTAGGTATTTTAGCAGATTCAATGTGAAAATGTAAATTAGGAGAAACAGATAAATTAAGATGACCATGTTCTTGATCACATATGTTAAACCATTTTTTTTAAATTTTCATCTACTATAGGTTTAGTTTCTTAATTCATAGTTATCCTATAAAAGACTTGTTTTCTTAGAGAAAGTTTCACATTGTTTTCCATTAATTATAATTGAATGCAATAAGAAGTGAAAATGACCATCAATATATGATGCAAGAAAATAAATTACATAATTGAATGTGAAAGAATAATAACCTACACCACAACACACCCCTTAGATTTGGCACATTACAATTTTAGTGTAATTATAATAAAAATGGGGCCAATGGATAAGGAACCAAAAACATGAAATATCTAATGAAACAACACTTGAATCTAAGATATTGATCAAAATTTATTAAAAAATCTTGTTTCCATCAATAATATCCCATTGAAAGATTTTGTACTAAAATTTAAATACTCAAAGGATTAAACCACATACATATCCTTCTATCTAGGCATTGGAATTAAAATTAAACTTGTAACCTCTAATATAATAAACCTAAGTCTTTACCATCTCGCATATGCACCCACATGTGCATTTAAATGGATAAAAGCTTATTTGATGATAGATTATAAACCATGTTATTAAAAAATTAATTTGAAAACATTTAGGGTACATTTATTTGACTTAAATTTGTTTGAGTGGATGTATACATTGATGTTCCACCAAGGAGAGAGAAACTTAGGGTTTGATAAAAAAACTCATGTTGTTGCTTGAATCATGTGAAGTTTGATCTTGGATGGCTTGGGGTTCTCTATATGTGAGTCTCTTCAATGGACACCATTATATGTCAAGAAGGAATTGGGCGATAGATGTTGTGATTCCTCTACAAAAGGTTTGTAAAGGATCAAATCATGCCAAGGTTTGGAGAGCCTCCCAAGCCTGCACTGCCATTAAAGGGTTTGTAGTCCTGAAGATGACCATAAGAGATCTTAAGAGAGATATCATGGATTTTGATATATGTAATCTCATTATATGTTGGTTAATTCCATTGAATACTCCCACTCACCATTTAAATTTCCATCATGTGAGAGCTTTCACAAGGTCGATGTGCTAAGGATAGAACTAGGTCAATGTGGGTGCAAGTCTGAACCCACCAAGGACCTTAGTGATAATATATATTTGAGAGGTGGGTCTTCTATGTAGTAGGATGTTTTTCAATTGAGTAATGGATCTTACATTCCAAGGAAATGTTTAATAGGTTCAAACAAAGGTTAAACCATAACGACAAAACTACAAGGGAGAGTCACCAATGACCTTCCAAAAAACTTGGTTTATGTATCAATAAACAAACCCTCAATTTTTAAGGATAAAGGATGTCCTTATCTTATAGATAACACATAAGAGACTATCATTGGTATTTTTCCTTCAATCATCTTTCAACGAGCTCCCTGCCTACTTATCATGCATAATCCAACCAAAATAAAATAATAATGAGTTCTCTAATGGTAAAGCTGACATAAATTGAAAAAATGATACCAAAACTCCATATTTAAAAATAAAACTAACAACAAATACACAACTAGATAATCAATAAACTATATTATCACTATGATACCATGTACGAGTATTGGCTAAGATCTTTGGTTCAATTAAATGCTCAAATTTGTAAGCAAAGGCATAAACATTATTGTGAGCAAAAATTAGAAATGATAATATTGCACAAAATAATTAGATAAATAATCCAACACAATCCATGTAGAATATCTCCCAAGCTATGTATAAATAGGAGAGTAATGTAGGAAACTCCTCTATGAATAGCTAAAAAGGCCCTATAATAAGCATGTAACTCTTATGATGGAATAATCAAAGAGTAACATGTACTAACCAATGGTTATGGAGAATAATAAATCCCTATGTGTAAGTATACCTAAGAAAGATAACTCAAGTGTAGGAATAAACATGAGTGTAGGAATAAACCCTAAACAGAAAATAAATACCCTACACTAACAGTCGATGCAGTCAATAAAGGATGAGCTAAAATAATGATTAAAAATTATGATCATAAAATGTAGTATATCGATTATGGTTGATATAGTTACATAGGATGAAATATTTAGGTAACACTATATCAATCTCGGTCGATGTAGTTAAATTTAGGTAAACTTTATCAGTATTATGAATAAATTATGTCGATCTACATTGATACAATCTAATAAATAGAGATAGAGGAATAGTAAACTCAGTAAAAAAATATCAAACATCGACATTATAGTTTGTCTATAAAAAATAACTATATAGGTGATGGATGGTGTAGTTAAAACACATAGCACAAAATTGTATCAATATTCACTGTTACATTCTTCTATACTAAATACAAAAGTAAGTAACAAATTATAGATTTAACTTTTTTTGCTAACTATTTTTAATCACCTAAAAATGACACTTGATTGTTAAGAGTGCTAATTGAGACCACATATCCCTATCTTATCCCTAAACCTATCTTAGGACCTATTTTCACACTTATCCAACCTTCATGTGAGCCACACGCATCCCTATTAATCCTTAAAGTAGTCTCAAACCCCCATTCTTACATCTTGGCCCTTTATGCCTCAGGGTATGCCACTTGGACACTAACATCATAATAAGGATAGTAACACCACATGGTGTTAGTGTCATAATGTTGGTGCTACCATCATTTCCCACATTTTTCACAAATAGATATCTTTTCAAATCTTAGACATCTTAGGGTTTGCCTAGACCTCTTTTAGTACCCATAAAAGCACTAACATAGTATAAATACGTGAATTTTAGCCATTTATCCACTATATAGAAATCATATGCAAATTACACATAAAAAATTAGAACAAGTTGTGCATAATCAATGTTATTAATTCTTATTATTCCCTACTTTTACATATAATCATCTACAACATTTTAAAGATTAAATTACTCGAGTTTCTAGTCTTAAGCACATTCAAAGCACTTAGGTCTATAATCATACTATCTTAAATTTCACTTGCACAAAAACTTAGGTGGGGAGAACTACATTAGGATTGATCCCTCTTTTGAGTATTGGTACGTAGGAAACTCTCATCTTAATGGGTGTTGAGGATATCTAGCCTACCCCACTGACAAACACACTTTTATGCTTGTATCAACTAGATGCCCTATCAACATGAAGGATTAGGGTTTTCTCATAAAATTAGTCAAATATGGTATTCTATAGTGTTTTATAATTTGTGCATGTAGGAATAGGCCTTATAGACCCAGACACAAGTGCACCTAAAAGTTTAGAATAGTCCTACAGAGAGGACACTATTGCCACATGACACTATTATCCAATTAGGTAACTACTATTTATAATTTTTTTTGAAACTTGGATCCTATTTATGACACTTAGACTATTTTTTGCCTCTAAATCATCCATCTCAGTCATTTTTTAGCTAAGTATTTGTTTACATTATTTATTACTATTTTTATAAATCTCAAAATTAGTCAATTATATAACAAATCAATGGATGCATTTATTTCATATTTCTACCTAATTTACCATACTCATCTCTTTAATAACATAGGATTTACATTCACTAATTCCTAAAAATTTAAAACATTTGGTTAACTTGACTTTGAATATTCCAAAAACTATAACTATAGATAACCCTAGGATTTATGTTTCCAGCCTTCTAAGACCCATAATCAGATTTTAGATCCATATATATTTTGATTTGTATTTCATATAATCATGATAGAATAAGTTCATCACTTTTTGATGTAGAGTCTAATACATTCATTTGTATGTTTGTTCTACTCAAAAAAGACATAAAAACATGTATACATGACGCTTTATATCAATTTACATGTATGTCATATTTCACTCTATATCTATCATGTTATTTTTATTTTATGATAAATTCAATTAAGAAGCAAACCCTTACACACAAAGATAATTTATTTTATAATCTAATAACTATGCTTCAAGTTTTGATGTCATATCTTATGCACAAGAAAGAATCTCCTTCTCTTCATCTCCATGAAGGTGATAGATAATTTATATCTAACCATGTCCATTATATCAATTCTCCATGAGATGCAACAACCTATACTATTGTTTCTAATACCCATACTCAGTCTATCCACACATCTCCCCTATAGGGTGTATGCCTACATGTTCAATAAAAAAAAACTAGGGTTTGCACTTGTGAGATTCTAAGGGATCAAATTATCAAGATGAGAAAGCTAATATCAAAATTACATAATTAAAATCAGTTATTAAGTGAACATGTCAAATTATTGGAAAATAAAATAACATTTACAATGTCTTTAGAATATGCTAGTGTTCATCATGTATATGCATCTACACCTAGAAAAGTTATGCTTATCACTCTTTCATATCCAAATCATAAAGTGAAACACATTGCATCTATTATAAGTTATTCAAAATATTAAAAGGGTCTAATAATATTTCAAGTGATATAATAAGGTAAATTATTAAAGCTAAGTTGATCAACCTACCTATTATACACCTGGTGAGGAGATCTAGATATTATTGTGCATATCATAGAATGCATGGGCACCACACCGATTCATGTTTAGAATTGAAAAGGAAAATACAATAGATAATGGATAAAAATGACTCAAATAAAGATACATCATCCAAAAAACATACAATGGAACATCTACAAATTAAAAAAGGGTCAAATTTATAAAAAAAAATATAAAAATGGTTACCAAAGCATAACTTAGAACAACAAAAGGTTCATAAAGCATAATTAGAGTAAAAAAAATATAAAAATCACATGTAAATCAAGTAAAATATTTAAATATACCTTTTCAAAATGAGGCTCAACTTTCAAAGTAATATGGGTTTGGTCAAAAATATCTACAACAATGTGATTATTATGGTCAAGGTTTAGGCAAGTAGACCCAAAACATCACTAATCCTATTATAGCAATTTATAATGTTGGTCAACAAGGTTTGGGATTTATTGAAAATCCTAAGGTAAATCATTTAGAGATATAGTTTATCAAGGCAAAAAATCTATATAGATAGGAAATTAAAAAAAGAGAGTAAGAAATTAAGTTGTAAAGTCAAAATCATGTTAAGCCAACAAGCATTCTCAATAGAGGTTTTCTAGCAAAAGATCCTCCAAAGCACCATATGCATAAAATAAGAACAATTTCAAAGGGAATAATCACAATCAATATTCTAAAACACAATTCAAAAAGATCAACTCCATAGTATGAGGCAATTCTTTATGCTCATCTAGATACAATAGAAGGCAACACTAGCATTCCAAGTTATTATGATTTTGATGATGAATAATACTCAGATTCATATCAAATATAACTTAGAAATCACATTACACAAGAGATTACCATTCCTATTTTGACATAGGCCACATTTATAGTGAGTCTCCCATGAGACTTATCAGTTAGTATTGTTTCTCCCTTTTTGTACATAATTTCCTTATCACTTGCTCCTTGTATATAATTTCATTTTCATGTTGATTATACATAGATTATATCTATAAAATACAAAAACAATATAATATGTCAAAAACACAAAAACATTCAAATATTTACATAAAAAACATAAATTATGGATTATATGAAACACCATGTTTACATTTATTATATTTTCTAGATACTACATATATTAGCTATCATAGTATGGTCAGTTTTATTATACATACATGCTTCACTTGTTCTTGTTGAGTGGTTGAAAATTACTTACAAGATTCAGGTCCACCACATAGATCTATATTTTCTATTATCTACCCACTAGGGTAATATACACAAATACACGGGTTCTTTATTTGACATATTTGCCCATTTGGGGGCACCTTATTCATAGTTTCAATTACCAAGTTACATCTTTATAAACTCTATATCATAGATTTAAAATTTTTATATCTTGATATTGATCATGCTATACTTACTCAAAAAAAATTCTAGCTATTACTACTTTAGACTCAACATATGTACCTCTTAAATATTACATAGATTTGTATTACATGTTCATCCATACTTTCATTTCTAGATTTATTATTTTAGATTTGATTATGTCTCTATGCTTCTTCTATTTAAGGGCATTTAAATATGCCATTACTCTTTGTCCCTATGCCACTTATTTTCATAGTATGTATTATTTGGATATATTCCCATGTCTTTATGTGTGCCTTCATGAATGTGTATGAAACCAATTAAAAATGTCCTTCTATATGGATCTAGGCCAACTTGCTTGTTGTTTACATATGTGGGCATTTGAACATGTCATTATATATCTTGTTTTCTTAAATTTAGTGACATGTACCCATGTCCCTTGTATTATATCCCCTTCTCCTACTTTACATTCCTCATATGTGTTGTATGTATGTTTTCTTGTATGTGTCATGGCCATGACACTTGTCTCTTGTTTATTACACACTCTAGTTTTATATTCCATGAGAGACCTCATGTATCTCCCTTTCCTACTTCTATTTCATGATGAACATCATGCCCCATCTACCTAGGTAGCTACTTAGTTATTAATCAAATTTGATGTTACATATATTTTTATATCTATCTTGATAGCCTTGTGAATGATAAACATAACATACATCACACAATAAAAAATTAGACTCAGATTATCTTACATTTTTATGTTATGCAAGCACATCATATTGGATTATTAAGAAAATATCATATATGCTTCAACTAACACACATTTTTTAGAAATTTTTATTTTAAGGATATTTCTTTCACAGGTTCAATAACTCCCCTCAAAAGAGTGGGCATTCATAGGGGTTTGTCACAGAGATCAAGCTATCTAGATGCAATCAGATTATAATTTTTAGCACACAGGCTCAAAACATAGTTATTAGATTTAGGAAAACATAGTGGGAAACAATGACATGGACATCAGTTATAGTTGCACAAAAATCAAAATAGACACATATTAGTTCCTATATTAGAATAATAGCGCCACATGACACTACTATCCAGTAGCCTCAGTTTCAAAAAATTCAAATTAGCTAGAAAAGTATAATAGGTACTATCTAAGTTTATATAGGTTTAGTTATAAATTTACTACTTTAGCTCATATTCATACTAGTTTAACTCAAATTCATACCAGTTGACTCAAATTAAGGGCATCATGCACAACATGACCATTCAAATTTTAAGTTTAAATACATAGATATAGATTATTACAAATCAGTCTAGAATCCATATGTTCAAAAATCAGATTTGGGGTCATGTGCATGACACATTGTTAACATATGCTCACTTATACACTAGTTGATCAGATGGAATGAAAAAATCTATGTCATTCTCTACATTGTACACATTAGACATCATATTCCAAGTTACACACTCGATTCATGATTTAATCTATCTACAGTGGTTGGCATTACCAAGTGGCCTATAACTACCTAATATACCTAAGTGGTCTTAGAGCTTATATATAGAATTAGATATATCTAGTTAGACATTTTTAGTTACATCATGCAGCTTCAATTTTAGTTTCAGATGCATCTAATACACATGGGTAGGCAATGATGGAGTCATAGTCTACTTGAGTTCTTAAGCCACCTACATGAGAGGGTTGGACACACCATCAGTCTAATCCAAGCTATTAATAGGTAATGATCCACCAAGTAAGGGAGGGAAATGATGGAGTCAAAACTAGATTGAGTTATTTAGTGACCCACACATGAGGGTTGAAAAAGCCATCAAATCAATCCAAGTTATTCATTGATTGATAATTATATGCATGCATATATATAGGTTGTCACTAGGTTTATGAATTATTTCATGTACCCAATGAGGTGTATTCATAATTTCATCTCTCTCTTATCCATTCACTTAGTTTTAATCAATTTTACCTCTTTACGCAATTTTATCTTTGATTTTAATATCTCTTACGTAAGGATTGGTCCATACATGTTTCACTTGTAGAATATGAAATGGAGCATGCTTTACATATTAAGATCTAACTTCACAAGATTCACCTCTTAGGTAAGTATATGTATGCTTATTTTTCCTTTATATTAATCATTTCATGTTATTACATTTATAAAATAAAGAGGCGGGGGGAGGAATGTAATCACCTAAAAATTACATTTTAGTGATAAGAGTGCTAATTGAGACTACCTATCCCTAACATAGCCCTAGACCCATATTAGGGCCTATTTTCACACTTATCTAACCTTTGTGTAGGCCACAAACATCCCTAGTCATCCATAAAGTAGTCCCAAAACCTCATTCTTACATTTTGTCCCTTCATGACTCTGGTTCTACCACCTAAACACTAACACCATAATAGGGATAATAACACCACATGTCACTAGTGTCCTAATTTTGGTGTTACTATCCTTCTTAGACCTCCTAGGGTTGGCCTAAACCTATTTTAACACCTAAACAAGCAAAAAATAAATAAATACATGAATTTCATCCCTTTATCCACTAGATGGAAATCAGATACAAATTACAAATACAAACTTAGAATAAGTTGAGCATAATCAAGGTTATCAATCCTTATTCTACCCTACTTCTACATACAATCATCTACAACATTCCTAAGCTCAGATTACTCAGTTTTCTAGTCTCAAGCACATTAAAAGCACTCAAGATTATAATCATACTAGCTTTATGTGCACTTTCACCATCACTTAGGTGGGGATAACTACATTGGGATTGATCCCTCTTCAGAGTATTGGTATGTAGGCAACTCTAATCACAATAGGGTGTTGAGGATGTCCATGATACCCCATTAACAAACACACTTTTCTAATTGTATCAACTAGATACCCTAGAAATATGGAAGATTATAGTTTACTCATAAAATTAGTCAAAAATGGTCATTTATACTGTTTCATAATTCATGCACGCAGGACTAGAAATTGCAAACCTAAACACAGGTGCACCTAAATCTCAGAGCAATCTTACATATAAGACACTACTACCAAAATAGGGACACTAATGACACATGGAGCTATTGTCCAATTAAGGTTCTACTATCCAAAAGGTGTTTTGACACTTGGATCCTATTTGCAACACTTAGACTAGTCTCTACCTTAGTTTTTAGCTTCCAGTTCATCCATCTTAGTTATTTTCTAGCTAAGTATTTATTTACATTATTTATTTCTATTTTTAGAAAGTTCAAAATTAGTCAATTCTATAACAAATCAATGGATATATTTATTGCATATTTATACCCTATTTTACCATACTCATATCTTTAAAAACATAGGATTTATATTCACTAAATCTTAAAAGGTTAAAACACTATTGATCTAAAAAAAGATCAATTAGATGTACTAAAAAGATGTGACTTATTGTAGACTCTCAAATATACTTGTTTGTTCATTGGATAGTTTTATCCCAATATTTCAAAGCATTTAATATAAAGGAATGACCATTCCTATATCCCACTAAACCCAATTTTAGTGTTAAGTTTATAGTAACTTCCTAGCACTAACTGCTAATTAGTGTACTATAGAATTAGATGTATGGTTAGCTTCCTAAGGTTCAATGAAAATGGATTCTTATGAATTTATAATATACAATGAAGTACATGGAAACTAAATTTTATTGTTTGATATATACAATGGATATGAGTATTAGGGAAATCCTCTCATCCTATGATATATGTAAATAGTAGACAAGGATTGTAAACAAACCACTATGTACCCCTTCATAATAGTAGATAAGTAGTTTGAAATCTATTAGAACATAATTTCTAGGGAAAGCCAAACAAAAAAACAATAAAAATTGAAAATAAATGTGCAGTCAACTTGAAAGGAAATGTTTGATTAATTGTTGAAAATAAAGGTTATTTTTCCTTGCTTATGATGAAAAAATGAAAGCACACAAAACTATATCGACATACACAGATATATTTTTTCACATAGTACATAATTATATTTATGGTGGTCAATATAGTATATGTAAATATATCTAAAAATGGGAGAAATAAACTAGATTGGTCAGGGTCGATAAGGTTTATTACAAAGGTTCCAACACATAACTATATCGACTAGGGTTGATATAGTTTGACTGGAGATAAAATGAATTCATAATTATTACAGACAAGGTTGATAGAGTTGTCTAAGTTAAATATATTTTTACATAATTGAAAATTTAGAATTAAAACTTTATACATAAATCTAGGTTCTCAATAAAGTTTACTAGAAAAATGAGTAAATAAAACTATATCAGACTAGGTTGATATAGTTGGGCAAAATATAACTTAGTAAATAAAACTAGATCAAGCTTGATCGATATATTTGGTCGAATGAGGAAAATATTACATATCTAAGTGTAAGACTATATCAACCTATATTGATGTAGCCTATTTGGAAAATACAAAGGAATAAGAGTGTATCGAATCACACTAATATAATTTTATGAAAATACACATAAATTAGATTGGATTGAATTCTATCAATGTAGTCTAATAAAAGATAGAGCAATAAAACTATATTGACTCACATCAATATGTTTTGATGAAAGATAAAAACTAATGGTTAGTTCATGTTGAGTTCATTAGAATATATGAAATGAGCTAGGATTGATCTATAACTTAGCCTATCTATGATATTTAGGCTTAAATAAAGTAAATCAAATAAAGCCCATTGATACTTAATGTATTAGTATATGACCAAATGGATCTGCTAAACCTATTAAGAGGATAAATTATTACACAACATCAATAAAGAGGGTTCCCAGCCTCTAAAAAATCAATATAATGAAATAAATATAACTATGTCTTCTAATATTGGAATTAATCTAATCTAGTATTGCCAAGATAACAACACAAATAAGGGGATTGTTAAAAAAAAACTAAAAATTGTAAGGACCTAGCCACACTAAGTATAAGTTTAGAGTAAATTCAAACAAGGAGTTATGAATTCATTCAATTTATTAACTATGTAACTTCTATCTATCAAATGGAAGAGCTAGGGTTAGAATATACGTACCTTGAACAAAACCTATCAAGCTTAAATCTTCCCCCTGGATAATGGTGCTTTGAAAGATATTATTATGGTTTTGAAGATCATAAAGGTTTAATTATAATCTATGAGAAAAGGAATCGTCCTATTTCATCCAAGATTTTACAAGACAAGATTTTTCCTTCCAAGATAAGATTTAAGCAATGGATTCTCCAAATGTAAACTTAAGAAAAATTATGAGCAATGATAATGTAAAAATGAATGCTTCTCTCTATTATATTGAAATGGAGACTTTTATTTATAGTGATGGATGATCCTAACCCTTCCTAAATTTTTAGGTGATGTCATCATCCAGCCTTGATGTAGTTGAAAATATGATGGTTTACCCTCTAACTAGGTTGGCCAAATTCACTCTAGTTACAAAATGTCTATTGTAACTTTTAGATTGCATTGACTTGGGTTGAATTCATTTTAAAATTTTTGGGAATGAATAACTGGTACATTAGGTTAGACTAATATATTAAAAAAATATGGATCTTGGTATAGTTAGGGGTTATAAGGAGGAAGATTACTTAGGGAATCAATTATGAGGAAAGTGTAGTGGATATAGGCACAATAGATAAACAACATTATCTCTCATGCAGAACCATCGGTCTACCCACATCTTTCCTAGTTCACCTTTTAAGGTATGCACTCAATAAGATTATAAATTGACATGTTTTTACAAGATAAAAAGCATTAGTAAATGATAAAGTTTAAAAATATTATGTGTATACACTTTCCAAACAAAGAAACAATCAAGATGAAAAACCATTAAATTAAATTCCCAAAGTATCCTCAACAAAGATATAAAATAATAGTGGAAATAAGAATCAAAACTCAATCCACATTGAAAATAAAATACAATGTGTCATACCAAGCATTCATGGATTAAGAGCCTACCTTAGGTCCTCTACTTGTTCTTTTTTGTATCTCTAATTCCTAAACTTATTCTATAAAATGGAATAAATTCAATGTTTAGGAACCTTTTACCCTCTTATATGATATCCCTCAACCCCTTCATGATGAGAGGGTGACATGTGTCCCATCATTTATCTTTAATTTCCTCATATTAACCCTCCAAAAACTTTTAAGTCCTCCGTATAAAGTTCTAAGAAAATTATAGGATTATCTACTCCTATCAAACACTCTCATGCATATAACAAGGTGTGCCACCTCTAAATCACATGTTAGGAATACAATTTTTTTTCCCACATTTCTAATGTATTTAATAACTCATTAATTATTTTATAGTTTAAGATGTAATTATAATATTTAATTTTAAATACATATATGCACTAATTATGTGTACACTTATCTATAACTTATTATTATATAAAATTACCAATCAATTAATTGAATTAATTGAATTCATTTAATAAGAGTGTGTTATTTTAAGAATACTTATTGTGTAAGTAAACTACTCTTCAAAACCCTACAAAAAAATCTAATCTTATTTATTTAATAATTAAAAGGGATATTATAAAATTATAATCAATGGATGAGAGAGTTACTATTGTAATACTATCATATTGACAAATATTTTAATCTAAAGAAGTGGGCATTCATCCTATATAAATCCATGTATCTTGTGTTCCATTGATTTTAGTGATTTATCTTATGCATGCATGTATGTATGTGATATTATTAAGGATATTTCATATATTTTGTACCCCTTCCAAATAATTTCACATGGTATTAGAGCTTTTGTACAAGTTTCACCTATGCATTTATTTAGTTGATCTTATAAAATGATTTTCACCCATATTTATTCCTTGAAAGAACCTTTTTAGTTATACAACTTTTATATCTCCTTCACTTAATTATAACCTCATAATTACATCCCAAAAAAAATTGGTTTTTTTTTCTATACTTTTTATTTCCCTAAAATGGACTGTTGGAGCAAAAATTATAAACTTTTACCAAATGAAAAAATTACAACCTTGATTTATGCCTTAAATGAGACTTTTCATATATACACATTTCAAAGCTCCATATATTAATTTTTACCTTACCATCATGTACAAAACATGTAGGAAAGTTGGTTTAAACTTTCATTTCACATGAAGCATATTCTTGGAGAAAATGTTATAAAGGTTAGAGTATGGCCACTAATGGTCTCCTCAGATGCAGTGTTTTTTGCATAATTACATTTTTTATTTAAATAAAATAGAATAAAAAATAAACAAAAGAATTAAAAATATACTCTTTAGTTATGTCTTAGTAAAAGTTTAAAAAAAATCAACTAACATTCTCATTGCCATCCTCTATAATTTCTAAAAAAAATGGCCTATGAAACCTCTTTTTTAACTATATCTTTTCAATCTCTTAAAAACCTAATTCTCAAGTGTATATATATTATTTTTAAGCTCCAAAAATTTATGGATTGTCCCTTTAAAAATTTAAGCTTTTTATTTTATATTTGAGTTTTAATCCAAAAAAAGAAATTCATCATATTGTGGCCCTTTGTCACCTATCACTTAGAAGATGTTTTTTTTTTAAATTCCCAAAATTAAAAATAGAGAAAATTCCTCATGCATAATACATTTTGATTTCCATTAACTTTTATGTTCATTTTTTCCATAATCTATGCATTTTGGGAATCAATTTCAAATCAAGAGCTATCACATAGGTGATATCTAGTAGTTTCTCTTTAATAGGAATGGTTTTCCACATCTTGTTCAAAACATGAAACTCTTTAAGATCATAAATTATTCATCCTAATTCATAATTGAGTGTAATGTTTTTGAATTAATATTATTTTTCAAGAAAAATAAAAATATAGCCTCATATTTAAGATTGTATAAGTTATTACCCATATGACACCTTGTTGAAGTAGGTAGTGTGTTATCATTGTATAATAACTTGAATAGACCATAAAATTTGCATAAATAATAGTTTATGAGTATTTATTTTGAAATTTCATATATTTTAAAAATAAATATAAATATTGCATCATATTTAAGATTGACAAAGCTATCACTAAGTTGTAACCTTGGTGAAATACGAAGATTTAGATAAATTGAAGAGACTATAAATTTTGAAATAAAAATCCTTTTTAGTGAATTTTGAAAAAGTGTGTTTTTTTCATGATGTTTTCATCTATCATAATAATGGTAGAGAAAATTTTCATTCTCAGTAGCTCAAAATACTTGAGATTTAAATCCTATATGGTGGATGTGCTTCTAAGTAAGGGACTCTACTAAATTTCCATGAATGAATAATATTATTTTCAAGATCATTAAAAATTAGTTAAGTCAAAAAACCATTGTGATGATGCCAACATAATCATCAAAAAATCAATTTCCCTTGATTTTAATTTTAAATTTCAAGGCATTAGAGAAATGTGGGTAGTTTGGATAAATTTGTAAAAAACGTTTGAAAAGTATATCTACATGTAGGCATGTCAAATAGAACATGAGTTTTGTGCTCTTGGTTCATACAATTACACTATGATTGAGTTTTTCATCACTCATTCCAAGTTATTGAGACTTATTTTTGTTGATACAAGAGTTAATAATATTGATGACCAAATCATCATGAGTAATTTATACAAATATAGGTTGTTCCTACTCAATATTTATCTCTAATCACTATACAGAAACAAAATTATTTAAGCATATCATATTTGACACCTAAATTTGATAGGTTCTATGTGAAACCTTAGGGGTAACATTAAAAAAAATCATTGATGGCATTAGACCAACAAGTTCTAATTAATAGACATTACTTATCGATAAAAATAGTGTAAAGTCATACCTTAATCCAGGAAAAGGATAGAGACTTACCCCAAAAAAAAATGAAAAGTTAAGCTTTGACCTAAGGAGAATTTATCAACTCAATATAAATCTTATACTTATATACACAAAGGAAAATGGAAATGGAATACAAACATTGATATGGATTATTATAATTTATTTTGTATTTAAGGCTATAATGAAACATAACATTTCAAGAACATGACTCATTTGATGCTCCTTTCCTCCAAGGTAGGAGCCATACTTTCTAAAACAACATGTATATTTTGAATCTATAGGCTTATCAACATATGGTGGGTCATGGTTTTTTTTTTACATCTCTTAGCGCAAGCCACACAAATGACATATTTGTGGGAAACTCTAGTCCTCTAGTTTTTGATGGAAAAGGGTTTGTTAATATGGACAATTGAATATTAAAATAAGTTATGCATGGTCCAAAATTGTCTAAAATTTTACTATCTATATACTAGATCAAAAATCATAGTGAAGGAAAAACCATTGAGATTACTCCCATCGATGATGACATATAAAATTCAAAGGAATGGTCATGTATTGTATCCATTGGAAAGTTTGATCATCAAGCCTATTTTTACAAGTTTTCTAGATTTGTGTATGATCAATCTTATCAAGACATGATTGTGTATGAAAATAACTAAAGTAAAATTTGACATGATCATTTTGGTCACTTAAACTATCACTCATTACAAGCACTTAGTAAGCACAACATGGTTCATGGTTTCCAAACTATGATTAGTTGGGCCAATTTGAATGTATTTAACTTGTGGATTGATTCTTTAAGATCATTCATATCTTGCAAGATTCAATACACTAAGTCACCTTACCTCATTCATGTAGTGAGTTGGGCCTAAAATAGTTTTTTATTGTCTACTAATGGTATGTTTGTTAACGTATCTTATAAAAGATATTTATTTGATGCATAATATGGATAAGAATATGTTTTACCATATTTTTTATAAAACACATAGATGTTTAATGTGGTTATATATGTGTAAAATTATATAATATCATAATTCAAAAGATGTATAATAATCAACAATTATGATTTTGACATTTTGTTAAATTTGGAAAATTACTATTTTAGGAAACCACTAGGAAGAAAATAACTTAGCTTTCACATAGATTCTTTTTGACTATTTTAAGTGTTTGAAAGTGGAAATCAGCAAGAAATATGATAGTACATGCTCAAAATCAAGAAAAAAATTAGAAACTACTTCTAGATAGATTCGTTGTAAGTGGATTGTAGTGTAGACCATTCATATCCATTGACTACAAATTTTTCCTAATTGGATATATTGATAAATTGATATGAAAATATAGAAATATATATAAATATGAAAATATATCAAAGGTAGAATCAAATAATATTCCTAAAAAATATTGTTGTAACAAGATAGAAACATAGTCAACTCATATCTATTGATCACATACTTATCCCAAATGACTATGAAAAACATTTTATAGATGAACCTATTTCACTTATATCTTATGACCAATTTGATATATTATAATTTGAATTATACCATAAAAAAATCATTATTTTTATTATATTATCTTTAAAACCCTAAGTTTACTTTGATAGATTAAAAACTTACAAAAAAATAGGTGTGTGTAATGGGTTAAGTTGACCTCAATCACCTCCTTGATGATTGACCATTGCCTATGTATCTAATACTCAAGGAAGGGAAATCAAGTCTATGAAATTATTCCACCTAGAGTGAATGTGCAATTGTGCTCCTTTGACTATATGTATGCATCTAGAAAATGTCTTTGATACATGATAATTATGTCTCTTGACTTTTTTTGTAATGATTTTGACTTGGATTATGGTTGATCCTTGTAAGTGATCTTAAATTTGGAAAAAATAATGAATATTTACTCAATGTGAAATAATGTGTAAGATTGAGAGTATTGAATGCCAAGAGGTTTGAATGAATTACCTTTGATGTGTATTATAGGAAAACATTTTGAAAATTTTCTTTAGCTAACCATATGAAACATGTTGGAATGCCCAAAAGAATGATTTGGATTTTAGAAACTAATAGTTATATAGCATGGAATGTATATGGTCCAATTAGATAAGAGTGAAGTGTGTTCCTTTCTACCTAGTATGAACTTATATAGAAGGATTGAGGACACTTATCCTAATTTGAAGACAACTTGAAGGTGATTTTAATTAGTTTGAGAATTTGAGTTAAAATATTTATGTGCAATGATAAAAATAAATGGCTTAGAATAATGTTGAATAAGAGTCATGTCTTTTAGGATGTTTCAACAATTAGCATTGTCAATTACCTATGACCAAATTTATGTGTATACATTTACCCCCACCCCTCCCACCTTTATTCTAGTAATGAAATTATGAGATTAAAGGAGAAAGAATTGAACCTAAGTGTGTAAAACACACTTTATCTTTGAGAAGATAATTAAGTTGTGTAGGTCACTCAAATTTATAAAATATTGTAACAACTCATGAAGTAGTCATTGTGTTCATGTTGAAATTAAAAAAATCTTAAACTTTGAAAATTGAAAATTTTGAAAGAAAGAGTAAGGAAGGAGTATAATTATATATAGGTGAAACCAATTTTCATTATAACTTATAACTGATGATAGAGAACTACTCCCCATTATTTAATCACTTCAAAATTTTATACTAGTGGTGAGTTAAAAGTGATTAAATCCCAATATTGAATAAATAATCAAGCTCTTGAGTTGGAAAGATGCATTATTCCAACACTCATGAATAGGGAATAGTACTTAATGTACTAACCTAAAAATGTGAAACCATGATTGGTTTTCTAGAAGTGATGCCAAGACCATTGAGTGTCACTAGACTCAAATGTACATCACCTGGAACAAAATATAGAACCACATAATGGGTTCACTAGAAGGAATACCAAATCCATTCTGTGTCATTGAACCCTAATGTATATTACCCACATAGATCAAATCACATCACTGAAGTCTAGAGTTTATTTGCATGATCAAAAGAGAATGAAGAATATTCATGCTCTCATCATGACAACATCTCTCATATATTTAAATTAAAATAAATATTTTGCCTTTAAAACAGTAAATTTAAACTTTGAAAATTTGCATGAACAAATATCATGTTCTCTACACTTTGAAACTTTCAACTTTGATTTTTGATCTTTGAATTTGGAAATTTGAATAAATATGAACATGAATGGGTATCATGCCCCCTGAATCTATGCTAAATCAATAATTTACCCAAATTAGTATAGATTTAGTGAATTAATCATAATTCTAATAAACTAAATAAAATAAATCAGTGTTGGAAATATACTTATGAAAATAAAATAAAATTAAATAACTAAATACGATGAGATATAAATGAATTTTAATAGACTTAACTAAGTAAACAAATGAGAAACTTAGTTTTTTTTGTCTAATGGTTGACTATATTTGATTGACAAAGAGTGGAAAGGGGAAAAACATTAATTGGATCTACAAGTGCCACAAAATCTAGATCAAATATTTTATGAGCACAAAAAAGACATAGAAGGATATGATTGATTCCCACTACTATCCCTATTGGGTGATTCTATATTTTTGCATAAAACTAAAAATTAGGACATGATCACTTATGATAGTTTGATTTAATTTTATACATACAAATTTGACCTTTAGAGGTATGTGGAATACCTAAAAATGGATTTTGAAAGATTGAATACTTAATAGGGCTTGCAATGATTGAAAAAATTGCAAATGTAAAAATATGGAGTGTAATTGGGTTTCATTGACCCCAATCACCCCCATGTGATTGAGTGTTGCCTATGTATCTAACACTCTAAGGAGGTAAATCAAGCCCACATAGTTCTCCCACCTAGAGTGCTTTGTACAATTGTGCTCCTTTGACTATTTGAATTCATCTAAAATTATCTTGAAAAGTTGATCATGTTTTGTTTAGGGTTAAATAAAATAGGCTTATGACTTGGTTGAGGACTATTTTAAATGCTTAGAATCTAAATAGGTAAGAATAGGGATTTTTTTCTAAGTGTGTAATAGTGTAGATGTGCCTCTATTAAAATTTCTAAGTGATAGTATTAGTAACTTGAGTGTGACTTTATATTAATCCAAAAGGGGAAACCACATACTGAGAAGCCTAAAAACATAGAAGATAAGCCAAGGGAATTTTTAATTTAAAAAAGTTACCTTTAAAGGGATCAAGACATAAATTTCCCATATGGATAAGAATGGCCCTTGCTATTGAACCTATTGGGAATTATTGTTCCATAGGGAAATGTGTAGGTTTTTGGATATGGGATTGGCCATATAGATGATTAAGGGCTTTTTTAACAATCAAAACATTTTTTAGGTGACAGATGACAATTTGTAAAATAAATAGGTCCTCCTATGTGCTTAGGATATGGTAAATCACCAAAATATCTATTAATTAAGTGCAAAAGTTAATTAAGGATATAAATGGATAAAAATAACATGATCAAGTATTCATGATCATATTTAGGTTACTACATTTACCCCTAGTCTAGAACTTAAATTATTATATTAAAATATATTTATATACCTTAATGTGTAAAACAAACTTTACTTTGAGCTAGTAATTTAATTGTTCAAGGCATCGTAGTCTTTGGCAAACCCTTCAAACACATGAACTAGTTACTTTGTTTCAAAAATTAAAATCTAAAAAAATATTGATTTTGAAAATTACTTGGATTTGAAACTTTGAACATGCTTGAATTTTAAACTTTGTTTAAATCTTGAATTTTTAAAATGTTTGAATTTGAAATGAAATCAAGGGAAGAATACACCTTGTATGTGTGAAACCAATGTTTCTTTTGGGAATTTTCTATGAGATGGTGCTTCTTTGAATCATTGAAAAATTGGTGCTTGCTATGAAACACTTGGAGAATATAGTTCCTTAGTTAAATCAATGGATAATTTGAGGTTGGCCAATCCCTACATTGATTTTTCACTTATAGAATATAAATAACACTTGTTGAAGGATGTAGAAACCTCAATTTAACTCAGCTAGTCATTGTAACCACAAGATGTGAAAAATGTTAAAATACAAAATAGATTTATAGACATAATGATGGAGGGAATTGAACCTCTAAGTTATGCATTATGAAATTAAACTAAATCAACCACTATAGATGGATTGTAGATTCAACTGTAAATTTTTTTTTGAATTCATGATCAAAAGAGAATGGAAAACACCCATGCTCCTATCATGATTGAAACCTCAAAAATAGTGTTTAGAAATTTTGAATAAATAAGATTGTGAATGAATTTGTATCATTCCCCCATTATAAATGTAAAATTTATAATTGTACGTAGATTCTAATTGTAAATTTTGTTTGTAATTTGTGAATAACAATGTATCATGCACTCAAAACTATGTGAATATTAATTTGAATCTAAAATATGTGTGCTTGTGAATATTATTTGAACATATTTTGAAAATTATTGTGAATATTAATTTGAATCTAAAATATGTGTGCAAAAGGTATCATGCACTCAAAACTATGTGAATAAAAATGTAAAAGATCTCAAAATATGTTCAAATAATTTTGCACACAAGCACCAAGGACCATACACAATAGACAAGAAATATATAATTTACCATGTACAAGTAATAGCATCAATGAAACATAAAATAAAAAAATGCATTTTAAACCATGTATATATAATGTGATCATGTCATAACAAATAACATACTTATATAAAAAATGTAAGATAGAGATGTTAACAAGACATTTATAAATAGTATAAATATCATTATTATAGGAATAATTCAATAATAACACTTATGATTACTATACCTTGTGGATAAGATGCCCCCATTTTAAGAAAGGATAATGAGTAGAGTCAACTCCAACATCTTAGTCCTTGGAAAATTTTGTATGTCCTAAATAACACTCATGAATACTAATGAAATTCATATGTGATAGAAAAATAATATATTATTAACTACTCATGAGATAAATAACATATTTTACGTATATAAACTAGATGTCTAATCATGATCAAATTATGATTTTGGATTTTTAGCATATTTTGAATGTTTTTTCATTTTTTAAATATATATATTTTTGTATTTTTTAAATTTTATAATTAGAAATAAAAAGTGTGATAAATAAGGTGGAAAAATTATAATGAGTGAGAAAGATCTAAACAATTTGAAACATGTCTGAATGTAAGATATGCACTAGAAGTGATTTGTATTGCCTTGTATGGGCATGATGCCCCCAATAAATGTGGATTTCAACTTTGAAAAACATGCAAGAATAGAAATATTATGTAAAGGATTGATTATACATATTAATTTCATTAAATGTACACTTTTAAAATTATGTCACATGTACGAATTAGATCTAAAAAATAAAGATTTTATATGGAACACAATAATTTGTATATTGAAACTCGATGAAAAAGTTTGAAAATTAGAAGCATTAAGGTGAGGTGTGTTAAAATTATGATTTTTGGGTGAAAATTAGAATACATGTTCAAATAATTAGGATATTAGTGGTAATCACTTCTATCCAAAGCTGTTTGATGTTACCCTTGATAAAAAAAATGCAAATTTATCAGTGCAAACTATGGAAACATAAAGATAAATGGTAGAATATGGAAACATTGATCATTATTTTGAACTATTCAAATCTGAAAATTGAAAAGAGAAGAGCCAAGAGGTTAATAACTCAACAAGAGCCAAGGGTTTATAATAATTGATCAATCAATCACATGTGAAATAAAATAAAATAATATGATGCAAAACTCAAGAAGCCATGTACAATCAGATTTTTACTTTTCAAATTATTTAGATAATTTGGAATTATAAGCTAAGCAATGACCCCATTGAGATAATAATTAAAAAAATTATGATACGTGGTAAATAATTTATTTTATTTGAATGAAATGTGATAAAATTTTTTATATCATAATTATAAAATGTATCATGTGTAGTAAGGAAACTATCTAAATCACCACGTGTGTAATCCTAGATAGGAGGAGTTGTATAAGATGAAGAATGAAGTGATATCCCAGGAGGGTTATTAGAATATTATTAAAAATTTGGATTTTTATGTCTCACCAATTTAGGAAACAATAAATGTGATTGTGATTGTTGGGAATTAGAAACCTTTTGCTAATAGATTTAATTTTGCATTGCTTACTTTTGAACATTTTGCATCTTTTTCTGATTTGGTCGAGTAGAAACATTTTGTTTAGGTGTAACCATTGAAAACATGCTTCGTTATTGGATATGTGTATGATTTAACTATGGTGGTTGATGTTGAGGATGATGTACTATATATTGTAGAGGGTACTCATATATAATTCCTAAAATTTTAACAACTTGATTACAATGAGTATACTTTAAGCATTTATGTATCGTAAAAGCCACAACATGGAAATTTTATAACCAATGGCCTCCCAATATCATATGAAAAACCCCATTTTGTGGTAAAACTAAAAAATAATTAGATAGTGTAGTATGATCCAATTGAAGAGGTAACATAATATGTTCTAAAGTGGTTTGTTGTTTAACATTGAATGTCTAGACACTTTTAGTAGTTACTGTATGTCATGTTGTGAGTAACCCAATAAATTAAGTAATGTTATTGTCCATGCATTTTGAATTTATAAATTACTAATTAGCACATTTTGAATAGGGTTTTCATCAATATAAGCTTGTAAATATAAAGCATGAAAATCAGAGTCATAGTCCACTATCTCACTATCCTCAAAAGTAATCATAAGACGAGGTTGAATAATTTGACTAATTATACCAATGATTCCATATAATGGATGATCATATAACTCATGAGGTGGATAATCATTATAAATGTGATGTATTATTTAATTGTCTTTGTCTATATCATGATTTGGAAATGGTTCACTAAAAATATTCAATTTACCATTTTCATTTTATTGAGGTTTAGGTTCCTCTATAGGAGTGCCCAATTTAATAAATTTATTATTAATGAGGTATTGAATAATATTATTGAGCTTGAAACATCTATTAGTATAATTATCATTGCATCTATGATAGTCATAATATGTATTGTTATCAAAATATTTGCCTTGAGGTTTGCTCATGTATATTTCAAATGGTGGTGGAAAAGTGATGATATTGCATTCAAGTAAATTTTGAAACAAATTTGTGAGTTGTTATGGTAACTTATAAAATTTCCTCCTTAGTTGATCTGATAAAATAACTTTTTTAGCATGTTGAGAAATAACATTAACTATAATGTTTGCATTTACTTTAATATGTGTTAGCTTATCTTTGTAAAAGGGTTTGTTGTATATATTTAAATAGATGTAGGTGTATACTTAAGCTTATTAAAAGGAAGAGTATTGACTTCTGTTTCTATTATTATATGACAAAGCTCTTCAAATGATTTGGAATTTTTGAAAATAATTGACTCATGAAATGGTGCAAGCAAACTATGTATAAAAATGTCTTGGAATTCATTATTTGTCAATGTGTTAGTCATTTGGCAAAGCATGTTATTATAAAAAAGCACATAATCATTGATAGGATCATTCTTTCATTGCTTAATCTTAGAGATTTATGCATAAGAAATATTTTCATCAATGTTAATATAAAAATTCTTAAGAAATATATTCGATAATGCATTTAAGGTTTTGATTGATTGAATGGGGACATCATAAAAATAGTACAAGGCATAATCTTGTAAGACTATTGGAAAACCCTTGGTTATCAATTTTTCATTGAAATAAGAATCCAAGCATGTTGCATGAAAATATCTAAGATGTTGTTATGGGTCTCCTTTACCTTCATATAATGAAAAATTAGGAGATACAAATCCTATAGGTAAAGGATATGATGCAATATTGAATGTTATATGATTATGAATTAAAAATAAAGAATATGATTATTGGTTAGATTTTGGTTTACCTTGATCTAATTTCATACCTTAGCATGCTCTAATTGTAGCACTTTAACATGTAGAAATGAAATAGTTTTCTCAAGGGATTGTGCATAGGCAAGGTGTGTGATGTAGTATACATATTTATCAATGGTTCTAAATGAGTCACTTCATTAAACATAGGCATAGAAATTTTTAGTAAATCATGTGTTTCCCCCATGTCTAAATGTTTAGATTTAGTTATAGGATTAATAATAGTAGTAAAAACATTATTTGTAGGGTTTACAATGTCAAAGAGTGTTTCTTTTTATGCATTAACATTAGAATTTTTTTATTTTTGTGTACTTTTAGAAGCTAAAAGGACCTCAATGATTTTAGGTATATATTATAGTATTTGACACATTCCTTCTTAAAATTTGGAAAAACATTAGACTTGTGCATTATCTTCCCCATTTAGTTTGTTAGGATGAATCATATCGAAGTCTTCATGGTTATCTTGTACCTTATGGTTACATCAATTAGTTTGTTTATTATGATTATCTTCTTGAAAATTTTATGAGCAATTTGTTCATCAAAATAAGATGAACCAATGTGTGCATCAGCAGAATCCATTTTAATAAAAGTCAAGGGAATTTGAATATGCTAAATAGAAACCCTAGTTAGCCTAGTACTTTGCTTTAAAGGAATATGAAAATCAAGTTTTTTAGGTTAAATAGAAAGAACCATAGAAAATATGTTACTAACAATGATAGAAAATGAAATGCTAGAAACAATTTGTTTGTGTTTAGAGTTTAGTAAATTCATATGAAATCCAAGGTCAAAAGAAGATACTTTCATGTCAGACATCATCCAAGGTCAAGATAAAATTATTTCAATGTCATCTATTTATTTATTTAATAGATAATCAAGGGTTAAAGGGGGCCCTCACCTGTAATATAGATTAAACCAAAAACCTCGTAAGCCTTGGCTAGAATCCATGATGGAAGGAGAGGATATACCAGCCACAACTAGCTATAGTGAAAAAGGGATAACATTTATAAAAATGACATACTGTCCCAACAAAACCAAATAGTAATAGACTCTGACTAGTCTAGCCAAACTACCAACTAAGATTTATAAAAAACCAATAAAAAAACATACAAGAACTAAAACATTGTGAGAAAAATAAAGGGACACAACACCAGACTACTCTGAGAGATGGATCCTAATTCTCCTCCACCTATAATGGTCCTACTTGGCCTCCTCTCACCACAAACCTAGCCCCTCCTCCTACTTGTTTGAACCCAACATTCATAGAAACACATTTGGGCCTACTTTAGTTCCATCCTTTGAGACTGAGAATGTACCTTCCATCCCTTGAGGCTGAGAATGTACCAAACCCATAAGATACTAACTCATTATACTACTGAGCCACCCAAATCATATAATCTTCCATACCTTAAATAGGGGAAGGCATTTACCTACCTCTTTTTAATAACTAGACCAAAAGCCACATCATATCCCATGCCATATAAGAATATTGCATCACCAACATGACCTTGATTGATGTAAAATGAACCCTCAAAGCTTCAATATCCACCTATTGAATTTTGATCCTAGTGTGAAATGATGTTGAATAAGCCCCTACACTTGATTATCAAACATTAAATCTTTTACTAGCCAAACCTCCAATTCTTGGAAAATAGATAGAGGAATAAGTTGAAACATTTCCCTACCTGAGAGATGGAGAATAGTTTGGATTTATACATAAGCTCACTATGGTTTCATCTAGACCCAACTAATAGTGATTCCTAATCACCCATCTGTAACCTTATTCACTATAACTTTTTACTCAACTATCAACATTAAATTGACCAAGAAAAGTGATGCCAAATTAGAATTTAACTTAACTCTATGAGGAATACCCAGAAAGACATAGCCCACAAAAGCCTGAACCACTTCCATAATTTGGCTAGTCTAAACCATGAAAACATGCTTGATCCTTAATTCACTAACACATCCCTTGAATTGCATATCTCTCACCTTGACCCCCACTCATAGTAATGGCTCGTTGAGTGACACTTTCAATATACATTCCATTCTTATCTTAGCCCAACTCTTCGACCCAAAAAATTCATAGTAGAAGCAAATGAAACAAGAAAAATCAACACATAGATGAGACAAAGAGTGTAATAGATAATCATTTTAATCTCAGCTTGACATGAACCATTAATAAACAAATAATAAAGACTTAACACATCATTTAATGATTACAGTTGTCAAAAGTGAAAAACTTCCAAAACACTTATGAGGCACACCTCATAAGACAAATAACTCTTAGAGTTTTAAAACATTAAGAGGCACTATAGGCCAAGCCCCCCATGAATTATCACTAATGAAATCCTCAACTTGATTAATAGCCTAGTTGGATAAGAATTCCACCACTAAGTTCACTTCATAGAAACAATGAATAGCCTTCTAGGTGGATAGAGAGCTCAGGAAGTCTAAAGCTTGACCCAATATATTTTTAATATGGCACACACATGTATGGCAATTCTATAAATTCTAGATCATGGTCATATAGTATTAGTAATGTTAGATTATACTACAAAGTTAATCCCCAAAGATAAAGTTTGAGCTTCAAATTCATTATTGGTCCCATCAACCAGTTTAAATGAAGCCACCCAGATCAAAGAACCATTGCAATCCTGAATGATACATTCGACACCAGATACACCAAGGTTGCCTTGATCTACCCCATCAAAGTTAAAATAGAATACACCTAAGGGGGGAGGGATCAAATCTATATTCTCTACCCAAAATGGCTTATTACTAGTTACCCTAGACCCATTAATGAGGAGAGTTTTTATGAGAGGCTAACTAGTAATAATTTGCCTATCCTAACTTGATAGAAAGCCATAGCTTATTTTGACATGATATGAGCCAAATTTAGACATTTCAATCTCTACCTTGCATAAAATGACACTCAGTTTGTTGATTCTAGTTTTAGAAATTCTTTGATTCTATTCTTTCCACACAATCTAGATTAAAGCAACTAGACATGCAATCCAAAGAGTTTTAAAATCATTTTTCATAGCACCTCTTGACCAAGAGGAGAGAAAAACCTATAGAGATCTTGATTTGGCCTAACTATGTCCCAATTTAGCACACAACCAATTCTAGTACTTAGACACACAGTTATAGCCATATAGAAGGTGATTTTCATCCTCTTTAGCCAAGTAACATAGACAAGACTGAGATGGACCTTCAAATCCAATCATCCAAAGCCTATCAAAAGTGAGGATCTTATCTTGGGTTTCTAACCAAGAAAAGGATCTATCCTTAGGTAAACTTGACTTTTTTTGACACAACATCTTGTGAACTAGGAATTTGATGATAAAGGGGAGATTAGTATTGTGTTAGTGGATAAATCAAATCAAAAGCACACTAAACTAACACCTTCATGCCTAGTTACTAGGGTGAGCTTAATAAAAAAAACAAATGAAAAGCACAACTAAAAAGTAAGGAAAAAAAATAATCCTTCACCTTCCTATGATGCTCCAAATGCTTTATTGTAGTGGGTTGCTTAGTTTGTGCTCATAAAATCTGCACCAATGGAAGCTTGACTACCTCCATCTCTCCTTGGCACCTTGTTTGGATTTGGCTTCAATATTTTGGCATCATAAATTTGGCATATGAGACCTTTTTGAAATCAAATTTTCATGGTAAATTTGCACAAATTTATCTTCTTGAAGATATTTGAGCATAATAACTTTGCACCAAAATAGCTTAGAAATGATGTTCATGGCCTCTCTATTTATAGATTTTTGAGAATGGCTAGAATCAACCTAAACCATCCATCTCAAGATTGAGATGTGTGGCTGAAGATTAATAAAATTATTTAATTAAAATTATATAAATAGGTTCATCAATATTTGGGATAGAAGATCATTGAATAGGCATGGAGGATCTTAATGAGGCATGGGAGGCATGAATCCTAATATTTATGGTATTTATAGCCTAGGGATGTCTTTCGAAGAAATGATGTTCCCTAATGATGCAAATATTAAATATTCATTTCTAAAAATAAGTATTAAACAATTTTCCATGTAATTTTTAATTAGGCTCTAATTTTGGTTTAATTAGCTCTTAATCATGATTAAGCACTTTGTGCACAAATTACTCAAATTGATCAAAGTGTCTTATTATTGGTCCAAATTTTGATTGGATTGGAATTGGATTGGATTCATTATCCCATTTAGGATGTTACCAAAACTAAATAACAAAGGCACATGTCTCATGCAAGAGATTTTATAGAAAAGATCAATCCAGGGCACCCAGGTGCAAAATTGGCATTTTGACTCAGAATGATCTAATAAAATTTAGATGTCCCATAAATTGAACTATCCCATTTAGTGATACCTTGGCCAAAATCAACACTTGAATATATTAGGTTCAAATATTTTAATTTTCTTTAGTTTTTTTAGACTAAATTATGCATTTTAGTAAGAAATTGGTCAAAAGCTTGGTTGGAGGTTATCGATGGCCAGTTTTAGGTGTCTAAAGTTTACCTGTATGCCCAAAAAAAAGATGATGGTTGAAGAATAAATATCCAAATGGTGTTTGGGAAGCCTAGGATGATGCCCTCTTGAGGGAGTGGCTATCACATATGTATATGGATGGTCCCTCAAAAAGAAGCAAGATGAAAGGTAGAATTAACCCATGGTTGAGATTAATCCAAATGAGAAAATTCTTGCATGCATTAATTTAAAAAGTTTATTGATTTGGATAAAGGTATTTATAATTAGGAATAAAAGTTGAAATAATGATTTTCCCATGGGTAGTTATAATCATTAAGATGACCTAGATTGTCTAAAGATGATTTTGTGCCCCAATTAGGGCTAATTAACAAGTATAACTCAAGGATATAACTTGAAATACAAATTAAAGATAAGTGGGTGAAAAGTGATGAAATATATGAATAGAAGAATAAGATTGATTAGTGAAAATGATTTAGTTGTACCTACCAACAAGGAAATGCTCATCCTTATTAGCAAAGATGTAACTAGAATGGTCATTGGGTTAATTTAATCAAGGGTAGATGGAAGGATGTGCCAAGGTGCAAGGGAAAAATTTATGTAGCTCCATTGATTGTAGGCCTTCTTGAAGCTAATTTTTGATATAGCATGCGATGGTAGGCATCATGATAGAACACCATGAAGAATAACCCAAAATATGCATAAGAACTGACTCTCGATCTAATAAACAATTAAAAATAATGCACTAATAATAAAAACCATGATGACAAGTTTGACATATGAATATGGATAGACTCAAGATTAATATTCTTGATGAATCACCCAATGAATGCATATAGATTGAGTCAAGGCAATAGTGTTGAAAGTAAATAAACAAACAATTGAACAAATAAATAAATAAATAGAAAAACAAAAAAACAAATAGAAATTCTGAAAATAAAAGTAAAAGAAAGCATCCTAACAATGGTCATCCCCTAGTAAGGCAAATCAAAGATAACTGACTAGGCTTAGATAGGACAAATATTTTTGGATTTTAAAATATTTGAATGTTTTTGGTATTTTGAGGTATCTTAACTCATTAGTGAATGACAAGATACCTACTCATAAAATGGAGATAACATTTGGATTAGGTTACTCACAAAATGATGAGAGTATATGGAAAGGGGGACTGAGGTAACCTCGACATGAATTGAGCATGACCCCCATAGTCCTGTAATGACCTCAAGTCATAGTAATTCCATCCACAAAAAAAGGTGAGGAAAAATAAACTAGGTCCCAACAAGTTCTCAAATCCAAAAAATGGCCAGGCAAATGAAAAAAATGCTGGCAAGGTGATGTGGCAATGCATGATAAACAAATGTTGCCCCTAGTTTTCCCATGGGTGGTTAGAATTAGGATAAAATAGAATAGGTCAATGATACTAATTTTCCCATAGGTGGTTATAATTAGACTCACATAAACAAACTTGATAGAATGGAAAATGAAAGATATCTTACTAGATCAACTATCACACTACTTTCATAGATTATCATTGTAAACATAGATTTGATTGATTATTAAAACTTGATTGGAATCCTCTCACAAAATGAGTAGGAAGAACCCAATGAACCAAGATAAAAATAGGATTGGGTATGATGACTAAAAACATGATTTAGTCTAGATAGGAATGGAATGACATTACTTTAGGATAATGATGGTTTTTGATAGGTTAGATAAAAATGGTAAGAGGGATTCCCCCAAGTGATGGGGTAAATGGAAGGATAAGTGATAATGGAAAAAACATGTAATAATGAAAATGGTTTGGGAATGTGAAACAATATGTTACATGTTTTTGACTTGGGTGTAGTTTTTGATTAATTTGTTCTTACTAAAGTGGAGATGCACGTCTTGATTAGCAAATGATATAAACAAAATAATCAATCACATTAATTGCTAGCTCGTACCTCATCTAAATAGTTGTTTCATCAAGAATTTCCTATATATTTGGATTCTAAGAATGTTTTTTTGCTCTTTGTTGGTTGTTGATTTTAATTCCTTCAAACAACAAGACAAGTTATCTTTGTATCCTCTACAAAGGAAAGTGTAGCCATAGATGGTAAACAAAGACAAATAATGGATGGTAGGTTTGATTGTGAATGGAATGTGGAATGGTTAGGAAACAAATGGATATCAGGACATTTAGTCACACGTAATGTTGTTGATGTTAGATTCAACATGACTCTGGTTATGGTGGGGTTGAATACCTTTAGATATTCTCTTGATAAGACCACCAATTTTTTTTATTATTTGATCTTGAGAGTATCTACCATCTGATTAGGCTAGAGATTGGAATCTATTTTGATTTGATCTTTGATATTATCTTTATAAAGTAGTGAAGGACTTTTGTGCTTAGCTATTGGTGTCTTGAAGAGGTTTTCACCAATGAAGTTATCTTGATTATCATGTAGCATCTCCAAAAAGGTTTCACTAATGAACATTGGATTTTAACATCGACTGTATTCTAGTGCTTCTAAAAAAGTTTTACTAGAAGATGTTGAGTATGAAATTTGCATGTCCCCTAGTGCCTTCGAAAAAGTTTCACTAGGAAAATGTTCTTTTAATACATGTATTTAGTCTTGGCCTTCTTGATATTTTTCAACTACCATATCACCATGGATGCAGTTTAACAAAGTGTGATTCTATTAGTCCCAATCAACACTTGTGGGAGATGGAATGTTAATAATATGGCTATATTGGTTGGTGGTAATGGCTTGTGGAATGGTAATGGAATGGGGTTTGGTTATGCAATCCTCATAGAATATACAAGGATAACTTGTGTCGATGCTAAAGTAATCATCCTCAAAAACTATGGAAGGATCACAAGTGTATTCATACTGATCTGCTAGTCATGCATAACCAATATTATAACAATCATTAATTTATTCTATTTTTGAATCTAATTTTGACTTAGTGGACTCTAAATCTGATGATGAGATTGATGTTGATTCTAATTTTGATGCTAAATATGATGTCAATTATAGAATAGAATCTAAATCTAACTCTAATTATTTATTTTATGGGTACTCTATTATAATGATGTCTTATTAGATATTTGGTATTGGACAAGTAACAACTTATGATGGAATAATGGGCTCCAAAAAAACTAGTTTGTCAAAGGAGGACTCCTCTAAGAGGGAAAAAAGTCAAGAGACAACTCCTCAAAGACTATCTTGTCAATAAGAGGCTCTTGAAAAATAGACATATGGTCAAGGTAGTGATTTTTTCAAAGGTGGTTATAATCATTAATAAGTGACTCAATAAAGACTAGCTTGTCAGTGTGGGACTCCTTGATAACTAGTATAAGATCAATAGGTAGTTCATCATAGGTTGACTTATCACAAGTGGTTGGTTCAACAAAAACATCTCCGATTAGTTGGTTTTCTTGGCCTTGGTTTCTAATGAGTTAGAAAATACCAGTTTTGAACACAACTTAGTCTTCAAATGATTATATCAATTGAGGTTTGGATGTGATTGGTACTATA
Organism: Torreya grandis; assembly: GCA_037957365.1. NCBI lineage: Eukaryota > Viridiplantae > Streptophyta > Pinopsida > Cupressales > Taxaceae > Torreya > Torreya grandis. Next base: position 530,536 of record JARHVA010003331.1, on the reverse strand, counting down.
TGAGGAATGACCTATGGTTGGATAATGGTAAGGCATTAGAGAGCATGATTTATCACATGAGTCAAAAGATGAGGTCTTATAATGGTAATGGTATGCCTTGGATATTGTAGAGCTTGATTTCTTACACAAGTTAATGGATGAGGTATCATAATGGTAATGGGGTAAGTGGAGCATGGTTTCTCACACAAGCCAATGTATCTAAGTCCTCACAAACCATATCATCCCAATCTTTAGTTGGATCATAATCTAGTTTTTGAATACATTATATGTATTGATTATTGTAAATAAGGTATTAATCCATATCCCAAACAACATTATCTATATTTGGGTCTTCAAATTCCTCCTCACAAGCCTTTTCATACCAATCAAGGTCTTGAGTTGGATCACAAGTTAGTTCATGACTTTGTTCCCATGAATGATTATTATGAGGTGGATAGAAATCTATCTCATAAAGCATCTTATCATCATTGGGGTCTTGAAAAAAGCCATAAAAGTCATTTTGTGCAGCCATTCTACCATAAGTTGGTTATACATGACTCCACTGTAGGTGTAGCTAGACATATCTGCATAAATGATGAAAGCTTAGAAAATAAAAAGGCCTAGAGTTTCAAAAACTCTAAAAAACTATGTCTAAAGGACAAAAGGTTGAAACTTGGTAAAAAATGTGGAGATGTATCTTCAAAAATGGTTTGAAAGTGGAGTTGTATCTCCAAAATTATTTGTGCTAAGATTAGTTTAACGTCAAATGTCATACACACAAAAGGTCAAGCATATGAATAAAAAATAGCATGTCAAAGGTCTAGGTCAAAGTGTTCCAAACAAGGTCTAATCTAGGAAAGGGAAAAGAGTTGTTAGGTCTTTTGTCAAAATGTAGAGTCAAAAGCTAGGCTCAAATAGGCATGTGTTAGGACTTTTGACCAAACGATGTCAAAAGTTAGACTTAAAATAAAGACCTGATGTGATTTGATTTAATCTAAAAAGTTTGGAAACAACTTTGACATAGATTCAACACACATAATTAAATATAAACATAATCAGTTGGCATAAGGCATAAGGTAAAAGGATTTTTGAATAAAGACTATGTTTTTTCTAAATAAAGGCACAAATAATAATGAGGATAGGCTTTGAACAAACAAACCATCAAATTTTTTCAAATTTGGGTAATCAATTAACTGAAGTTATGTAACCTAAAATAGAAAAATCCATGTATTGGCCCCACGAATTGAGGCCTAGATAGAAATCAATCAATGTTTGAATCCAAAGTTATCAAGATTAATTAAAAACTCAATGTTGAAAACTAGGATTTGACCAAACAAGATAGAAAAGATTGGATAGCATGACGGTGCATAAATAAGGTCTAAATGGTTTGAAACAAGTGGTTTTTGATAGAATGGTAAACAAGTCTTGAAACAAATTAAGCAGTCTAACGGTGTAATTATGATCAAATGATGTGATCTACATTATGTTTCAAAGACTCAAAGGTGGAAATGGTTTGACATGATTTGGGTAGCATAACACTACCCTCCTCAACTCAAATACATGGTTATTGACATAGTTTATGAACAAACAAACAAGTTTTAGTCACAAAACATACCAAGAAAAAATGACCAAAATACACTAAGTATAATCATCCAAATCCTAACAAGGGTATGGTAATGTGGGGTTGACTAAAACTAATGGTTTTCAATCATTTATAGTGGAATCAATTTCATAATGACTTTCACATCAAACAATGCAAAAGAAAAGCATGAAAATTAGGTGTCCACGACATTTAGCTTGTTGCAAAAAGGTCTAGTCCTTTTTGCAACCATTACATCCTATTGTTCACTTAATGTAGTGCAATATCCAAAGTGTAGATACATACCATGTGTAAATCCAACACTAGAAGGTGGTTTAACCACTCAAACCTCTGATCCTAGTGGAAGTGGGTGAAGTCAATGCTGGGAGATGAAAGCCTAGGTCAAAGCTTCCCTAAATAACTCATGGAAGATAATGAAGTCCCCCTCATAAGTCAAGATGCATAAAAAATAAATTACTAATATAAATACTTTATGTTCATTTTTAAGGTCACCCAAACTATAACAAGTTTTTGGGGAGTGCTTTAGATGACATTCTTTCTAAGCCTTGGACTAGGCTTTTTTAAATAAGGATGGTGCTTTTGATTCCAAGGGTTCCCTAAATGGGAAAAATGGAAGAGCATACACACACAAACTTTCTCTTTTCCAAACAAGTTTTGATTAAATAACTATTAAAAAAAAGAATTGACAAGTGTGTTTAATTTTAAAACCCAAATGAAAGATGCAGTGGTGTTATTTTGACCCCTTGGTCTTAAGTTGTAACTTTGAAAGGCTAACTATCAAAAATTTATTTTAAGCACCTAAATGTTCCATTAATTACTAAAATAAGGTTCCTAGTTTATTTTAAATGCATACAAAATATGGTCTAAAACATGTTTTAATAAATTCAAAGTCTATCGATTACTTGTCTACCCTTAAAGCATCACCCCAAAAGTAAATGTATTAGATTAGAAACATTTAAAGATATTTTCAAAATTTTGTGAAAATATTTTATATATTGAAGATAAAATTATATCAAATTATGAAAATTTTGAATAAAACACATGGTTTTAAAAAAACAATCATGAAAAATAGAGTCTGTATGACCCCAAACCAAGCATTTTAAAATGGTAGCTCTCAAGTCTATGTTAAAAAAAAAACATGATGATCGACGATGGTTATACCTGACCATCGATAGTTTCACTTGACCATCGATGGTTGAAAATGACCATTGATGATTTAATCAACCATTGATGGTTCCTCTAACCATCGATGGTTACTTGTGTAAACCCGTGATGGTAAAAATTTGGCTAAAGCAAGTTAGAAAATGACTTAGAAAGAGTTTTAAGCCAGATTGAAAATTTAAATTTGCCTCATGCTCTCCTTCATATGTGGGATGTGTTTGGTCTCACTGGGTGTACCATTATGTGAACTAGGAATTTGATGAAGAAGGGGAGATTAATATTACATTAGTGAATAAATCAAATAAAAATTACACTAAACTAACACCTTAATGCCTAGTTACTAGAGTGAGATTAATAACAAAAGCAAATGAAAAGCACCACTAAAAAGTAAGGAAAAATAAGAATCCTTCACCTTCCTTAGATGTTCCAAATGCTTTGTTGTAGTGGCTTGCTCGGTTTGTGCTCATGAAGTCTACATCAATGGAATCTTGACTACCTCCATCTCTCCTTGGCACCTTGTTTGGCTTTGGCTTCAATATTTTGGCACCATAACTTTGGCATGTGAGATATTTTTGGAATCAATTTGGCATGGTAACTTTACAAAAATTAAGCTTCTTGAAGATATTTGAGCATAATAACTTTGCACCAAAATAGCTTAGAAATGATGTTCATGACCTCTCTATTTATAGATTTTTGAGAATGGCTAGAATCAACCTAAACCATCCATCTCAAGATTGAGATGTGTGGTTAAGGATTAATCCAATTATGTAATTGAAAATACATGAATAGGCTTATAAATATTTGGGATATAGGGGAATTTAATAGGCATGGATGGTCTTAATAAGGCATGGGAGGCATGAATCCTGATATTCATGTTATTTATGGCCTAGGGATGTGTTCCCAAGAAATGATGTCCCCTGATGATGTAGATATTCAATATTCATTTATAAAAATAACTATTTTAACAAGTTTCCATGGAATTATTAATTAGGCTCTAATTTGGTTTAATTAGATCTTAATCATGATTAAGCACTTTGTACACAAATTACTCAAATTGATCAGAATATCTTGTTATTGGTCCAAAATTTGACTGGATTAGAATTGGAAGTCAACGTCAGATGCATTGGATCAATTATCCCATTTAAGATGTTACCAAAACCAAATAACAAAGGCACGCCTTGTGCAATAAATTCTATATAAAAGATCAATCCATGGCACCTAGGTGTAAAATTGGCATTTTGACTTGAAATGATCTGATCAAAGTTAGTTGGCCCATAAATTGCACTATCCTATTTAGTGATACCCTAGCCAAAATTAGCACTTGACTATATCAAGTTCAAATATTTTAATGTGCTTTAGTGTTTTTAGGTTAATTTGTGCATTTTAGTAAGAAATTGGTAAAAATCCTAGTTAGAGGTTATCGGTGGCCAGTTTTAGGTGTTTACACATCTTAGCCTAGGTAAAGGACTCATCCTCACAATTAGACAAATTATACCCAAGGTTGACTAAGTAGATTCTAGACTTAACACCAACCCATTGAATAAAATCCTATTTCAAGTTAATGAAAAATTTCATTTTAGATAAAATACCTTACAACATTGTCTTATACAAATCTAAAATATGCTTATCCTCCAGATTTTTGTATTTCTATTTGATCATACCTGCCCAAGGATGAGGTCCCATGTAGTCACACACCTGACTTCCCCAAATGTTATAAATTATGGCTTTTTCCTCTTCTACACCTAACACTTTTTGAATCATCTTGTGAACATTCCATGAGTCTTCCCAAAAATTAGCTTTGTGCACATTTTTGATAATCCATGAAACATGATTCATAATGATAGGTATACACTTGAAAATGAAATTCCACAAGTGTGATCCACTAGGGGGATTGCACATATAAATGATATTAGTATAATTACAATCTCTAAAGTATTTTTGTTGAAGAATCTTACTCACCAGTATCTTTGGCTGGGATATTGTACCCCAAACTATCTTAGCCCCCAAGGCCAAGTTTTAAAAGTCTATCTTCTTAATAAACCTCCACCTATTTATGGTAAGCATACTCTATCTCATTTTAGGAGAGGGACTTTATTTTTCTCTTTAGTTCCTTTCCATAAGAAATCCTTTATTATCTAGTTGATTTCCTTAATCACCTTAATAGGTTGAGATAACACTGACATAATATAAACAAGGAAAGTGTTAACGACCAATTTAATTAATGTGATTCTCCCTACTAAAGAAATACATCTACCCTTCCAAGCCACCAACCTATCACATAAAGAGGAAAATAAGTTATCACACAACCTCACATTCTTAGACCCAGCAAAAAGAGGGACTCCAAGGTATTTAGCATGAAGAGACCCAATCTTAAAACTCAAAATATTAAAAATGTGAACTTGCATTATGTGTTTCACATTAATAAAATAATTTTTAGATTTAGCCTCACTCACCAATTGACTCAAAGTGACCTCATAACTAATCATTACTTTCTTAAAGTTATATGCCTCATAAATAAAAGTGAGACCACAAAGCACTATGTCACCCATGAACTGTTGATGAGTGAATCTGTCCACACCATCAACAACTTTAACACCCTTAAATATGCCATCTATATTATCCATATAGATATCCCAACCAAGGTATTTTACCATAAGGATGAAAATAAAATGAGAGAGATGATCCCCTTGCCTTAATACTCTATAGACTTCAAAAAACTTAGATAATTCACCACTGACTAAGACTGAAAACCATGGGCTAGAAATATAACTAAAGACCCAAATTACTCTAACTTTGATTAGAAACCTCCAATTTACTCTATCATAAACTTTATTGATATCTAATTTCACAATCATTCCTTTCTTCTAATTATTAATAAGATAATGTACTGCCTCATGTGTGATTATAATCCCTTCCTAGATTTACCTACCTGGGATAAAACTCTCTTGTTTGCTAGAAATTAGGGAATCAAGAATAGGCTTAAAAAAAGATTATAATGGCTTTAGAAATTATTTTATATATGGTATTACACAAGGTGATAGGGATGAAATCATTGAAATTGGATTGCATATCCCCTCTTATCACTAGAGTGATAAAATTATTGTTAATATCAGGAGCTATTTTTTGCTTCACCTAGGATTCATTGACCATGCTCACTACGTCATCACCCATAATGTCCCAGAAAGAAAGAAAAAATGTTGTAGGAAAGCCATCTGGCTTAGGATACTTATGTCTCCCCATCAATAAAACCAACTTCCTAATCTCCTCATGTGAAAAGGGGGCATCAATTTATATTTTTGTTGATTTGAAACCAATCTAGAGATCTGATTCAAGATGCTAGATTGGGAATTAAGAGAGGAAGGATCAGTACAACATAATAGATCTTTGAATAAACCTACTTCTTCCCTTTTTATTTATAAATATTAGTCCAATAAGACCACATCCCTAGATTAAATAATTTAAATATGATTATCTAATCTTCATGCCTAGGTAGAATTATGAAAAAAATTTGTGTTCTTATCCCCCTCTTTGAGCCATAGCTCCCATGAATTTTATTTTAAATGAAATTCTACCCTCAAATTAATCTTAGTTAATTTATTAAAGAGAGGTTAATATGCATTATACAAACTTTCATCCATCCCTAATGCCCTTACATTTGGACTTATGATCTCTAGCTCAGATTCCACCCTTTCAATCTCTTTGAAAATGTTTTAAAAACTCATTTGATTCCAAGATTTTAGATAGGACTTAATGTGATAAGTTTTTTACTCATCACATACATTTTAGGGCCATCCAGGTGAGAAGCCATATTCCACCAGTCTTTAATAAGATCATGTATGGATGGGTCACACAACCACATGAGTTTGAATTTGAAAGGGCATGGAGGAGGGGCCTTATATTTTTCAATTTGAATATCAATTAGAGCGTGATCTAAACCAAAAATAGGAAGAATATTAATTTCCAAAATCTAACCCTTGTTTAAGCACTTAGAGGAAACCAAAAATTGATCCAATCTTTCCATAATGTTATAGAAACCTTCCAAGAGAAGAATCCATTCTTCAAGATCAAATCAACTATATAAACCCAATTTAAAAATCTATAAAAATCCCTTTGAGACTGTGTACACCTCCCCAGACCACCTCTTTTATCTAAACCATCTATAATGGCATTGAAATCTCCACCAAGAGCATAGTTTTCATTCTATAAAAGAGATATCTACCCAAAAATATATTTCCAACACTGCACTTCGAGAGTCAAAGAGTTGGACCCATACACATTAAAAATAAAGAAGGATATATCAAATAAAAACTCTAAAACTTTATGAAGCTACCAATTAGTCCTAGAGCTATAGTCTTCCACCCAGACTTTGTGAGGGTTATAATTGATGTCGTGACCTCCAAAATCCCTAGAAGATTCCAAAAATAAATCCTTCCATTTATGCCAACTTTTACTCATGATAGATTCAACCTCATCTAATTTCAATTTTTTTCTTGAAACCAAAAAATATCATAATCCCTTTTCCCTAATTGATGTCTAATCAAACACCTCTTATTAGGGGCATTCAAGCCCTAAAATTCTAGGATAGTATATTCATTATTCCAATGAGGGGACTTTCACCCCACACTTCTCAGAAAAAAAGAAAACTTAATAGTAGATTGATTACCTTTGGATACTTCTTCCTCTAAAATGACTTTTCTAGATTTTCATATTTTGTTGTAAGAACCAAATATTGGTTGTAAAATCAAACAATCCTTTTTTGAAATAGATAAAATATCCCTAGAATTAATATTCTCTTCATCACTCAAATCACCAAATATAGGTGATAATTGGATATCTATTACCCAACCTGAATCCTTTACTTGTTTTTTCAACACATCCTAAAAAAAATCCCTTTATCCCCACTTAAATCTGTTTGTCCAAGCACTTGTGGAGCTTGGTAGTTTCATGGGAAATATACTGAATTTCCTTATAAAGTGTGTTAGGCACCAAAAATTCCCCTACTTCTAAATTCAATTTCAAATTTATTATAGATTCAAATTATGAGATAAGGGTTTTTACTACCCTAATTATTTATTTGGAATCATCTACTTATTAGTTTGGCTATGCACAATCTTATTCTATTGGCTAATCTTTGTAACCCAAGCTTGAACTCCCTTAACAGATGAGCTTTTATCTTGGAATTGACTTCAAGTCTACCATACTAATTTGAAACACTTGAAGGGTATATTTTCCACATCAATGGGCTGTTCTAAGCATCCCCCCAGAGATTGTAGTAAGATGCTCTCCATAATTTTCACTCCCAGGTCAATCATTACACACAATCTAGCATAAGAAGCCAAGACACCTTCACTAGTGATTGGGTCAAGCCCTAAAAATTCCCCAACATTCCTACCAATTTTAATTATAAAATATTCCTTCCAATATTCAATTGATAGGCCATACAAATGAATCCACATAGGGAAATAACCATGTTTGATAGAAAGAAGATTAAAATTTGGGCACCAATGTTGAAGCCACAATCCAAAATCCTCCATCATCCATGAAAATCCATCCAAATTTTATTTTTTATTTTCAACCAAGGGAAAAATGATCATGAAAAACCCTAAGGTAGGAACCTTAGGACTATACCTAAACCCCAGTATTTTTCCACCCATAATTCGACTATCATAATGGCTAGCAATTTACTTATAAATTATACTATTATCCCCTTATCTTTCAATTTTATAATTTTCCCTCAAAATCCACTCCTTCAAACATGTTAGTTAGTGTTTCTAAATAGTCTTCTCCACCACCACTATCTTAAACTAGGATTTGGTTTCAAGGGATCTCCAAAAGTGAAAGCAACCTGCCTGCCTCATCTGAGGTCCCCATAGTTGATGAATCTCTCCTTTTAAGAGGCATGTTATTTTCCCCTGAAGCCAAATCATGTCATCCCTTAGAACTGATATATTTTCCCTTGACCTACTTTTCCTCACTCCTTTACCAATAACCATTATCTGCTCTCTATTCTGCCTCCTTGATCACTTCCTATAGGTCACACTTGAACCACATTATATTCTAACCTGCTTTAATCATTGCTTCTCCCACATGATTTTTAAACTTACCTATGAGCATGCCATTTTTAGATTTATTTTAGTGTCATTTATAATGTTTGAGGTTGAAATTAATTTATTTTAATGTCATATTTAAATCTAAAGTCAAAAGGAAAATCTTTTAGTGACATATATTCAAGAATTTATCTAAGCCCTAGGACAATTTTTTTGAAAACAATAAAAGTGCATGACTAACTCAAGTTGACCAATATGTTTTACCAAAATTAGAAGTAATTTAGTGAATTAACCCTAATTTAAATGAATTGAATAGAAAAAATAGAGTGTTGGAAATGTACTTTTGACAAGTAGAATAAAATTAAATAATTAAATTTGACAAAATACAAATGATTGTAAGCAAGCTAACTATGTAGAGAATAACAAAATTAGTTGTTTTTTGCCAATGATTGATTGTATTTGACTGATAAAAAGTGGAAATAGGAAAAATATGAATTTTATATACAAGTACTCCAAAAATTAGATCTAAAACTGTATGAAGACAAGAATGATAGATTAGGACATGATCGATTCCCACTACCATCCCTATTGGGAGATTTTTTTTTTTTTATTACAAAATTGGAAATTAGAGAATGATTACTTGTGATAGTAAGATTTAGGTTTTTTTATGTATATTTGACCTTTGAAGGTATGCAAAGGACCTATAAATAAAATTTGAAAGGTTGAAACACTAATAGAAATTTCAATGATTGAAAGACCTATAAATAGAAAAAGGTGGAGAGTAACTATGCTATGTTGATCCCAACCACCCCCATGATGATTGAATAATGCCTACACATCCAATACTCCAAGGGGGAAATCAATCCCATATATTTTTCCCACCAAGAGTGATTTGTGAAATTTTGATGCTTTGATTATATAAATGCATCTAAAATTGGATTGAACACTTGATCATGCTTTGTTTAGGGAATAATAAAATAGGGTTATGACTATTTTAAATGCTTAAAATCTGAATTTGGAATATTAAGGAACTTTTTCTCAATGTGTAATAGTGTAAATGTGCCTTCATATTTAAATTGCTAAGTAATATAATGAGTGACTTGAGTGTGTCTTTCTAGCAATCCAAAAGGGGAAACCACTTGTTAGGAAGCCTAAAACCATAAAAAACAAGCTAATGGAGGGTTAAATTTAAAAAAGTTACCACTAGAGGGATTAAGACATAAATGTACCATAGGGACATGAAATCCTTCCACTATTGTCCCTATTTGATGTATTGTGCCATAGGGAAATGTGTAGGCTTTTGGATTTGGATTTGACCATACATATACTCAAGGGAATTTTTAGCAATCCAAACATTTTTGTAGGTGATACATGACAAATTTTAAAATAAATAGGTCATGTTATGTGCTTAGGATAGGGTAAAGTGTAAAATAGGTAATAATTAAGTGAACACATTAATTAAGGATAAAAAGATAAAACTAGTGTGATCAATTATTACTGATGAAATTTAGATTACTACATTGATATAGAATTTTTGCACCTATATACTTAATTATAATGTATATTTAACTTGTAACTTTGATCTTATAGTTATTAAGCATATGCCCATGCATATAAATTTAAGTATGTATGATTTTTTAATTTAAATCTTTGAAAATTGAGTGTGTATGCATGTCATATACCCCCATAATATGTATTAATGTGCCAATATTTGTCAGATGTTTTATTTTTGACTTACTTTGAATATTTTAAAACCTATACTATATTATGGAATCTATTTTATATTACATTGAATCTATGAAAACCTATATTTTGTATTTTTTAAACTTGTATTATATACCAGATATATTCATGGATATTTATATCTCTAAGACAAGACCATTATGATGCCTCCATTTTGAGATGAGGGATGTAGCCTACAAGTTACTCATCTCAAAAATAGAGTTAATTTTATCATGTGATAAATATATAATCACAAAATATTATGTCACCATGTGGAAAGTATGTAATCATACAAATGTACTTGTCATTGAGGCATGTATGTAAGATATGGAATGTGAGGCATACAAGTTTCAAGTCTAGATAGATTCAAAAATGAAGCACATAGTTAAGTAACCATAGTAAAATTGCATGATATATATCATGGTACCACTAATAAAATTTAGCAATCACAACACACAATGTCACACAATGTCATAAAATAAGGCCAAAGGCCACATACAAGGGACATGTTCAACTTTCACAAGCAAATATTGCATATATAGGGCCAAGGGACACAAACAATGAACATGTTCAAATGTTTCACATGCCAAACACAAATATCATAGAGATGTTCAAACAATATACATACAAGGGCCAAGGGATACACAAAATAAGCAATAAATATCTAGCCTAGCATGTAAGAAAGTAAAGATCATTGAAGAAGCATAGAACAAGTAAATACTAGTATATTCCATCCATATGCATCAATGTCATATTTTATCAAAGTAGCATATCCTTTTAGAAAAATTTAAAATATGAGAAAATATTAATAAAATTGTAAGATATGTATCTCAATATTTCAATTGAGTTCATAAATAGATAAGTATTGTTATAATATATCTTATAGATTTATATTCCCCCAACATAGGCATGGCCACTAGGTATAAGAGATTCTGGCATATAGGAATGTATACACAATGTATTCCCTACGTCACACTCATATACCTCATGAAATGTATTTGTGTATATAGAATAATATTCTATTATGATAAATAACATATGTAAAGAAGTAAACAAGCATCTCATGTCATTCTTTTGTCCTATTTTTTATTTTTAGATAATATTTTTAATGTTTTGATATTTTTAATATATATATATATATATATATATATATATATGGTATTTTTAATTTTGTTGTAATAAATTTCTTTATGTACAGTATAAATGTAAGTTCATAATGCTCATATGGTTCTTCACAAGTTTACCTACAAGTGTAACCAAACAATAAGCTCTTATACCCATGTTTTCAATAACTATGAATGAACCCAACCAATTGGGTTCAAACTTACCTTTGGTTTCTTTGTCTACATTAATATTATTTTGTTTCTTTATAGTAGTAAATCCCCAATTTTAAATTCATGATTGAGAATATTATTTTCATATGTTTTTTAATGTAATTTTGATATAATTTTAAGGTTCAATAGTTTGAATACGCTTGTCATCAAGCATTTCTAATTCATGTAACTATTTTTCTAGATACTCATTATCTTTAATGATGTTTTTAAAGAGACCCTCAAAGAATAAATTACTAGTTCTAGAGTAAGTAATAATACTTTTTCATAAACAAGTGAGTGTGATTTAGACTTTTTTGGTGTACACACACTTGTGTGATATGCCCAAAGTTCATAAATAATCTAATTATGATAATCTAGGCCATGTTTTGCAATACTTTTACTAAATATTTTGATGATTGTCTTATTTTTCACTTATGTTTTCCCATTTCCTTATGGATAATATGGATTAGATAAAGTCTAATAAATATTAAATTTAGTGCATAATAAATTAACTATTGTATCTTTTAAGGATGAGCCATTATCTGCTTCAATAGCTGATGATAATACAAAATATGAAGTAATATGTGTCTTCAATAAGTGGTATATATCCTATCCTATAGTATAGTATAATGGTATATCCTCAACCCATTTTGTAAAATATTTTTTAGATGTAATGAACAAATTATGTCCATATAATAATTATGTATTTATCTTCTTGATTAAGTCAAAACCCCAAAGAGAAAGTGGCCAAGGTGAAATAATGGGTTGTAATTCATGTGATGAAGCATGATTTAGATTTTTATACTTATAACATTATGAAAATATTTTTGCATATTCATGTCATTCTTGTTTCATTGTAGGCAAATAATATCATTGTCATGATGATTTTGAAGACATTGATTTTCCTCAAAAAAGACCTCCACATTCACTATCATGTACTTCGAATAAGGCTATGTTAACTTATTCTCCCTTTAAACATCAAAGTAAGTAATTGTCAAATGATATTTTAACTCAAATAATCTAATTATAACATAATGAATCACTTTGCACTATAATTTATGTTTATCATTATGTGTATCACTTTCTATGATAGAGTCCAAATATAATAAAAAATATTTATCATTATAACATTTTAAATTTTCTATGTTGTGAGTAACTACCAAGGTTTCTGAAGAATTTAAAGATGTTATAGTTACTTAGGGGTGTCTTAATTGATCAATATTAAAAATCACATGCTCATATTTGATGTTAATAGGAATCATGGAAGTAAAACTGACCATTATGTCTACATGCCTATTATCTTTATGGGGTATGCTTTCTATTGAAAAATGTGTCAAAATGCATCATTAATTTTTGTATTATTTATTTATATGGGATTTAAAAAATTCCTTTAGTTTGATAAATATATAAAACCTTACTCACCACTATTTGAGAATCTCCATATGATTTTAGAGATTTGATCTATACTATGTGTGCAATGGATAAACCTAGTATTAAATCCTCATATTCTATTATATTATTTATACAAGAAAATCCTAAGTGAAAGGAAAATGGAAATGGCTGACCTTGAGGAGTAATGAAGACTATCCCTACTCTCGCATTGGTGGCACACTTTCATCCATTGAAGTACATGGTCTATGTATCATTATCAATATGATATGCACTGAAGTCATCACAAAAATCATCATTAATTCATGAAGTATTCAATAATAGAGTTGTTGCTAGATGATTTACAATAATTTTTCCTTTTATTGATTTATGAGATACAAATGTTAAGTTAAATTCCATGTGTAACATTACCCATTTAGAAAGGTGTCCTAATAAATGTGACTTGGACATGAGAAACTTAAGAAGGTATACCTTTGTGATAGCTTGTGTCTCATTATTAAACATATATTGCATCAATTTATGTGATATGAACATAAGAGATAAACATAAATTTTCCATAGTATTATAATTTTTATCCTAAACAACTAATGTATGGTTGATGTATTAAATGTCACACTCTCTATTATCATCATCATATTGTGAAAGTAAAGCTCCTAAGGTGTGCTATATAGTTGAGATGTACAATAGTAGAGGCTTGTGTAGTATGGGTGGCATGAGGATATATGGATTGAGTGGATACTATTTAATTGCATAAAAAATCTATTAGAAATTAGCATCCCATTCAAATTTTATATTTTTCTTTAATAAACATGTGAAAATTTGTGTCTTATTAGCTAATTGAGTTACAAATTGTCTTATTACTTGAATCATTATTGTTAAGGACTATAATTTCTTCAATAATATTTAAGGAAGAATATATTTGATATCTTTGATCTTTTTGGGAACTGCTTTGATACCTCTTTGAGATATAATATAGTAGAGTAACTTTCCTGATGCAACTTTGAATACTTATTTTTTTGGATTTAGATGCACATTGAATTTTCATAGTATCTTAAATTTATATCATAGATATATAACATGATCTTGTTTATGTTTTTATTTAGTAAGTCATCCACATAATATCCTAAAATATTGTGAATATAGTCATGAAATATGCGTGTCATAACTCTAGTAAGTGGCCCCTACATTCTATAATTTGAAAGGCATGTAGACATAATAAAATTTTGTGCATGGTATGATACATGATGGTTTTTATTGGTCTATAGGTTTAAATTTTATCCATAAAATTATCCATAAATGATAATATTTTTTAATTAGTGGTATAATCGATGATCATGTCAATGTTTGGTAATGTAAAATCATGATAGTTTTTACAACATCAAGTGTCTCCATTAATATTTGTAGCTAGTATCATGTTAGAGACCCACTTAGGTTAGTTGATAAATCAAATAAAACTTGTATCCAAAATCCTTTTAATTTTTTGTTTGACTACTAAGGCTACTTTTGGATGCATTTTTATGTTTTTTTGTTTGATTAGCTTGACATCTAGGTATAGTACTATGTCATGCATTGAAATTTTAGGATCAATTTTAAGCATATCTTTATAAGATTGTTCAAATAATTATGGGTAATCATGGATAATTTACCTAAGAGTTTTATCTTCATCTTTATTTAATAAATCCATAAGAATTACTCGTCATGGATTGTTATATGTTTCATAATGATATGTTACCATCTCTTCATTAAGTAGAGGTGATTTTTCTTCCATATATGACACTATAATAATGGTATCTAGACCATTTGTTTTAATTTATTTGTTAGTATCTGTAGACACCCAAATTTGGCACAACACTTGTTTTTGGTATTTTTTAATTAATTTATTTATGTATGTCTTAGTTAATAATTAAAATACTTAATGGCACATTTTTATTATATTTTACCCTTTTATTTTAGGGATTTATTATATTCTCCACTTTTTACTTTATGATCCTTTATGACATGATAAAACCCCTTTTAATTCCTTTGAGTCCTACCTTAAGTTTTTAAGTTTATTTTTAATTCTTTTGAGTCCTCTCTTAAGTCTTAAAGTTTAATTTTTTATTATTTTGAGTCCTCTCCTAAGTCTTTAAGTTTTTTTAAAATTCTTTTGAGTCTCTTTCTAAGTCTTTTGAGTCCCCTTTAAGCTATTTTAAGTCCATTATGTGCACCACTAAGTTTTTAATTCAAATTCTAAGAAATCCATATATAAACAAAGCTATTAGAAATCAATAATGACAAACACTCTCACATTCAAGACTATTCAAAGTTTTACATTGTTAATACTCAATTTATAGATCTATATTTTGAATTACTATTATGTTTACATGTTTGTGACAAGGGTGAGATATGAGAAGAAGCATATATATTTGCATATCACCATTTCACACACATAGGTAGGAGAGCCACGTTGTTCTAAGGCCCATTCAGGATAGTTAGGAAACACTTAGTTACAAGGGGTTTTCTAAGGCCAACTCATCCATCCTTACTAACCCATTTTTATTTCCCATTTTTTATCTAATTGTTATCTAGTGCATACACATGAACTAGGATTTTGATATTTTAGGAGTCATAATTCTAGTCACTTCATATAATATTCAATTATCTTATAACAATTAGGGAAGTTCACCAAATAGGATAAGTTTCTATGCAAACCTTTGTGTAAACATATTCATTGTGCTTTTTGAATTAATTTTTCAAACATATACCTATCAAAATCATATTTTATACTTATTTTTGATTATTCATAGCTTAAATTATATTTAGTTAATTTTATCTAATTCAGGGTTATTATATAACTAATCCAAAATTTAGATAACATGGTGTCTTTAGTTTCTCCAATATATTTCTAATTAGTTGTTGAATGAGGAAATTTATTCCTTATGGTATAAATAAGAAATCTCCTCATATGCCCCTAGGTATTCTAAGAGGGGCTCACCATTTGAAAAAATATCTAATGTCAAAATATTTTGAGAAATAGAATCATTAATCATTTTAGGGTATACCAATTGTAATTTAGATGTACTTTGAACTTCTTGTGCAGGCTCAAACACCACTTTGAGAAAATGTGTATAAATAGTAGTTGGTGCAGATGTTTATTTGATTTTTCTGATTCATTAAAGTAACAAAGTCCATGTCATCATTTTATATGAATTACTTGAATAGGGTTAACAATGCCTTGTGTTTGTGTTCCCAATTCCTGTCCTGCATATCCCATTACCCTAATCCATATTGACCAAAATTTATTGATGATGATGAATTTGGGGTGGAAGAAGAAATTGGTAGAACTATTGAGTTAAATTATTGTGCATGAAATTGTATATGATGAATGTAATGATCCTTAGGTTATGTTAATGTAAATTACTTAAATGGTTCTTGTTCCAAAGGGCATGTATATATGTACGCATGGTTACTAAACTTTAAACATGCATGTATATTAAAGATAACTGTGCTCATCTCATGTATACATGATCTTACTAAAATAATATTATAATTGAGGTCATTAGGTATGACCTAAAAAATGGAGGCTATCATACAAGGGCCCATAATTATGTCTTATGTATATTTGTTGTGTACTTTTTTCATAATATTATCAAAAAACTCATATGTTCATGTATGAATAAGTATTACATTTTTTATATATACCTATTAGATTTAGTAAAAATATATTGTACATGTTTAGTCCCAATCTGTTATTGATAAGAGCCCTTTTTAAAACATTGTTGCACATTAAAACCTAGATATATAATGGTAGATGTTGATCTATGTTATGCTTGGGAGGTAAGTCTTATTTTTCAAAATAAATACTTTCCTTAATGTATCATAAAGTATTTATAATAGAATCAACATGAATTAGTTCTACATTTTTGGGTAAAATTATGTTGTGTAACGATTCATAAAGGACATCTTTATACATTTGTGTTATTTGGAGTAATTCTAACATTGAAATATTATCATGAGTATTTTATAGTTGATCCATGATGTCATACCCTTTGGATTGAAAGTCTTGCCTTGTGGGAGGTGGATGGGGTTGAGAAGGAACATGTTTACTACCTTATTTTTCTCATGGTAGATGAGATATATACCCTCATCAGGTGTTGATCATGAAGAATATAATCCAATATTAGCAATGATGAATAATCAAAGTAGGAGGAAAAAAATGAGTTATGTATTCCATTTGGTGCTTGGTAGTGACATGTAACATCTTATATTGTACATTGAAATAATATGAATTAAGGAATGATTGAGATTGTAAATTATTCATTTCAACTCTTTATGATATTTAGATTTGATTAATATGCATATATAAGGAATTTAAATAATAGATTGAAAAGTAAGACACAAAGTAACACTAAATTTAAAAATATTTAAGAAAAACCATTCATTTTTATTAAGAGTTGGAACTTGGAAATTTGTAATGAGGATTAGGGGTGTAACTACTCAAGGTATGTCTATTTTTTAGGGTCCTCAGATATATTAATCCAAGTTGTAAATAGTGAGTACAACCACAAATGAACTAAATATAAAGATTACACTATTATATTAGCCATATTATCCCATATTTATGGTACTTTGAGAGTAACTTCCTAGGTTTAACTGCTTACCAATGTATTGCAAGAATAAATAGTTGAAGGCTTCTTATGGCTAAAAACTAAAACCCTAGGTATTTCTGATATATTTTGAGGTAAATAGAAACTAAAATATATAAATAGTGTTTTCTAATGGATTGAGAATTGGTAAAATACCCCTCACACATGTCTTAAGTAAAATTGAAGATTATTTTGCCTAGAATGATAAATCTTGTGAGTTTTAAAATGACCACAACACCGCTTCTAAAAAATAGAGAAAAAAGCAATGGAAAACCAATGAAAATAAAAATATTTTTGTGAAAAGGAGACAAGAATTCTATATAAAACCCTAAGGTCAAAGTTAAATTATCTTTAGTGTCAGGAATCATGAATTCTAAAACCATGGAATAAAAACTGAAAAGGAAAAGCAATGCTCAAAATAAAATGTACAGGTTAACCAATATGATTTAATCTATTTTTGATAAAGTATATAAATGTTTAATGTGGTTATATATGTGTAAAAATATATAATATCGTAATATTAAAAATATATAATAATCAACAATTCTGATTTTGACAATTTGCTAAATATAAAAAACTGTTATTTTAGGAAAGCATTAGGAAGAAAATAACTTATCTTGCACATAGATTTATATTGACTATCATAAGTGTTTGAAAGTGGAAATTAGAAATATAAGTGAATTTAAATGCTTTTAATTATAAAATAATTCATAAACTACTTCTATACATGATCATTTTAAGTGGAATATAGTGCAGGCTATTCTTATTTATTGACCATGGACTTGTCTAAAATGATTGTGTTAAATGATTGATAGGAAATACATAAAAATATATAGAAATATAGAAATAAAATATCAAAGGTATTATCATATAACATTCCTAGATATGACCAATATAACTAGATACAAACATAGGCAACTTGAGTTCATTAATTGTAGACTTGTCTTGATTGAGTGTGACAAAAAATTGATCATTGCACCTTTTATGTTTGTGTCTATTGAGTAATTTGAGATATTGTAATTTTAATTATAATATGAAAAAAAATTGATTATCGTATATTTAAAACACTCATTGCACTTAGATAACTTGAAAACCAATAAAAAAGAGGGAAGTGTAATGGGTTGAGCTAACCTCAATCCCCTACTTGATGATTCACCATTGCCTATGTATCTAGTACTATGAAGAGGGAAATCAAGCCCATGCAGTCCTCCCACATAGAACTAGTGTGATATTATGCTTATTTGAATATATGTATGTATCTATAAAATGGATTTGATACTTGATAATGATGGCTCTTGACTTGATTTATAATTCTCTTGACTTGGATTATGACTGCTCCTTGTAAGCAATCTTGAATTTGGAAAGAATAAGGAAGATTTGATCAATGTGTAATAGTGTGTTTTCCTTAGATAAGTGAATTGCAAGGTGTTCTAAATGAATTATATTTAATGTGTATTTACAAGAAAACATTTTGATAATTTCCTTTATCCAGCCATGTGAAATGTGCAAGAATACCCAAAACAATGATTTCAATTTTGAAAACTAGTTGTTATTTAGCATGGGATGCAGCCAACCCAAGTGGAAAAAAATATAGATTACTCTTGTTTTCTTAGTAGGAAATTATCTAGAAGGATAAAGGATACCTTTCCTAAGCTGGAGATAGTTTGAAGGTGATTTTAATCAGCTTGAGAATTTTAATTCTAAATTTTTTGTTCAATGATAATGACAAACAAAGGGTCAAACCAACATATAAATAAATGGATTGAATAATGGTGAATAAGAGTCATGTTTTTTTGTGCAAGGCATGTGGTTTATGATGTGTCAATAATTAACATTTTCAAGGCCCTATGACCAAATTTGTGTATCTATAGAATCATAGAAACCATTTAAAATGCCTTTAAAGAGCCAATAAATAGGTCAATGTAATACTACATTGGATTCTAATTCCTTGTATAGTATTTAAAATGCACATTCAACTCATGATATAAAGTAAATTATAATTAATTTTTATTTAGTAATTTGAAGATGCAATCTATCAACATAATGATAAAACAATTGGTTATATTTGGAAGATAGGCCCAAGTGATACCACATCTACCTCTAAAATGTATTCTACTTTGAATAAAATTTTTAATGAGCTCATAGATATTAATATTTTATACTTTAAATGCAAATTTTTATGAAGTAGTGAATTGATAGTGGTTGATTTTAACACATGAATTTGTTACATTATGCTCATCAATATTATATGCAAATAAATTGTGTGTCCTTGTATCAAAGTAACTCTCTTTATCTATGCACATGCTTTAAGAGGATTTGAATAATTTATAGTAGAGAATTGATTTTCAAGTCAAATATGCACATGCCATAGATCTCAATCTTAATGACTTAAGAAATATTTTTTCAACTATTGGCATGTGTATGTGATAGTTAATACTATAACTTTGACAATAAAGAAAGCCTACCATACAATGATACTTTTCAACTTACTTAGTGACAAGCTAATATCATAAGCCAAGTTAAGCTATCCACTTTATTTTTTAGAAAGCATATTTAAACTTGGATACTTTTTATGGGATCCTAGCTTACTTATCAAGGTGTTATAAAAAACATTATTTTTATGTATGCACAAAAGAGATATAAGATCTTTCAATTTAAAATATTTATTTCATATAGAGTCAAATAAAATAGTTTCTTATTTAGTTAAAATATTCCATGATGATAAATGGCCTTGAAATGGTAATAAATATTATTACAATTTGTGTGAATCCATATATAGAAGGTTAAATTTTAGTGATCTATAGTGGTGATTGATAAAAATGTTAATACACACATGTACATCTTTGATGGATGAAAAAACATGAAACCATCACATAATCACCATCAACTTTATTTGGCATATTACAAAGATCTCTAGCCTCTTTTCACCATGGAGTCTTTTTAGACATTGGGTCCATTCCACCATTTATAGTCAATATAAACTATCAATACTACCTAAAGATGATAAAAGTGACCCAAACATATTTTTAATTTATTTTGGGCATGTTTCACTTTATGATAATTGTTTGATCATGTTTTAATTTCTTTTAGATGGATTTTTCATGTGACTAGGTCCTTAATTCAAAGTTAGTGGCACCTATATATACAAAGTCACTGTAAGATATTTTGGGACAAGCACTTTGCATTATCAAGAGCTAGACAAGATTACATATTTCACCTACTAAAATATTATTACTAAATTTGAAGTTTACAAGGGTAAATTTACATATGAATGCTTATACCAACAAAAAGATAAGATAAATACCATATAGACTTGCATTCATAATTACACATATACACATTAGTGGGAGAACTACATTAAAGTCTGAGCCCTCTTCAAAGTATTGAAAATATAGTGTAATGTTTGGTTAGTTAACAAGGATTGACCAAGGTTGGCATAACTCAACCCTTAATCCTAACATCCCCATTTGATATCAAATTACTTGTTTATAATTAGGGTTTGATTATACATTTGCATCTATGTGATTTCAAGGGTGATAAATGGCATAAATAGGCATTATAGACATAGACACATCAACCTAAAAGAAATAAGATTTATTTGTGTGCAAGGTCAATACCAACCATTTTAGGTCAATGATGACTATCTATACTAATCTAAACTAATGGAAGTGACAAGGAGACAACTAGTAGGAATAAGTTGTAGACAAAACATTTAGATAGTTAAAATTTATAACAATGTGACAAATAAGCTAAGAGCCTTCTTACCACCTATTATACATTAATTATTATATTTATTTCCACTTATCAAATCATTACAATCAATTTTAGTATTTTACATTAAAATGTATGAATGAATACCATGCCTTAGTATTTAAATTATTCTACTCATTTCTATCATATTGGGGTTTCTAAAACCAAATTTGGGTGAAACATTAATATTTATTAGTTATGTATTATTTACATGATGTTTTCATAATAAATATCATACATATAAAAACAATTTTATTAGTATAATACTCCTTCCTTCAATTACAGATGAAACTATGTTGTTGTTTATTCAAGTTGATGCCATGTTTTTTATATTTGTTAAAAAAATACCACAACCCATCTATTAATTTAATAAACCAAAAAACTAAAGAGTTAGGTAAAAGAGTTAAATAAAATTTTCCACTTTATAATAAAGTATATACGATTTTTAATAAAAAATTAAAAAATAATTATCTACACATAACTAAATAACATTGTCACTAGAGTCAAAAACCATGATAGTGGAACCTTGTTCCCTTTCTTCATCTTCAATAACCATGGCCAAAAGAGTCTTAGCCAATTGTGAAACCATAAAGGAAAAATTGTTGGTTTCCAATTTTGATAAAATTTCCCCTTGGAAATTTCATCTAAAACCATGTCTTTGAGAATAATCCAAACTTGATCAAACCTACACATGATACTGAAACCCATCTACTCAACATCCTCATGGATTACATGTGTGTTGCTAATAAAAAATAAAAAAATTGTGCACTCTAATTAGTTAGACCACTTTGAGTGTATCCACCTTAGGGGTTGATTCCTTAGGATCCTTTATATCCTTCAATATACTACCCACCAAGTCACCTTTCCCCATTTGTGTAATGAGTTAGGCCCTGAATAGATTCGTTGTTGTCCATTGATGGTATGTGTATTAATGTATTATAAAATATATATTTTTAATGCATAATATGGACAAGAATCATATAAACCATTGAAAAATCCTTTAAGAGATAAACAAAAGGTAAATGTGACACTATGCTAAGTATTAATTCCTTGAGTAACATTTAAAATGAATCTTCAACTCATATATAATGTAGTTTATAGTTTATTTTCATGTAGTAATTTGAAAATACAATCTCTCAACACAATGATAAAACAACTACTTATATTTAGATGAGAGGTTCAATTGATACCACATCTACTTCTAAATATTTTCTAATTTGATTGCAAATTTTCATGAGCTCATGATTATTAATATTTTCTACTTTGAATGTAAATTTTCTTGAAGTCATGACTTGAGAGCTATGGATTTCAACATATGAATTTGTTGCACTATGTTCATCGATATTATATTTAACTCAAATTTATATCCCTGTATCAAGGTAACTCTCTTTTTCTATGCACATACTTTAAGAAGATTTAAATAATGTATTATAGAGAATTAATTTGCAAGTCAAATATTCACACGCCATACATCTCAATCTTAATGGTTTAAGAAAGAGTCACTCGACTATTGGCATATCTATAGAATAGTTAATACTATAATTTTGACAACTAACAAATCTTCTCATGAAATGATATATTCAACTTATTATGTGATAATATAATATCATAAATTTGAGCTAATATATCTACTTGAATTATTTGGAAAGCATATGCAATCTTGTATAATTTTTTTTTAATGATTTTGTATTCATAAGAGAAACATATAAGCAATAAAGTTATTTGAATTATAACAAGTAATGTTCAGATTTTAACAATGTCATATAGTATTTTGACAATATATCTCTTTTAGGTATGTGTAATAAATACAATAAGTATAAGGCAACTAAGGGATTAAAAGACCTTATCTTGTTTGTTATTTTGTTCTAGATTGTGGCAGTGATAAAGAATCATCACAGGGCTGTCTTATAGGTCTGGACTTTAATGTTTTGTAATATGACTATTTTTAACTTCTAGATAATTTCATCAATTTGGGAAAATAACGTCGACACTTATGTTTTCCTCTAAATTAGGTATCCAGTTAGAGATATACAAAGGAATGACTTCAAATTTGGACTAGACATGTGTTTCCCCTTTTGTAATTATTCTATGCCATAATTTATATCCTCTAATGTTTTAGATATAGATAATAATCAACCCTAGTTACTTTGAATTATACCTATTTAAAAATGGTAAAAAGAGTTAGTAACATGAGTCGAGCTATCCCTAGCAACCCCACTTATTGCTAAGTATTACCTACATAGCCAATACTCCTAAGAGGACCTTAAACTTGCATGTAGTTCTCCCTCATATGCATGTGTGTGGAAATTTTAATAGTATAAGTATATGATTTTTATCCTATTAACCCTTGGCAAAAGTGATGAAATATTATATTTTACCTTTTGAATGCTTCAAATATTTGATTCTGTGTTATATTTGATAGCTTGAAATAAATAGTAGTTTTTAATTAGAGAGTTGTCTTATAAAATTGGTAGGTGTCTTAATTAGACCATAGCCTTGGTATCTATAGTAATATTTTGACTTTGAATTATATCCTAGTGGCATGCAAAAATTTGACCATAGGATGGGCAAAGAGGGCTAACAAAATGGTCACAAAGCAAAAAATACAAAAAGATATAAAAAGATAAACCTGTGCAGTTACATCTAAACTAGATACTAATGTCAACACTAGTGTCCAAGGTAGATGAAAGTATTCAAGGGATATAAAAATATATAAGTTGGGCATAAACATACATTGGATGAAGATAAATAGATACAACACATAGGCCCAAGGGGTAGATAAATAAAGTGAAATACGATGGAACTGAAGAGGTCCATGAGAGACTACATCACTAGATGTCTATGAAAAGGTATATACATATAAGAAGACTATAAATATGTGTAATTGTACCAAAATGGGTCTCTACGTTTTCTCCCATTTAATCTAGTAATGTAGAAAAAAATGGAATTACTAGTTTAAAGGAAAAGAAAATACATACCATGGTGTAGACAACACATCTTGTCTTCGCCTAATTGTTTCTTCAATCTTTCATTTTGAACATTACGTAAAACTAATAATATGCTAAAAACGTAAAGCAACATATATATTTTTTATGTAAGCCATAATAAAAGGTAGCATAAATAAAGAACATGGATTGAGTACACCTATGTATGTGTCATGTGGTAAATAGTTAGGGAGTGTTAGAAACTGAAGAAGTAACATGGGGCTTACAACCTCATCGATCCTCCAAATAAGAATATGAGTGAGACTAAAAGTGGTCAAGTGTGTCATACCTTGGTGATGTTATACCTAGAGTAGGGATATTTTTGAGGTGATCATGCCTCCAACCTAAAATAGGAAGAGTGGTGTTTCATCCATTGAGAATGTTGTTTCCTAATGAGCACAAATTGAGTGCAAAATATGTGTACACGTATATCTTGGTATAGGGTGAGTGATGTAATAAAGTTCACCCAAGAACTTGGTGAGACTATGTTATTTAATCCCTCCAATCACACAAAAAATAAGAACCAACCATTGTTGATGGGTAAGGCTCAATATATTCTATGAAATTTTTACTGAGGTATCACTATGTAAGGGTATCAGTATGTAAAAAGTTTTATGTTGTGGTGATAGTACATAAAAGAGTTTTAGAATCTTAATTGGTTTTGATTTTGTAATATTATGCACACATTTCATAGAATATGCACCTTGGATATGTCTCATGCTAGAACTGTGTATAGAAAATGATACTAATGTATAGAATTTTACCACAACTATGAATCTAAATAATATATTGTGTATGTTTTTACCAATTTGGAAACTATATAAGTGTGGAGAACATGCTTCCAATTCATTCCCCCACTATGTATGGATAAAATATTCAATTGTATTAAGAATTTTTATGAAGGACATGTTTTCAAGATATGCCCCCACTATAATTTGGAGATGTTGAATAGGTGTGAAGACCATGTTTATAAAACATGCACCCAATGAATGTGCAAATTGTGTTTGATTATGTAGAACATGTTTACAAACTTGACCCTACTAAGATTCCCCCATTTTGGGAGGAGTTTATATAGTTCCTATTGGCCATCTCTGAACAAAAAATAAATAGATGATGTGCTCAATATACTTTACTTGAGATTATTCTAAAAATATTATGGATAATAATGTGTCACATTGTTTTTGGTAGTATTTAGAATCTAGCATAATATTCATTTAGAAAAATATTTAGTGACTTTTGGTAGTGTTTTAAAATTTATAAGTTGGGTATAATATGGAAAGGCTCATTGTCTATGTCCCAATGCAACTTGCAATTTCAAATTTGGATAATCAGGGCTCAAGATATGCACATTTGAAGTTGGTGAAAAAATGGTATATTAGGTATGTTGTAATAGAAATTTGAAATCATTTGAATTTTGAAATTTTCTAAATTTTGAGCTCTAAATTAAGAGAATAAAAATACCACATGGAAGATACCCTCACCTAATGTGATTTTATGTGCTCCAAAGTACTTAGCCAGATAGGATTTTTATGAGATTGTATGTAGGATTTTTATAATTTATTGGTAATTTTTAATTTTAGAAAAAAAATTCATTATGGATGTGTTTTTGGGATTTTTTTGGCTACCAATTAAGGGTGAGAGAGTATAGGTTTTTGAATATGGTATCCGAGTCTATATTAAACATTCCCATGTGTATTTTATTAATCAGAGGGCTCCCAGTGAAGAATCAAGAAATATGATTCAGTTTGATAGCATTATTAGAGGTGATTTTCCATGGCTATGGAAGTTTATTTACCTTTTGTTGGCATCATTTGTAGTTTTGAAGGGTGGGATTGTTGGTATTTATTATCAAATATATTAGGTAGTACATCATAGTGAGTTTATATAGCCATATAAAATGCCCAAATTAGTATCTTGAGTATGGCTTATGACACCCAATCCATAGGTCGTTGCATGCTCTTATGACCCTCCTAGACACCTTTTTGCTCATTTCTAGTTGTTTGTAGCCTTCCATATGATCATTCTAGCTTAGTCAGACTCTATTTCCAAATCCAATTTTATCCCCCAAGTCTTGAGCCTATAGGACAAGAGTGTCATACTTGGACAATAGCAATGGACCCTAAGGTGTCCCATTTTTGGTGCTCCTATCCAATCACATTTCAAGCCCAAATGATCATTTCGTTTCTATTCCTATTCTTCATTATGTCAGCCTATCATGAATACATCAAACACATAACCAATAGTTCCCTATAAAATCCCATCCAAAGTTCATTTACAAGGAAGCTGAAATTTTTTATAAAGCAATGAAGAATACAAATAAACCACTAAGGTAAAATTTCCTATTCTTTGCATACAATCACCCAACACAGCTGTAAACATATCCAAACTCTCACATCAGTCCCTATCCACCTCAATCACTCTCAATTTGGAATTTTTACATCCACATTACACTATTGTAAAAATCACATCAAGTGAGAGAACTATATATGGCTTGATCACTCTTCAAAGTACTGGTATGTAGGCAGTGTGTCCACATAAGGGGTGTGGATCACACATTTAGTGCATTTTACACACACTAACCCCCCCTTTTTACGTGATTCAAATTTAATTTATCAATCATGATAGAGGGTTAGGGTTTAAAGATTAAAACAATTCTATAGTGAATTTCATTGACATTCAACACTTGAAATTTCACAAGTAAGCTCACACAAGAATAGTGCAAAGAACCTATAAAAATCAGGTCTTTATGAGTAGTTTGGATAACAACAAAAAGAGTGGACAACAACACTAGACCCTATGGTGTCTTGTTTTCGATGGTCCAATCCTTTCACTGAATGAAAGCCAAATTTTGATTTATGACACTGTTTCATCCCTGCACAACGAGTTTCAGACCCTGTAATAGTCATCTCAATCTAGTTTCAAGCTAAGTTATATTTCTCCTTATTTATTTCTATTTTTAAAAAGGTAAAAAAGAAAAATAAATTATACAAATAAGGATGGTAATTATTGAAATATTATTTACTGATTTATTAATCTAGACCCTTAATTAAAATATGAATAAAAATCCATTATTCCCAACATATTTAAATCATTTAGTGAACCTGACTTAATTTGTTTGTGCACAAAAACCCTATAAACCCTAGATAAAATTCCTTACTAATTTTAGAAATATTTTTCTAATTTTTTATGTATATTTAAATAAAAAAATCATATTTAATTTTTAAAATTTACCTTAGTAATTTTAAAAATAATTTATTTCAAACCCTACTTGCCTTTACTAGGTCTTGGTATTTTTCCAGTATTTTTTTCTAATTTTTTCCTACATATTTAAATTAGAATTTCCATTTAATTTTTAAAATTCACCATAGTAATTTTAAAAGTAATATCTTTCAAACCCTAGTTGCCTATACTAGGTTCTAGTATTTTTTTCATTATTTTTTTGATTTTTTTCTCCATATTTAAATAAGAATTTCCAATTAATTTTTAAAATTCACCATAGTAATTTTAAAAATAATTTTTGTCAAACCCTAGTTGCCTATACTAGGTCTCAATATTTTTCCAGTATTTTTTTTTCATTTTTCGTACTTATTTAAATTAGAAATTCATATTTAATTTTTAAAATTCACCATAGTAATTTTAAACCCTAGTTGCATATACTAGGTCCCAAAATTTTGAGGTGTCACCTTACATGTTTGTGAGCTTCGTATCCTTTTTATGCATATTCTAGTTTGTTATTGTTAGGACTTTACATTTCCTTTATTCAGTACTTTCCTTTCATCACATTTTGCTTTTTACAACTTATTGTAAAAAAATTCAATCCATTTTCAATTTTTTTTCCTACTTTAACAATGGCCCAATATACTAGTTTTGATGAAACTAATAAAAGGGAACTTCAAGACCTTTTAACTAAACATCCTAATATGCAAGATGATATTCTTAAAATATTACAAGAAAAAAACAAACAATGGTAAATATTCTCAAACCATAGAGTAACTAGTTATAAATGACATTATGGGGGAAACTATTTCTCAACAACCCTCTATAGTAGCCCAACCTTCTTATGAGGCACCACTAGTCATAGTTAGTATATATTTATCTCCTGATGTGGCTTCCCTTATACAAGAGATAAAATCTCTTGCATCCAAGGTGTTACACCTTAAGCAAGGTACCTTTAGACCTACACGGGCCTTAGATTATTTTGATATACTTCATACACCATTGACACATCATATTGCTTCTACACCCTTGCCAACAGGTTTTGTTCAACCCAAGCTCACTTTGTATGATGGTAAGGGTGATCTAGACACACACTTGAGAGATTTTCATGTAGCATGCTTGGACTATGTTCCAAATGAATGGTTAGTAACCATTCCATGAAGTCTAAAGGATTATGCTCTACAATGGTTCTATAGTCTACCAATTCAGTCAATTAATGCATTCAATCCTTTAGCTAACATATTCCTAGCTCATTTCAACATTAACATAGGTGACATAATTTATTATTCCCAAGTTTCACAACAAAAACAAAAGGTAAATGAGCATCTCATAGATTATGTTATTCGATATAAGATTATCTTGGCTAAAATGACTAGTCCCATGGCTAATAAAAAAATATAAGATTTATTTAAATACAGTCTTCTGCCAACTTTGCATGAGTCAATAATGTTCGAAAGATTATCTTCCTTCACTGAGTTCTATCATACACTAAAGGAAAGGGAAGTCAAATTAATTTCAATGGGAAAACTCAAGTACACAAGCATATCAAAAATAATAAACACGAGTAACAATAAAGTCCCATGTAAATTAAAGGTTAATGATAGCAAAATTTAAAATCAACCTAAAGTTAATGTAGCTTCAGATCCCCCTCAACAAGTGGTTTTATCAACAACTCCTTGGTGAACCTTTACCAATCTACTAGTATCTCTAGCTAGAGTTTTACAACTTTTGTAATGTAATATCATATCTTCCCCTCTTATTTGGGAAGTTGATCCAACAAAGCCTCTTCTACATGGATATGATCATAATGCATTTTTAAATTTTCATAGGGCACTAGGACACACAAAAAATAGATGCATAAGTTTGAAACATAAAATATAGGACTTGATATATGGCAACCTTATTGACATTGGCACTCTAGTTGAGCCTCCTTAGGAAAAGTAATCATAAGACAAAGCTCTAAATTTTTTATCATATCCTTTCCCACAATATTCTAAATAGGAGATAGGGGATACATCATGTTTTCACCATGCATATCATGCACACCTTCCACCAACTACATACTATGCACCTTCAGTTGAGTCACATTATTTGAGCAACATGATTAGTGTGTATAATTATAGAGTTTTAGCTAGACCTTCCATCTCCTTTTCAGAGCAAGAGATAGTTGAGGATGATTCAAATTACCATGCACTCTTTATTAGAGCTTACATTAATCATCATTCCATTCATAGTGTTCTCATAGACAATGGATCTAGTGTGAACATGTGCATTATGGCATTGATACAACATTTGGGATATTTAAAATAGGATATTACCCTGACACACATAGTTATTAGTGGATTTAGTGGGTACATACAAAGTTTATTGGGTGAGATTGTACTTCCTCTACATGTTGGTCCAACACATGTGGCCATGCCATTTACTATTGTTCCTAGTGTAGGAATTTTTGATATGTTACTTAGTCAACCATGGATTTTAAAACTTCATGCAGTACGTTCTATAGTTCATAGATGCATGAAATTAATTCATGCTAATTAATTTTTTATAGTTGGTGGAGTTATTTATGAGTTACCATTCCTTTCTTCAGAGCCATCTACTACTCTACAGTCACCATTTTAAGCTTTTCCACCAATTATAGTTCTTCCTCTAGTTCAAATTTAGCCATAGTCGAGGCCTTCCTTGCCATCATAGAGAGTTCATGCACTTCCACAGAGACCTCTTTTAGAGCAACTATAGTTTCAATACTCTAGATAGTTTGTAACTATAGTGTTCACACCCAGGGAAGTATTATTGAGGTCTCTTGCCTCTACACATAGAGCACATTTTTAGAGAGCATCTTCTACTGCCAGATGGGTCCCTAAGAGCCCTATAGTTGTATCTAGTTCTCAGAGTTATAGGATGACCCCAAAATTAGTTTCCACTATAGATATTTTAGAGCATTTATAGTAAACATAGCTTTTAGAGTCATAGTCGTAGCCCTTCCATCATGATTAATGATCATGCATGATCCATCTCCATGATATATGACACCATGATAGGGAGTCTCTTATGAGACTCATCAGTTAGTATCATTTCTTCTTAGTCTTACTTGTACATAATTTTTCAAAATTACTCATATATAGCTTCTTCTCAAATTACTTATACATAGTCTCTTTATGATTGATTTTACATAGCTTATTTTAAAAATACCAAAAAGACTATAACATTTTAAAATCCAAAAATATTTAAATATATAAAAAATACAAAAACATTCAAATAAATCAAAAACACCAAAAACATTTCAATTGTATGCATTATCCATGCTTTACATTTCTACTACTATGCTATACTTACGTTTTGTTGTTCTATGTTATTGTTTGTCAATTTATCTATATTACCATGCTTTAGTTGATCTTATTTGAGTGTGTGCAATGAAACCAAAATCCTTGATTGCTTCACTCTACCCATTGAGGGGGCATCCTATTTCTAAATTTGAGACATACATTGATATATCTACCCACTAGGGGCATCTTCTACATGACTAAACCATCTAGGTTATGTCATTCCTATACTACACACTCTAGTTATCATGTTGATGTAAATTACTTACTATCTTACATAGATTATTCTATCGGTATTCACTAGTATATAGCACTTGTGTATTTCTTATCATATACCTAGTCTTTTACTCCATGTCTTACATACTTTCACTTCTTACTTTGATTAGTTAGATGTGATAGTATTTCGAAATTTTACATGCTTTCCTTTCTTGCTTTGTGTAGCTAGATGTGATTTCATTTCTTAGTTCCTATTTGATCTATTATATGTGCCTTAGGATATTTGCCTTGTCCTTTTCTTGTACTCTTTTATGTGATTATGGCCCTCATGCCAACCTTGATTATATTCAATTCTATGTGTATATGGTAATTGAACATGCCTTGTATGTTTTCCTTACAAGTTGAGTGACATGTGCCCATGTCCCTTATTTTCTTGGCCCCTTGGCCACTCTTGTATGTTTCTTGCTTCTTGCCTTGTGTGCATGTTACTTTTTTCCATCTCATTGTTTTCAATGCCATGATCCAGATCATGCATTTTATTGCTTTCTTGGATGCCATGATGGACATCATGCTCTATCCCTCCTTGAAAACTAACAACTAAAATTTCTAGTTTCAATTTAGTATATTGCACATGCTATTACATTGTTACATCTATGTAGGCATAGCCCTATTGATCTAACAATCTCCAATACAAATTAGGCTATATATTGAGACATCTTTTTTATTATCATTATTATTTAATGTATCTTGTAGCATAACACACTTGCAAGGCTCTTTCTTTTGAGGGTAGCCATTTCAAGGTCTTCACTCCTACCCTCAAAAGAGGGGTAAATAAATAGGGGTTTTGTCACAAAGAACAGAGTCTCTATCGATAAAAAAATAGTTTTTAGAACATTTAGAACAGAAACTAGAACCCAAACTAGGTAGAACAAACTAGGAAAATAGTGATGAACATAGAACAATCATAAAAAATAGCAAAGGACAAGAACACTAGAGTTGGACTATAGATTTGGACACCAAGGTGTCTTATTTTTGTCATTCCTATCTAAATATAAAAAAACCCAAATTTTCCAAAAATAGGTAGAAAGGTAAGTTTAGTTATAGTCTTGTCATCAATAGTACAATTCAAAATCAATAGTTTTAGTATAGTTTATCTAAAATAATCCATATATAAGGGGCATCATGTGTTGCATGATGGATCTCACTTTTAGTTTTAGATGGGGTAGTTGGTATAACTTCCAAGATCAAAATCCATGTTACAAACACTAGTGATTGGGGGTAGTGTGCATGACACATTTGATTTCTTTTCTTTCCAAGTTCAGTACATTACCTAGGTATTCTCAGTAGTTACATACCTTATTCCATCTACAGGTAGTTGGCATCATTCTTGAGTGGCTTCCATATAAGCCTAGTTCCTAGTTTTGGAGTGGCTTTCATATAATCTTAATCTCCACCTTTCAAAGTGGCCAATATTGGCCTAGTTCTTAGCACACATTTAGCTATCCATGATACATTGTTAGATTATAGAACATTCATGGGCTTCAAGAGCCATCTCATATGACACACATTCATACTAATATAAATTCATAACTTCCCTTAGTTGGAAATGATGGAGCCAAAGGGCCATCCTTTGCATTCTTGAGCCACCTACTTAGAGGGATTGGACACATAGTCCAAACAATGATTAACATACGTATGATCACATAGCTTCACTTAGTGGGTGATGATGGAGCCAAAGGGGCAAAATTTTCATCATTGAGCCACTCTCAAAGAATTGAGCACTCAACTTTGTTTGTAATATTACTTTTAGTTCAACACATACCCAACATTATCTAACATCACTCAACATCACTCAATAGCATAATAGCTTTTGTATTGGTCCATACCCAGTGAGGTGTAATCATTCCTTTCTCTTCCTCTCTCTCTTACCCAAATTTTATACATTCTTATTTTATACATAGCATGTCTAGTAAGAACTAGTTTACACTTTGTTTTATCTTATATATTTACACTTCACAATGTGCTCTCTCTATGCACACTCAACATCACACAACTTCATGGACTTCACCCTTGTAGGTAAGTTTAGGTATGCTTTCTATTTTTCATTTATCCTAGTATTTTGCTTTGCTACATCACTAGAATAAAGTGGGGGCAACTATAATCATATAAAATTTCCAAATTGGTAGCTTGAGTGTGGCTTGTGACACATAATCCATAGGTCCTTCTCGCATGCTCTTATGACCCTCCTAGACACATTTTTTCTCATTTTTAGTCATCCATAGCCTTTCAGAAAGTCATTCTAGCTTAGCCAGACTCTATTTTTTAGGCCAATTCTATCCCCCTAGGTCCTTATCTTGTAGGATATGAGTGACATACCTAGATAATAGAAATAGACCCTAGGGTGTCCTATTTTTAATGCTCCTATCCAATCACATTTTGATCTCAAATCGTCATTTCCCTCTAGTTCCTATTCTTCATTATGTCAGCCTAGTGTGAATACAACAAACCCATGACCAATAGTTACCTATAAAATCCCATCTAAAGTTCATTTACAAGGGAGGTGACAAATCTTACAAAGTAAGAAATAATAAAAACAAACCACTAAGGCAAAATTTCATAATTTTTTTCATACAGTTACCCAACACAACTACAAACATATCCAAACTCTCAAACCAATCCGTAACCACCTCAAGCACTCTCAATTTGACATTTTTGCATTTGTATTACACTATTTCACAAAGCACATCAAGTGGGAGAACTACATATGGCTTGATCCCTCTTTAGAGTATTGGTATGTAGACAACATACCCACACAAGGGGTGTGGATCACACATTTAGTTCATTTTACACATATTAAACGCCTCCCCCCCCTCCCCCACCCCATTTTCTAGTGATTAAAATCCCATTTATCAAGAATAATGGAGGGTTAGGGTTTTATGATTAAAAAAAATCTAAAATGAGTTCTATTTACATTTAGCACTCAAAATTTCATAAGTAGCCTCACACAAGAACAACACAAAGAATCTAGAAAAATCATGTCTCTATGAGTAGTTTAGGCAACAATGGTAGGAGTAGATAATAGTGTCAGACCCCAAGGTGTCCTATTTTTGAAGGTCCTATACTTTCATTTAAATAAATCTAAATTCTAATTTGCGACATTGTCCTAGCTCTGCACAACTAGTTTCAAACCCTACAATAGCCATCTCGGTCTAATTTCAAGCTAAGTTATATTTCTCCTTAGTTATTGTTATTTTTAGACAGGTAAAAAAGATAGATAAATTATATAAATCAGGATGGTAATTATTGTAATATTATTCAATAATTTATTAATCTAGACCCTTAATTAAAATGGGAATAAAACTCTATTATTCCAAAATAATTAAATCAATTTCATCAAACTAGGTATTCATGGGGCATACTATACTAGCTCACTTATATAAGGATCTCTACAAGTTTAAATTATAGAGTCAGTGGGGGTATTGGAGTGGTGACTCTATTACATGTCTAGGATTATGAGTATATCATAGTGGTATAACTATTTTATGTTCCCTTACTTGCATAGACATGAGTTATAGAGGATTTGCATCAGTCTATAGTTGGTTAATCAGTTTCATGGTGTCTATGAGTTATTTTAGTATGGTCATGTTTAATGGTAGTTTGGGATTGAGTAGGGAGTTCACTCAACACTGTATCCATGGCATCAAATGAAACATAGTGGTCATAGGCTGCATGATAGGCCATAATCTACTATTTTAGATCGATCCCCATGCCCAAGTGATGAGTGAGATCCCATGGTTTCCATGGTGTTAGGATTGATATAGGTTATATTGATGGGTATGTGTAATGGTGGCTAGGAGCTTGATGGAATTAATTGTTTCTTATTATTTTTGCAACTCTAGGTGCCATTCCTATAGAATAGGGTGGTGGTAAAGGAGACATAGGTGGTGAGGTAGGAGATGGTACTCCCAACATTAGTATATGAGGTATCCATTAGGGCCACATGTGAGTACCATAGTTTTAAGTTTTATAGTTGATTTTGTTATTAAATTATTTTGTTTATATATGCCACTAATTAGTGTCATATCTCGAATGTGTGTAGGTAACTAGGAGTGGTATACCATGGTAGATTAGGTGATATAGATCCTCATTCATAGTTTGCCTATAGATGTAACTAGAGATATATTTATTTATAGGTTTGTTGACATTGTTAGTGCATATTCACCATTATTTGATCCTATTATGAGAGTTGTGGTAGTATACCATAATATAGCCACATAACACGAAGAGTTGTGTATAGAGCTGAATAGATGGGACATCCTACAATAGAGTTTTATTGAGATTATGTAGATCCTCATTGATCACTATGATAATTTAAGATGGGAGAATTATGAGATAGTGTAGTGGCTAGGTGATTTTTAGGAGAGAGTATGTGTTCTATCATGGGCATGAGGACCATAGTTTGATCCTAGTGCGTCTACATCTAGAGGTGTTAGATTTGTAGACATTGATAATGAAGAGGAATATACCTCAGGGGATATGCCCCAAAATTTTGATTGATATTATTATTTGTATAACATTGTATCAACTTATATATGACATTATTCACATGGTTTTATTTGGTGTTAAATGGATTTGCACTATTTTTTGGGGTCCATATATAGTTTTTTAATTGCATTTATTTTTTTGGTGAATGTTAGGATTTGGTAAATTTGTGTAAATATTATGTTTGTTTTTGAAATACATGTATTATATTATCAACAGATAGATCATCATATGCAATGAAATATGGATGGGTATAAGAATGCCTGATAGTAATGATAAAGTGAAAATGGGACAGTAGATGGTGCTTTTATAACCATCTTTGAAGTATTTGTAGAAATATATGGTGAAGGTGTATGTATCTATTTAGGTACCCATATTTGTTGTGTAATTTTACCATATCCCTATGTCTCTTTATGAATGCCCTGATCTACCAATGGTTCTTCGATAGGATCAGTGTGGGAGAGATTAGTCTTGGGAGAGTGTACATTGGGAGAAGGACTTATACTATAAGTTGTCCTCTGTGAAGTCTGATGGACCATGTTTTCCTCAAAGGGATCAACAAGGGATGTATCAACCTTATTATATGAATCTATAAGATAAGTATGTGTAATGGGTCTAGATATGTCTTTTCGATATGTAATTATTCCATGATCATCTAACTATATACCTTTATTATTTTTTTGTGTGATATATGGGGCTAGTTTTGTAGAAGTATTTTGAAGGGGTTCAATATTTTTTATAACTTGTTTATTTACCTTGGAAACAATATTTTTACCATACTTAGGTTTGAATGGAGATATAGGCAACTTGGTTTGTGTATTCATTAGAGTGCACACATATTTGTGTACATCCCAATATAAGATCTTGAATGAATAAAATGGATTATGTAATGCTCTTTTTCTTAGTGGAGAAAGAAGACCTCTAATAAATATAAACAGTATTTCAAAATCTAAGGGTGTATGATGTAAGGAATATAAAACATCCTTAAATTGAATAATATAATCTTGTATAGGGTCTTTTTTTATATTTGTGTCAATGTTTGTAAATGTTCCAATGGTAATTTAGGTAAGGTAGAAAGATGAAAATGTGATAGAAATACATCTTCAAGTTTTTTGAAAGTTGATAATGAACCATTTGTCCAAGTATAAAACCAACTAAGATCCCCTTGGTTAAAGCTACGATAAAAATCCTTTAAGAGAGATTTTATTTTGGGGGCCCAATGTTCAAAAGAGTGTGTATGTTGTTGTCAATGAATATCAGGATCCCATTGACCATCAAGGGAGGAAAACATAAGCATAAAAAAGTGTGAAGGATAAGGATACTCAAAAACATCCCTAACAATAGGTTGCTTTGTTAATGCATTCTCATTGAGAATAAATTCATGAGAATAAACTTGTAATTTAAGAGTATTGGCTTGTTGAAAATATCCAATGGTATTCATAATAGATAAGATGTCATAAGAAAAAGTTGAGTCTTTTTATAGTGGTTGTAAACTATCATTTGTATAGAACATAAGAATGATGTACTCTTTTTTGTTCTCTAAAATAGGCTCATCACATGATTTTTCAATATTCAATAACAAAACACCCATGTCTAAAGATGTAGGTATATCTTGTGGAATAGCATAAAGTTTAATATTATTATCATTGCAAGGTGCTACATTACTTAAAATTTTATGACATACTAGAGGGGTAGGAGGAATAATTTCATTTTTAGGCACACTCTCCTTTTGATAGGAAAATGTAAAGCAGGAAAGGGAAGAAACATTTGTTATGCCATAGACCACATCAACAGATGTAATAATGTCAC
This sequence comes from Torreya grandis, assembly GCA_037957365.1. Taxonomy (NCBI): domain Eukaryota; kingdom Viridiplantae; phylum Streptophyta; class Pinopsida; order Cupressales; family Taxaceae; genus Torreya; species Torreya grandis. The sequence goes on along the minus strand of JARHVA010003331.1, from coordinate 492,860 downwards.
TTCACTTTTAGTTTTAGTGTTTCATCCTATATAAAGAGGATTAAGTAATGAAGTATCACTTTCTACTTTAGGTTCATGATTTTTATGTGACAAATGAATATTGACATAACTATAATTTTCATCCTTGTTATTTGTATTAGAAATCTTTTGGAAACTTGTTTTTTTGTTGCTTGAATTTACATGGCTTGACCTTTGCAAAAGATACCTCAAATATGCTTGGGACTTTTTTTGTCCTTAAACAATGCAGGTTGTGTAGTTTTTTCCTTAAGATTTCCATATGAACTCTCATTTTTTTCTTCGATCAACATAATGGGAGATATGGGACATGTAATTTATTCATCATAAATTAGAGGGGAAGAATAAATTTGACTATTTTCATTTGAATAATTCAAATAATTAATGTAAAAATAGACATTATTTGGGGAAAGAGAGACACACTTGATTTTTTCAACATTTTCATTATGAGAAATAGCGGAGGAACATTTAACTATTTGAATTTTTCAACATTGGAAAGGGGAGAATCACACCCACTTGTTAAAATAATTAAAGAGGGTATGGATGAAATAGTGTGATTTTCAACATTAAGAATGGTATCATTTTACATATTGGTTAGCTCTTCAGGATCATAAAATATATGAATAGGAGAGGTGTCATAACCAAGGGGAATTTATTCACATTCATAATGAAGAGTGGGAACATCATGATCACCACTTTGTTCAGTTATATTTGCATTTACATCATTGGTTTTTGCATTATCATAGTTGTAAGAAAAAGTGGGTTTATCCTATTTTTAGTGTTCTTTTAGGTCTTCATATTCAATACATTGATCATCAGGAGGATTAAAAAAATGATCATAATTAAGCTTTCATGAATAACCTTCTATTAAGAACTCCATAAAGGTTTAAATGTACTTTAAGATGACTACCAGCCACACAACCAGGAGGACCAAAATAATGATGTATCTAATAATTCCTAAGCTATGAACATATACATGAGGGAAAAAATAGATTTGAAAATAAACTACATAAATCTGAGATGAACTTTCAAAAAAGGTAGAAACCCTAATATGCAAACTAGGGTTTTGGTTCAATAAACAAAGTATAGGTTCACTAAATGTTTTAATGTTTTTGGATTCATAAGAGAAACATATAAAGAATAAATATGTTTGAATGATAACTAAGTAATGCTCATATTTTAATAATGTAATATATTATTTTAATAGTATATCTCATTTAGGTATGTGTAATAAATATAGTAAGTACAAAGTAACTAAGGGATAAAGAATATTCTTAGCGGATAAACTAAACCAAAAAAAGAATCATCCATTCAGATTTGAAAAGATGTGGTTGTAGCATCCACAGTTTGAAGACAAAATAAAAGAGTGGTGGAATATCTCTGTAGAGGGATCAGCTCTCTTTCGAGTTGTTTCCAAACTCAAAAATGTTAAAAATAAAGTTAAGAAATGGAATAAGGACTGTTTTGGAAATATTTTTGCAGAAAAGAAGATCATCAAGGAGAATATCAGAAGAATACAGGAAAAAATCTAGCAATATGGATATACTTCTGAATCCCAAAGAGAAGAAAGCGAACAATTGGTACAGTACCAAGACATAATAACTAAGGAGGAAATTTATTGGAGACAAAGATCAAGGGTGCAATGGTTGAAAGAAGGAGATAAAAATACTAAGTTTTTCCACCTCTCCACTTTGAAACACAGAGCGAAAACACATATTCATCATTTGAAAAAAGGAGCTCAGAAGATAACAGAGGAAAAGGAAATTAAGGAGGAAATGATTTCATTTTTCTCCTCCCTGATGAAGGCAGATAGAAACATCGACTTGAAAAGTCAGGATGATATTCTACAAGTGATTCCCCCATTGATCACAAAGGAGCAGAATAATATGTTATGTTTTATACCTAAGGAGGAGGAAATTTTTAAAGCTGTAAGATCTCTTGGAGGAGAAAAAGCTCCCGGACCAGATGGTTTCCCCATGTTCTTTTTTCAAAAGCTCTGGAAATTTATAGGAAAGGATGTCAGTAACGCGGTGAAGGAGTTTTTGGGAGCTAAACAGATGCTGAAGGAAATTAATGCCACTTTTCTATGCCTTATTCCGAAGAAAGCAGGTGCGGATAGCCCTGATTAGTTCAGGCTGATTAGTTTGTGCAACTCTCTCTATAAGATAATCTCCAAAGTACTTACGACCAGACTAATCCTTGTGATCCCCTCAATAATTGCTGATCAGCAAAATGGATTCATTCTTGGCAGACAAATCCTCAACTCAGTTATAACGGCGCATGAGAATATTCATTCACTTCTCAAATCCAACACCGAGGGGTTCTTAATGAAAGTGGATATAGCTAAAGCATACGACAGGGTGGATTGGCATTTCCTTTCTAAAAGCCTTATTGCCTTTGGATTTGAACAAAGAGTGGTTGATATTATCAAACAGTTGATATCTACTACTTCTATAGCTGTGTTGGTAAACGGGACCTCGTCTCATTTTTTCAATCCATCTAGGGGATTAAGACAAGGGGATCCTATATCCCCTATTCTGTTTATTATCATGGCAGATAGTATGGGACGATACCTTGGGGACTTGGTTCATAGAAGTCAGTATAAAGGTCTGAGACCCTCTTCGCATCCTTTAACTTGCTACCATGGTCAATTTGTGGATGATACTATTTTCATGGGACAGTCTGAAGTTACCGAAGTAAGAAATCTTAAGGAAGCAATTAATCTGTACACCTCTGCCTCTGGACAACTGATAAACTGGAATAAAAGTGCAGTTTTCTTTACTAATACCCCAGTTTATAGACAGAACAAAATTGCTATAATTCTTGATTGCTCTATAGGCTCTTTTCCTTCCATATACCTTGGTCTCCCTTTTGGATTGAAATCCCCTGAAGCTTTTTGGGAAGGTCTTATTAATAAATTTAGTAAGAAGTTAGCGGGATGGAAAGGCTGTCTTCTTAGCCAAGGAGGAAAGTTAACTCTCCTCAAAGCAAGTCTTCAAAGTATACCTACGTATGCTTTGAGTCTTTTCAAAATCCCCTCTAAATTTGCTGAGGCAATTGAAAAAATCCAAAGAAACTTTCTTTGGTCGGGTTCTAAGGAGAAAAGGAGAATGCCTCTTATTGCATGGGATAACATTTGCAAACTGGTTAAGGATGGTGGACTTGGTATAAGGAAAATAAGAAGTATGAACATTGCCCTTTTAGCTAAACAGGGATGGAGGGTCTATCAAGAAAATAAAGAATGGAGTAAAATATGGAAGCATAAGTATTTATTTAAGGCACAGTCACTTCATGACTTCTTTACTACTCCAGATATTTCTCATCTGTCTGCTATTTGGGGAGCAGTCCAGGGAACAAAACATGTTCTTGAAGAAGGTAGTGCATGGCAAGTAGGTAATGGTAAAAAGGTGAAATTCTGGGAAGATATTTGGGTAAGAGGTAAACCCTTACAGGAAGAATTCCAAGATAAAGATGTTATAGAAATATGTAAACAAAGAGTGGGCATAATGGTTAATCAATATTGGCAGAACAACACTTGGGTAAACCTCACTGACTATGATCAAGATCTCAAGGATATTCAATTATCCCTAAATGATATATCCCTATATCCTAATCAAGAAGATAAAATTGTATGGTATCAGGAGCCAAGTGGACAGTTTAAAGTCTCTTCCATCTTCATCTCCAAGGGAAATGGCAGAAAACCGTTATGGACAAGAGCCTGGATTAAGGGGCTCATTCCTAAAATCAAGTTCTTTTTCTAGACCCTTCTCCAAAATAAAATTTTGACTCTGGATAACTTACAAAAACATGGAATCAATATTGTTAACAGGTGTATTCTATGTAAGAGAGACCTTGAAGATAGAGATCATCTGTTTGTGAATTGTTCCTTCACTCAGCTTGTTTGGAAGGAGGTTCTCAATCTGTGGGGCATTACATGGATTCATCAAAAAAATGTTGAACTTTCTCTCAAAAGCTGGTATTGCCCTTCAAAGAATCCTGAAGTTCTCTTCTTATGGAAAATTACTCTTCCCCATATCTGGTGGGGAATATGGAAGGAAAGAAATAACCGAATATTCAGAAATAAAGAGCTCCCTGGATGGGTGGTTGGCCAGAACATCATTAGAGCTCTAAAGGAAAAATTTTCTTCTCAAAAAAATCTAAGCTCTAATCTCAATGTGGATAATCCCTTGAGGAAGGATATTATTCTCGGTAAACCTGATAACCCCAGATCAGGTGTGACTTGGATTAGTCCACCTCAAGATTGGATTAAAGGTAACTTTGACGGTGCTGCAAAAGGGAACCTGGGAAATGCTGGTTGTGGTGGTGTTCTGAGAAACCATGTGGGAATGGTTATTGATGCTATTGCAATTCCCATTGGTATATCTAACTGCCACATTGCCGAAGCTACAGCTGCCCTCCAGACCCTTAAATTAGCTGTGGACTCGAGATATTCCAAATTTTGGCTTGAAGGGGACTCTTTGAATGTTATAAATATCCTTAATAATAAGAATACTGTGTCTTGGACCATAGAGGATAAGGTAAAGGAGATGAAAACTCTTTTGAATAAATTTGAAGAAATAAAAATCACCCATACCTACCGTGAAGCCAATGGTGTTGCAGATTGGCTTGCTAATTGTGCTGTCCGGGAAGGGCAAAAAGCGAGGTGGGATGAAACCTTAGTAAGGAATGTGGATTTAAGGGCGATCATTCTTCTCGATGCCACACATGCGAAAGAAGGTAGGATTGGAGTGTAATAAAATCTTAATGAGTAGGAGGAGTGGCAGCACGGGGAAAGGAACCCAATTATTAAAGAGTAAGGCCCTCAGGAGGGAGAAGCTGATCCTGAAAAGCCATAAAAAAATTCGATGTCCCAATCAACTTGATAGCAGGAGGATCCAGGGTAATATCCACAGTAATCGAGATTCAAAGAAAATGAGTATGGCGCGTGAAAGGAAGGGAGAACCCCGTAAACAGGAGCCCAAGAGCTGTGCAGAATGGAGAGAGAAACATCAAGTCTGGAGAATTTTGCAGAAAGGAAATGTTACGAGCTACATGGAAAGACTCCATGGCTCTAAACCGCATATCACGACGGCCTTCTTCAAAAATTGGTCTAACGACAGGGTCACCCTGCATGGTATAACTGTAAATTTAACTGAGGATTTTCTTGCTGAGGTTACAGGGTTGTCAATGGAAGGAATCAAATTTTCAAAGCAGACCAGCATATCGAACGAGGCATTTTGTAAGTTCCCCAAAATGGATGAGGAGGAGCAGAAGTTGGTCAAAAATGGGGATTTTTATGAGCTGGATCAGATTAAAGGGATTTGGAGGGACGTCCTAAGCTGTATAAGGGAGTACTTCATCCTGGATGGAAGAAGCAAACGAGTGCATAAGTTCCATTTTGTCTTCCTCAACCACTTCAGTCATAAGGTTAGCTTGTCTTTTCCTTTCTATCTTCGCTACTCCCTGATTCAAATCCTTTATGCTCATAGGAAAAAGGATTTGCGCCCTATTCTTCACGAAGGCCTTATTCTGCTTATTGAAGGCTATTGCAAGAATAGGGCACTAGTTAAGTATCCCAAATAGGGGAAAAATAAGTTGCCAGGGAATAAAAAGAATGAAAATGTAAGCAAAAGAGGAAAAATTAAGACCCCTAGTCCTAATAAATAGAATGCAGAAGAAGAAAGGGGTCGGGAGAGAATTGAAGAACCCGAGGAGGAAAAACTGGAGGAAGAAGATGGAACAGAGAGCTGGGACACCAACTCTAGTAATGATGAAGAAGGATATGAGGAAATTGAAAAAGATAAAGTCAATACAGAGGAGGATTCTGTTACCAGAATAGAAGAGATGGAGGAAAACCAGAAAGTGGCAGAGGATGACACTGTCCAGGAAGATCCTGGTGAGGACCCAACTTCTAAGAATGAAAAGGAAATCTCTGTCCAGGAAGATATTCAAAACATGGAGATGGAAATTGAAGATGGAATCAATGAGCGGGAACAAAAGAGTCAAGAAGACTTCTTTGAAGAAGCTAGGAATAGCCCAAATAAAAAGTCTGAGGATTGGAGAGGGAAGAATCAGAATTATGAAATACACATTCCTATGACTTGGGTTAATAGTAAAGCTGAGTCTTCTTCCCAATTAGATTCCTAGTTGTGTAGGGATATCATTGATCTCAAGAAAAAAGTGAAAACTTTGGAAGATTCTTTGAAAGCTGCTTGGAACAAAGTAAACAACATGGAAAATCAGTTAAGCGAGATCCCTGTGAAGCTCAAAGCTTACGAAAACAACCTCCGGGAGCTAATAAAGGATAACAGAAAGAAAATGGAGGAAGTAACGTCCACCATTTGTGCAGCTGCTATCAATATAGGTAAATGAGCCAATGAGGAGACCAAAGCACTAGAGGGTCCCAGCAAAAGGACAAGGCAAAGTTCTAGAAAGAAAGATACACAAAAAGGAGCTTTGCTGGAGGTTACCACCCAGGAAACTGCTTTGAAAGGAAAAGAAGCCATGAACTTGATGCTGGAACTGGATGAATAATCTGGTCCTTCTTGTTGGTTAAGAAACTGGTACTGATCTTTGTTCTTCTTTTGTTAGCTTGTGTTTGTTGTACCACCAGACTTCTGTTTCTGGGTTTTGACCGGATGTGTCTCTTATGGTTTCAAGACCATTCAAAACCTATTTTTGCTACCTCACTATAGTGTTTTTTAGGCATTGCCTGTGGGCTTAGTTGTTCTTATTTTTCTCTCTGTTAAAGGGTTTCGGGGCCCCTTCAAAACCTGCTTTTACCTCTAATCTAAAACTAAGGGATAAAGAGAGCATATCTTGTTTATTATTCTGTTTTGGACTATGATAGTGATCAAGAATCATCATAGGACTATCACATAGGTATGGAATTTATTTTTTCTATATTTTAACTTCCATATATTTGTGTTGATCTAGGATAATAATGTTGATGCTTATGTCTGCCTCTAATGCAGGTGTCTAGTGAAAGATATACACAAAAATGAATTCAAATTTGGACTAGACCTACACTACCCCCTGTGTAATTATTTTATGCCATAATTTATGTTCATTTATGTGCCAGATATAGATAAAAATCAACCCTAGTTCCTTTGTATTTTACCTTTTGTAACTTGGTAAAAAGGGGTTATTAACATGAGTCGAGCTAGCCCTAACAACTCCATTTTTTTGCTAAGTATTGCCTACATAGTCAATACTCATAAGGGGGACTTAGAATTTCATGTTGTTATCCCTCTTATATATGTGTGTGGAATTGAAATAGTGTGAATATATTTTATTTCTCCTATTAACCCTTGGTACAAGTGATTCAATAATATATTTGACCTTTTGAATTCTTTAGATACTTGATTCAGTGTTGTAGTACAATTTGATAAATTGAAATAAGTAGTTTCTAATTAGAGAGGTGTCCTTTAAAATTTATAGGTGTCTTAATTAGACCATAACCTTTTTATGTATAGAAACCTTTTGAATTTGAATTAGAACCTAGTGACATGCAAAAATAAAACCATAGGATTGGAAAAGAGGTCTAACAAAATGGTCACAAAGTGAAAAATATGGAAAACTACAAAAAGATAATCCTAGATAGTTATGTCAAAGATGGACACTAATGTCAACTCTAGTGTCTAAGATAGATGTAAGTGTATAGGGGATAGAAACATATAGAAAATAGTCACAACAGATAGGGATGCCTAGCATATATTGGATGAAGATAAACAAACACAACACACAGGTCCAAGGGGTAGATAAATCATGTGAAATAAGATGGCACTGAAGATGTCCATGAGAGACTATGTAATTATATGTCTAATTCTCTTTGAAAATGTATATATATATATATATATATATATATACAAGAAGACTAGGAATATGTTTACTCATACCAAAATGGGTGTCTATAAATTTCTATGAGATCTTGTCCTATTTGTTGAGGTGATATAAAACACATTGTTTATATGTATACCCATAATAGCTATAAGATATTATTCTAAATATTGGGTGAAATAAATTAGTTTCATATTTATTTAAAATATTCCATGAAGATAAATGGCATTGCAATGATTGATAATAATGTTACAATTCATGTGTGTTCTTATATAGAAAGTTTAGTTTTAATGGAGATATCTATAGTAATGAATGATAAAATTTTTAAGACAAATACATAAGTCTTTGATGGATGAAAAACCTCAATATTAAAAAAAATATATACCCTGTATAGTTTGATTAAAAACTCATCAGAAGTTTTGAGCATTCATCTATTAAATCAAGTATCAAATTATTTGCTCCCATTTATGGTTAATCAAACATATTAATATTAAATGTTATCAATATTATGCTTATGTAGAGGTATTGTTTATGACAAACTAAATCATGATTAAGTATTAAAATGTTACCAATCTTATGCTCATATATAGCTATTGTTTATGACAAAAAAAATCATGATTAAGTATTAATGGAAAGGTAGTCAATTGATTCATATGTATGTTTTCAAAGGTTATTTATCTTGAGTAAAAACTACATATTGTGAAGAGGAGGATCTGTATTAAAATTAATTCTCAGTTGTAGATCCATACTAATACCTTCATGTATTTAATATGAGATATGAAACATAGTTAAAAATACAAATCCCATCATATACTTAGAAGGGAAAAAATCCCTTGAAGGAGACTTTGTTTTTATTATATAAAGGAAAGTATGAAACCTATATTCTTGAGTCCCATTCAACACTAATGAATATTATTAATTTATGGCAGGGACATAAATGACACTCTTAACAACCCAATAACGTCACTCACACTCTTAGGATTGAACTCAAATCTAGGAGAAAGAGAGGAATAACTTGAGCGGTGTGATAGGAAAGATATAGACCATTAAAATATGACTAACGTGCCAATAATGACTAATTTGGATAAATAATTGATGAGTACACAAACATCCCAAAATCATGCAGTTTTATAATTTGAGTTAATATATCCACTTGATATTTTTAGAAAGGGTATGTATTCTTGGATACAAGTTCTATGGTATCTTTAGCCTATTTGTTGAGGTGCTCTAACAAACATTATTTTCATGTATGCGTAATAGAGCTAAAAGTGATTTTTTTATTTACAATATTAATTTTATATATTTGTGTGAAATAAAGACAGGTTCCACATTTAGTTAAAATATTTGACGAAGATAAATGGCCTTGGAATGGTATAAAAAAATGTTATAGTTTTTGAAAGTTCTTATATAGATGGTTTTATTATAATGGAGATATTTACAGTGATGAATGATAAAAATGCTATGACAAACATGTATGCCATCAATGGATACAAAAGCTTGAAATTAGTTAATTTCAAGTATACCTTTGGTTTGAATACAAAATCATCACAAGCTTTGGTCCTTTATTTATTAAATCAATATCAAATTATATGATATCATTTATGGATAAATATTTATATAAAAAATTCAAAAATATCAATTTTATGCTTATATAGAGGAACTCATAGTAAATTTAGCTCTTGATTATAGATCCATACTAATGCCTTCTATTATTAAATTTTACATACCAAACATAGTTAAATATATAAAACCATCATATAAATCCCCCTTGATGTGTTTGTCATTATCATAGTAAAAAATATCCCATTTATATTCTCAATTCCTATTGGGAACTCACATAACATTATTAGTATATATCAATAAAAAAATTTATACACTAGTATAGAATATTGGTTGTAAATACCAACTGATAGTATTTTTATTATAACTATCTAATAGATCTATATCAATGAGTTCTTGTGTGTGTGTGTGTGTGTGTGTGGGGTGTGTGTGCACGTGCGCCCAACCCAACCCAAGTTTGAATCTCATAGGGTGTTTTTATGGTGAATGTGGTTACTTGAGTTGGCTTAGTGGTTTCAGTGATCGGTGGTGGTCGTTTGTCTTGGTTTAGTGGTTATTGGGGACTGGGACCCCTTGTTGTGCCCTAGTTCTAGTTCATACCTATGGTGAAAAGTGATTATCTATCAAAAATAATAAAAAATAAAATAATAATAATAATAATAATAATAATAATAATAATAATAATAATAATAATAATAATAATAATAATAATAATAATACACACACACACACACACACACACACAAATGAAGTTTTTCCATAAATATAACTACAACAATGCAATGTCTCTTTGGACAAGTGGTATCAAACATAAAACTTAGATATTTCAATGAAAAGATTTAAAATTAGTAAATTTCAATTATACCTTATATTGTTTGATTAAATTTTTTGATCATTTGTATATGAAGTAAAAAATCAAATTATTTGATCCCATTTATGGTTAATCAAACATATAAACATTCAATGATATCAATCTTATGCTCATATAGACATTGTTTATGACAAACTAAATCATGATTAAGTATTGATGGAAAGACAATCAATTGATTCATACGTATGTTTGCAAAGGGTATTTATCTTGAGTTAAACCTACATATTGTGAACAAGAGGAATTATAGTAAACTTAACCCGTAGTTGTAAATCTATGCTAAATCCTACATATTTTGAGAAAATGGGTTAGCACATGAGTCTAGCTAACACTAACAACCCATGTTATTGTTAAATACTATTTATATAGCCATATACTCTAAAGAGGGCCTCATAATCTCATGTAATTCTCCCTCCTAGGTATGTATGGAATGCATATTATGAGGATACTATAAATTTGACAACTAACAAAGCCTCCCATAAAATGATACATTCAACTTATTATGTGATAATCTAATATCATAAGTCAAGTTGATATATCTACTTGAATTATTTATAAAGCATATGTAATCTTTTATACTTTTTATGGGATCTTGGCCTATTTGTTGATGTGATAGAAAACACATTATTTTTATGTACATAGAAGAACTATAAGATCTTCCGATTTAAAATTTTAAAACTACATAGTTAAGTGAAATAAATTAGTTGCACATTTATTTAAATATTCCACGAAGATAAATGTCATTGCAATGGTAGAAAACAATGTTAAAATTTGTATGAGTTTCTATATACAAGGTTCAATTTTAATGGGAATATCTATAGTAGTGAATGATAAAAATGTTAAGACAAATATGTATGTCTTTGATGGATAAAAAATTTGAAATTAGTAGATTTCAATTGCACCCTAGATAGTTTTATTAAAAATCATCATTAATTTTGATCCTTTATCTATTACTCAAAAGTTTAAATTATTTGATCCCATTTAAGGTTAATCAAACATATAAACATTTAATGATATCAATTTTATGTCTATACAAATATATTGTTTATGACAAATAAAACCATGATTAAATATTGATGAAATGGTATTCAATTGATTCATATGTATGTTTGTAAAGGGTATTTCTCTTGAGTAAAACCTACATATTATGAAGAGGAATTATAGTAAACTTAACTCTCAGTTGCAAAACCATAATAATAATTTCATGTATTGAAACTTAATAAAATATTTATGTATTTAATATGAGATACGAATCATAGTTATATATATATATATATATATATATATATATATATATATATATATATATATATATATATATATATATATATATATATATATATATATATATATATATATATATATATATATATATATATTTAGAGGAAAAAAATCAAGGGTTTGTTATTATTATATTACAGAGAGTGTGACACTTGTATTTATGAGTTCTATTCATCACTTGTGACCATTATTAATTTATAGTAGGGACATGAATGATAATCTTGAAAACCCAAGAACATCACTCACTTTCTTGGGAATAAGCTCAAAGCTAGGGGAAATATAATAGGGAGAAATAAATAACTATAGGGTTATGATATGAAATACATGGACCATCAAAAGTTTACAATTCTACCAAAAATACTTATTTTGAGCAAATAATTGAGAATTATACAAACATCATATAATTATACAATTTTACAAGTCAAGTCGATATATCCATTCGAATTGTTTGGAAAGTGTATGCAACCTTAGATAAAAATTCTATGAGATATTCCCCTATTTATCATGGTGTTAAAATAAACATTATTTTTATGTATGCCAAAAAAAGCTATTGTGATTTAGAATATTCATTTTGTATGTTTGGGTAAAATAAGATAGTTTATCATATACCTGAATTATAGTCTATAATACATTCTTCTTCCCTAAGGGGTGCATATGTTTTCAAAGTGGAAGGAATTATGTGATATATAATAGAGAAACATTATTTCCCTAATTTTTTAAGTAAATGGGTAAAATATTTGTAGCATAGTATGGTCTGGGAATTGAGTTGATTTTATTTTTCAATAGAGGGCAATGTTGGGATAATGGGACAAGAATCAATGAAATCACAATGAAGAATTTGGTGTGACATGTTATTTATCTTGTTGAGGGGTTGGGGGACCCGATAGTTCCTACCATGTAGCCACTATGTGATGAGCTTGAGACATCACCTAGCCTAGTAGTAGACATTCTAAACCTTAAATAGTAAGTAAGATCAGATTTAATGACATAAATATCATAAATCAAACCACTTACCATAGGTTTACACAATGAGGAAAAATAAAACTTGACCAATTTTAGTGAATAGACTATCCCTGTGTTCCTCTAGATGCTCTTAGAAGCTCTAAGACTCTACAACCTTGTTCGTCATCTGTAGGGCTCTGGATTTGGATTTGGATTTGATGACCCTGTTCATCTTATTTAGGTTTTAATTTTGATTTGATTATATTTTTCATCATTTTTAAGGTTTTAAAACCAATTTTTATTTTTTTGAATTTTTTGTACAAATATCAATAAAACTAATATCCTCCTCCAAAAATTTAGTAATTTAATCACACTTGAGGCCCTATGTTCTCCTTAACCTTGTTATCAATACACCTATAAGTTCTTGTACAATTTGAAATTGGTAATGAAAATTAATTATTTTCTTATTTACCCATAATGATAGGTGGTACAACATCACCTATTACATGACCATTAGTATTACCCTTTATGAAATAGTCAATGGTCAGAATTAGTTATTTCTTCTCATTTATTTTATAGGTAATTCACATGTGTATGGAGTGGAAAATATCCTCAGTCTCCAAAAAAATATTTTTCACCTTCTCAAGGTAAATCTCCACAAGGTACATAATCACATGAAGCAGAAATGAATCAACAACATGTTAAATGCATCTTCTAATTGAGAGACATGGTTTTTCTATGACCAAAACCTTATAAATAATGCTCTCTCCAAATAAAGGGTAACCCAAAACTTAATTGTAAGTTATATCCACACTATAAGGTTCTTGAATAGATTGGTCATGTTGCATACATGTTGGTTCTTCCATCTTCTTCATGTGTCTTTGTAGTCTTTCATGTCTCATGTTTGAAGCAAGTAATTGGCTATAATGTCACAATTCAAACAATGCTTCATGAGCTTGATGTAGAAGGATCCCTCCTTGAACTTGAAATTATTTTGGATAGGCACTATTGACAACTTCAAAATCAGACCATCATTGAAGTTCTAGTCTAGTGGTATGGGATGTAACCAAAAAAAGTAAATTGGGAACCTCTCCTTCAACTCCAATAATAGCTTCCTCATTTTCAACATTGAGGGTAAAGATTTTTAAGGGGGAATTCATGTTAGGACACCTTCACCCTAACTATTTATTTTTATTTTTCATTAATAAAATCTATAAATGTATATGCTTTGTAAGTTTTCCCTTATGTTATTTGTAATAATCCCAAATTCATAATAAGTAGTAGTTAGATAGTATAAAATTACTATAAATAGGATCATAGACTAGTGGAAGGGTATCCACATATTATATTATATCAAACTTTCTCAAATGAGGTTCCCCCCTCAAAGAGGCCAATGATATTGTAATGCAATTATGTTCCCTTTTTAATGTAATAGTCTTTTTCTTCTCATTTTTTAGTATTTTGATTCAGAAGAAGATGGATAAAAAATATTTAAACAACACCCACTCATAAAAATATGTTACAACCATCAACGAATACCATGTACTATCGATTTCCTTTAACTTGACCATTTTTATTCCAATAATTAAGTTCCTAATAAAATTTTAAGTGCTTAAATTTTATTTATTTATTATTATATTAGATTATATTATATTTATAATATTAATATATATAATAATATAATAAAAATATTATGTCAGGGGAAACAAGGGTTATAGTGTCCTTTCACTATAAAAGATCAAAATGGAATGATTACAATAAGCATAGCCTGGATCAAGAACCAAATTAGACAAGTTATATAGAGAGGACAAAGAATCTTCTAGGATAGAAAAGATAGCTACCCAAAGGACAGTTAGTCCCAAAGTTGAGCTAGATCTTACTATGTAGAGAGAGTGTTGTCAACAATAACGACTTGCATTTGATCTACTCCTCAATTAGATAAAATTTTTGCTACTTTATTTGCTTCCTAGTAGAAATATCAAATTTTCTCAAGAATGAAACTTGTCCAAAATAGGCCAGTACTTACAAAGAATGTATTCTAATTTCTAGCAGTGAGATTTTTTGTTTCTTAGGGATGTTATCATTGTTGTTGAGTTTGTTTCAATTAAAATGTTCTCAATCTTACAATCTTTGAAAATTTGAATACCCAAAGCCTATTAAAATAAATTATTATTCTTTCCCTTCACCTACCCTTACCCAACTCCACTTAGTAGTTACGACCACCAAATAATTTTATTATAGTAGTGTTTGAGTTTGAAAATTTTTAAACTATTCAGTTTTAGGGGGGAAATCTATGATAGGTAGGTGAAAAGGAATAAAAGAGGAAAAATAGAAGTAGAGTGAGTAGAGTATATTTATGAATAGTATAAGAATTTTTGCAAGGGGTAGAATAGAATATTATTAGCACAATAGTAGCAGGCAAAAATATCCTAGATAAAATATCAAGCAACAATAAATACAAGAGAATATATATTAGGTAAAAATAAAACACAACAATCTGTGCAAATAAAAAGAAGTGAAGGAGTAGAAAATAATGCAGCAGTAGTAGACATAGAAGAAGAAGAAGAAGAGGATATTTTTTTGTAAGAATTTTTATGAACAAATGTAGCTTTACAAGTTTGTGCATTGTAAATAAGTTGTAATAGAGTTTTAGATGAATTTAATAAATACAAATTCTATGTTTTATTGCTAAAACTCTACCTCCCCTATTTTATCTATTTTAAACTTGTTTTAAGTGTAAATTTATATGCATATTGGTAGCTATGGAATTAGTCTATAGCTTTAACATTTGAGTGTTATACACTACATATTTGATCCCCTAATCCTACATTCTATTTTTTGTTAACAACTGGTATAAGATCCCTTACATTGTAAGACCATTTAGACATGGTAGTAGGCAGTTCTGGTTTATGGAAACAATCCCCTACATTTTATGGAAAGAAACATGATATGTGGAACATCAAAATGAAGACCATATTCAACTTTCAAGAGCTATGGGAGTTAGTTGAAGGTGGATATAATGAGGTTTCAAACCTAGCAATCTTCAATGCATTAACCCAAGCATAAAAGAATTCATTGAAAGATAATAGGATAAAGGTTGCCAAGGTAGTCAACTAAATATAAATGGTACTAGTTGATTCAATATTTCCTAGGATAGTAATAGTTATCCATTCTAAACAAGCATGGGATATTCTTAAAAATGATTATCAAGGGAGTGACAAGGTGAAGCTTGTGAAGTTACAACTCTTAAGAATGGAATTTAAGACCCTATAAATGAAGGAAAATGAGTCTATCAATTAATTCTTCACAAGGACAACAAATATTTTCAACAAAATGAAGATATGGGGTGATACTATTGAAGATCATAAGATCATTTATAAGGTGTTAAGGAGTTTTTCAATCATATTTGAACTTATAGTAGTTAAAATTTAAGAGTCAAAAGATTTGAGGCAAATAATAATAGATGAGTTAATGGGCTCCTTGTAAACCCATGAACAAAGGATGAATAGGTTAGCCACCTCCTCCCATGAGCAAGAATTTAAGACCAATATGAATGTGAAATGAAGGGGAGAAGGATCAAATAATAGAGAAAGAGGAAGAACTTATAGTAGTAAAGAATATATAAGTCATAGCCATCAAGAATCACATAGAAGAGGAAGAGGAAGGAGAAACAACACTTCTAGAGGAGGATCTACATAAAGGTATGATAAGTCTAACATCCAATGATATTATTTCAAAAGGTATGGACACTATGCTAGTGAGTGTAAAAATAAAGATCATGATATCAATAGGTAGAATTCAAACTTCTCCAAAACATAAGAGGTTGAACCTAATAGGAATGAAAAATGTGGAAACTTGTTCATAACATGCAACATTGTGGAGAAATGTGGTAAAGAGACATGGTACTTAGATAGTGGTTGTAGCAAACACATGAGTGGGAACAAATATATGTTTAAACACATTGATGATTTAATCAAATTAGAGGTAAATATGGTCAACAATGAGAAATTTCGCATCATGGGCAAAGTCAACATATTTATTCACACCAATAAAGGTGACAAAAGACAAATTCAAGATGTTTACTATGTGCTCGGGTTGAAGCAAAACCTTATTATAATTGGGCATCTTGTCAAAAAGGTGTACAAGTTTAGATTTTAGAATGGTGAATGCATAATATTTAAAAGGATTGATTGCAATAGGCATATTTTAATAGTTAATATGACAAGAAATTAGATGTTTCTATTTAGAATGTAAAGTGAACTCGTAGTAGTCTTGAAAACTATAGCATATGAGTCTACTCTTTGGCACCTAAGATATGGGAATTTTAGCTTTGGAGTGTTGAAGCTTCTCTACAAGAAGCAAATGGTGAGAGGGATACACTATATATAACATCCAAATAAAATGTGTAAAGGATACATATTGGGAAAGAAACATAGGAGTGCATTTCCTATGGGTAAATCATAAAGAGCCAAAGCTCCCTTAGAGATGATACATTAAGACTTGTGTGGTCCAATGAAGACCCTCTCCCTATCCAAGAATGTCTACTTCATGAAATTCATAGATGATTTTAGATGAAAGATATGGGTGTATTTTTTGAAGATCAAATTGGATGCATTTGATACCTTCAAGGAATTCAAGTCCATGGTGGAGAAGTAAAGTGGCCACTCCATCAAGATTTTAAGGATGGATAGAGGGGGAGAGTATATCTCTAATTATTTCATGAATTTTTCTAAGGATCATGGGATAAAGAAGCAATTTATAGTCAGGTATACATGCATCAAAATTATTTGGCTGAGAGGCAGAATAGGACCATCCAAGAGATGACAAGGAACATGCTAAAGGCAAAGGGTTTGCCTAATGATTTTTTTGTTGAGGTTATAGCAACAGTCATATACTTGTTCAATATTTTTCCAATAAATATCATTAGGAATACAATCCCTCAAGAAGCATGGAGTATTTGGAAGCCAATTGTTGAACACCTTAGAGTGTTCAGATGTGTTGCATATGCACACGTGCCCAAGAAAAGAAGGATAAAATGGGATGATAAAGGTGAGAATTACATTTTCATAAGCTATAATGGTCAATCAAAGGCTTACTGATTATATAATCCCATCACCAAAGAAATCGGATTTAGTTGGGATGTTCAATTCAATGAGCATGAAGCTTGGGAGGAGAGACAAGAAGAAGAACAAGCATAAACAAGGGCTAGTGGACTTTTTATTGAATCTAAAATAGTAAGTGGTACAACCATCCACGCACCAAGTTGGACACCTATTTACAAAGGGTTGATTCATCTAGTGGTAACAACCATCAAGGAGGTCAAGGAGTTGTTCATGAGTCAACATCCTCCTCCAACTCAAGTCAATGCATAAAAAGGAAAAGAAGCTTGAAAGAAGTCTATGAGAAATCAAGGTATGATAAAAAAATATGAAACTATGAATTATGTTCTTTTTTTATCAGTTGATCCTATTTACTTTGAAGAAACAATCAAGGACAACAAGTGGTGTAAGGTAATGGATAAAGAAATTAATGCAATAGAGAGATATCAAACTTGGGAGTTAGTTGACCTACCAAAAAGAAAATAGGTCAAATGAATCAAGTGGGTATACAAGACAAAAACCACTCCCTAAAGCAACATAGAGAGGCATAAGACAAGACTAGTGGTGAAGGGATATAAATAAAGGCTTGAATGTGACTATATTGAGACATTTTCACCTATATCAAGGATAAAAATGGTAAGGACAATCATAGCCATTACTAATCAACACATGTGGAAGGTGCATCAAATGAATGCTAAGTCAGCCTTCTTGAATGGAGTGCTAGAAAAAGAGGTTTATGTGGGACAACCACCTAGATATGAGATTCTCAATCATGAGAATAAGGTATATAGACTATAAAAGTGTTGTATGGACTCAAAAAGTGTTGTATAGACTATTAATCATTGAGAAATAGCTTTATAAAAAACACTATTGAGACACACTCTACATCAAATTGAGTAAAGGTGATATTTTGATTATAGTTTTGTATGTGGATGATCTAATATTCACCAAAAATATAAATTAATCAATAAAAGAGTTAAAAACAACCATGAAGGATTTTGAAATGACTGATTTAGGATTCTTGAAGTACTTTCTTGGGATAGAAGTAAATAAAATGGATAGTGGCATCTTTATATGCCAATATAAGTATGCAAAGGAGATTTTGGATAGGTTTAAGATGCTAAACAACAAGCTAGTATCTACACTAGTTGAGACAAGATTTAAGTTATGCAATGATGATTGTAACAATAATATAGACCCCACACAGTACAAGAGTTTAGTGGGAAGCTTAATGTATTTGAATACAACTAGGCTAAACATCATGTATATAGTTAGCCTAATATCTAGATTCATGGATATTCCAAATGAGATACATTGGCAAGTAGGTAAGAGTATATTGAGGTATGTGAATGGAACAATAGATTATGGAGTTTTATATGCAAAAATAAATGAGTTTTAGCTTATGGGTTACATGTATAGTCATTAGGTCAGTAGCCTTAATGATTGAAAGATCACTTTGGGGTATGTATTTCATCTTGGGTCAAGATACACATTTTGGGATTCAAAGAAATAACCCATAATATCACTTTCTATAACTGAAGTAGAGTACATAGTAGCCAATGCAGTAGCATACCAAGATACATGGTTAAGAAGGATACTTTTAGATTTGCATGAGGAGAATCAAGGAAATTTTATGATATATTTTGATAATATATTATCCATACCATTACCAAATAACCTTGCATTTCATGGTAGGGGCAAGCACATTGCAATCAAGTATAACTTCATTCAAGATTTAGTTGAGAAGCTTATTATAGAGCTTAATTTTTGCAAATAAGATTAGTAGTTAGCTAATATTTCTACTAATTCATTTTCATGCACTTAAGAGGAAGGTTATGGGTCCTTAATACATCAAAATTGAGCCTATAAGGTTTTATGCTAGCTTTAGACTCCTACAAGCCTATTTTAGACTCCTCCAGGCTAGTTGTATACTCCTACAAGCCATCTCTAAACTCCTCTAATCTAGCTCCAAACTCCAATAGGTTACCTCCAGACTCTAACAGGCCAGATCCAAATTCCTACAAGCTAAATTTGGACTCTGATAGTCCAGTACTAGACTCCAACAAGCTAGCTTCAGACTCTAGTAAGCCAGTTCCAAACTCCAATAGTAGAGATAAAGACTCAAACAAAGTATCTATGGACTTTGATAATCTAGTTATGGACTCTAATAGGGTAGCTATGAACTTTAAAAACCCATCTATGGACTTCAACAGTCAAGATATAGACTTCAACAGTGAAGCTCTAGACATGTAGAGAATGATTTCAAATGGATATAGGTAGGTAAATAAAAGTTATAAAGATGTTTTGAAGGCTGATAAAAGTCCTACAGACCATGGTAGGAAGGTAAAGAATAAGGGGGAGTGTTAAAATAAATTATTAATCTTTCCCTAAACCTACCCCTACCCAACTCCACTTAGTAGTTACATCCAACAAACAAATTTATTGTAGCAGTGTTTGAATTTAAAAATATTTGAACCATTTAGTTTTAGGGGGAAGATCCTCAATAGGTAGGTTAGCAAATAGATAGAGACAAAAGGAATAAAAGAGAAAAAATAGAAGTATAATGAGCAGAGTATATTCATTAATAGTAACAGATTATGTGTAAGGGATAAAATAGAAGATTATTAGTTTAGCAATAGTAGGCAGAAAGAGCTTGGAGAAAATAACAAGGTAGAAACAAACACAAGAGAAGACATATCAGGTAGAAAGGAAACACTCAACATTCTATGCAAGTCTAAAATAAGTGAAGGAATAGAAAATAATGTAATAGTAGTAGACTAAATTAGATAGAGAAGAAAAAGAGGATAGTTTTTTGTAAGAGTTTTTATGAACAACTATAGTTTTACAAGTTTGTGCATTGTAAATGGTTGTAATAGAGTTTTAGGAGAATTCAATATATGCAAATTTTATGTTTATCTCTACAACTCTACCTCCCCTATTTTATCTATTTTAAACTTATAAGTGGAAATTTATACACATATTGGTAGCTATGGAATTATTACATAGCTTAAATAGTTGAGTGTTATAAACTACCTATTTGATCCCCTAGGCCTGTATTCTATTTTCTACCAACAAGGCCAACACTTGTGCCCCAACTTCATTATTGGAGTC
The DNA here is from genome assembly GCA_037957365.1 of Torreya grandis. NCBI lineage: Eukaryota > Viridiplantae > Streptophyta > Pinopsida > Cupressales > Taxaceae > Torreya > Torreya grandis. The sequence continues at coordinate 472,145 of JARHVA010003331.1, read as the reverse complement.
ATTTATAAAATGAAAGGATGATTAATTATTGGATCCATTTTTTAAATGAAAGGATATCACAAGGATAAATGATCCAACATAATATATGATCACACAACCAACTCCAAAGATAACCAAATTCATTTGCAAAGTGCCATCCACATTGAGTTTTAAAAACCTAATTTTAGAGGGATCCAGACACAAAATAAGAGATGTCTTGAAATGTTATTCATTATTGAGACAATATTACAATACGGAGGAGGTGAAGACAGTGATGAAATATTATTGAGAAGATCGATATCCCATTTGGATAGTGGAAGGGTTGAATTCACAACAATAAAATAAACTAATTCTAAAGTTTTTGCCTCAATTATAGAAATAATTCTATTAGCTAATACAGACTTGCCTCTAAACATTATTTTGTTTCACTCCAACCACATGTTCCATATAATAATAGATGGGCTACAAATCTAGACAAAATACAAGTACAATTTAGAGTGGAGGAGTCACCACACTTAAAAAGTTAAGGATATGGACATAAGCATGACCAAATATAAATGTAAAATCTTACATAGCCATCTTGAAGATGGGTAGAAAATATAAAGTGAAAAAAAAATGGTTAGTGGATTCTTCTCATATATATATATATATATATATATATATATATAGATTTCAAAACCTTAATTTCATATCCTCACTTTAATGTAATTATAGTGATGATTCAATTTGCATATCAGATGTGGAGCCCTGCCATAATCTAATAAACATTCATAACATCCTCATCCACCCTTAACAATAGAAAACATCTAATCAAATATGGCAACACCCTAAAAGATGTAGATCCCTTTGTAATGGGTGTAGGGCATAAAAATCTACTAACTACCTTAGATCTAGGTCTAGTGTAAAACCCTCTATTATATGATATCACTTGAAATACCCTATCATTGACTCTCACCATCACCACTTAAATCACCTTAAAATATTTCAAAACTTGTATGTTGGAGGTACAATATGATTGAGAAGGGGGGGGGAATGAATTAGTCAACCAATCTTTCACTTTCAGATCACTTATCATTCATTCAATGACATTCATGAATAAACACAAGTATTTACAACTAGATTACCATCAAATCAAGGAGACCACATAGAAAGCATGAATAAGATAAGCACATCATAACACAACATCTAATGTGGGAAACCCTCATGGGGAATAATACTCACTCTCAATCCTACAAACACATGGACTACTTGTCTTGTAAGGTATTACAACCATGAGACTTTAGTGGAACACCCATTCCACAAGGAACACCTACCCCTAGGATGGTCAAGTCCTTCTAACCAAATTTTTTAGTGAAATAACTACTTCACAAGGATCACCTGCCCCTAGGATGGTCAAGTTATTCTAAATTAAATTTAGTGAAACACCTATTTCATAAGGAGCATCTGCCCCTAGAATGGTCAAGTATTTCTAACTTAGATGTTGAGAACCCTCCCAACACCTACGATATGAACATATATTGATCACTGATTTCCTACCAATCTGATGGAGACACCCTACAAACACAATCCCCTTCACTTCTTCACACACTCACAAACATCCAAAACCACCTTTTGGATCACTATACACTTTTTAGAAATAACTCTATCACATCCTCAACAATATGACCAAATGGTTATACACATAGACCACACTTTGATCTACCTCTTAAATCAACCACCAAGTTCACATACACATCATATATCCTACACTCACACTCAACGCATCCAAAACATCCTTTTGGATCACTCTAGACCTCTTCGCTCATCCTCAATCTTTAAAATTGTAAGAGTACTATTTTAGCATAAAAAATATGACCTATAGGTCATACACACAATCATAAACCTACTCTTATATATAACTAATCCACTGGGCACACTCCCTTTCTTCTTTCCATCTCTCCATAACTCTCACACACACCCTTTCTTCTCTCAGTCTAATAAGTCTAGAAACCATCATCTTTGATTTCAATATTTATAGAGCCTTCATGAATATCAATTTATTAGTCAGTCATAATACTTTCCTTAAACCTTAAATATTTTTACATATCTCAATTCTAACCTCATAGGTCAACCATAGCAACTATGGGTCACACTTAAGCAATTATGCCTTTCAATGAGGCCTTACTAGCCCTTATAGGTCTCATAGAGACCTATTCACCCATTGAAACTTTTATAAGAAAATTAAGAACAAAATAAAACTTTCAAATACATATACCCATGCCACATAATATATAATGCCTCTTTAAGTGATAGCATCCACCACAATACCCTTTTACTACAACGTAATTGGCCCAAACATCATTCTATACATATGTTTACCAAGAATGAACACATAGTCAACTCATAAGCCTTTGATCATATAGAATCTAGATTGGTCAAAACTCCATAGTCCACATAGATGTTCCTCATGAAGTCTACAAAATTCTCCAACACTTAGTTCATCTTAAAACATTAAAATACCATCAAAAACAACTTTATTACCCTTCTCGGGTTACTTGCAAAGCATGAACACATACATTATCAACTTTAGAGCTCAATAACATTGAATATACAAATACTCAAACCTTTAAATGCATATTTATGGATGTGCCTTTAATTCCTCTACAACTTTGATTTTTACACCATGGTTAAATTCTATAGATATCAAAATTTATAGCAAATAAACTATAGACTAGTCTTCCCTCACAAATTTGAATATTTGAATTCCAACAGTCACTGAGCAACTGTTAAACTTCAAACATGTTGAACTCATCTTTTGCATCCTTGAAATATTTACCAAATACACACCATTGATCTCCTCAAATCATCTAGGTCTTTATCTTCTAATGCTCACCATTACAACTTGATTAAAACTCCTAAGATTATGAAACTTGGCACCCTCATGTGCCTTATAAACACTTTGATGTTAGTCCATGCACTTGTTCCACTTGGCAGTCCCACGTGCTTTTTTGACTCTTTAACTTGTCCTGTAGTGTTGATATTCATAAGTATAAACCACCACTCACCATTGATCTTTAGTTATATTAGTGAGCTTATGACAATTGTCACCAACATGTGCAAACTTTGACATGTTGAATTCATATGCACCATTGATCTCAATATGTATGATTAAGTGCTCACCATTGGATCTTCTATACCAATGACCTTAGAATTCAACATGATTAAACTTGATGGTCTCTGGCCCATCAAATTTTGCTAGAGCAACTTTGAAGCTTTATAACTTGAGCTAGAAATCACTTCAAGACTCCGAATTTTTAAGGTAGCTTATTGGAACTATAAATAAAATCTATATGTAAAACTTTGACCATTATTGACTTTATTCATACCTAAAATAAATGCACAAACTTACTGGTTCATACATATCTGCATGATGTGTAGTGATGGTCTAGCTTCTCTTAAGCTAAAATATGTATTTTTCTCTTTCCAAATGCTCACAAAACATACCAGAGCTTTGTCAAGACATATTGGATGCCTCACAACCTCTTATTTTTCCTTACAAACCTACACAAGTGCCATATCTCTCCAATATATCAAATAGATCACTTTTTCATTAATGCATTAGTACCACATGCTCTCTTTGACATCACTAATAACCTAAGACATCAATGACCATACTCATCTCTCCCTTTGTCATTGATAAAAACCTCTTATTTTCCTTACCCTTTTCCATTAATGAAAAATTGGAATAAATAGCCACCAAGCTCCTTTTAACATCATGAATCTATTCAAATAAACTTCTAGGTGCTTAGGATACTTACATACCTCATATGAAACAATTGTTTCCCTTTTTTACATACACCAATATGAACTTGGGCTTCTCTGATCCTTGGACCTATTATTCTAGAGAGCTCACAAGTTCCCTTTACTTATGCATGAATATTCAATAAATTTTCTCAATGACTGGATCATCTCACAAATGCTTCTCCTTATATCATGCATGGATCTATAAGTCACTCAAACTATCTGAGTTAGTTCCCCCTAACTCTATGCATAACACCTTGTACTTCTCAACCATGCACCATGAAAACACTCTTATTTGATCATGCACTACTATAAATGAGTAATAAACACACATTAACACCAAAAATTTATTGAAATCACCTTGAGAACACTAAGAGGGACTCCCCCTAATATTTCTGAGCCATTGCACCTCTTGAGCATCTTGAGATCTCCACACACCATGAAGAACCACCATACAGGCTTACTAGCCTTCTCTCTCAAGCCACCTTAAGGACCACCAACAACAATTCATGCCACTAAGCCTACAACAAGCATATATACTCTAATACTTCTTGATCCTTGGACATGACAAATTAAACAATCTAGCACCCCCTTTGATCATGCAAACTTTTTAAGCCATCTGAGTTAGCTCCCCCTAACTCCATGCTCCTCCTTATGCCACCCTGAAAGACTCCCCCTTGATATTCATAACCAAATATCACATAAAATACTTCTAATAACACCTTCATGGCCTCAATAACATGAAAATATAAAACTTAGAACACTATACTGCTTTGGGTCTTTAAACAACACCATTCTATGTTCATACTCTCACTTGCAAACCACCTCCAAGAGTACCAAAAGATTTTCAATCCAAACAATAAATAGGAAATATGATCTAAATGAACCATAAAACTTTCACTTAAACACTTATACCATGCTCTTTTGGAAAAATTGATTAAAAAAACACTTTTCTTCATACTAGGCATGTCTAGACTCCTTTTAGCTCTACTTTGAACTTGAAAAGGCCACAAATTTAAATAGACACACCTTCAAGACCTGAAACTTCATATATGGAACAATCTCATATTCCCTCTCAAGCATACTAATTTTCATCACCTAGCTCATCCTTCGTAACATACTTCCTTCACAAACCTTCTAGCTAATCAGGCCACCATCTTGATAAAAACTTAAATAATTTGAAAACCATAAACCTTTAAATCTCTATGAATCTTTATTTAAAAACCCATTTATCCCATTCAACATATCAATAATACTTAGACCTCAACTCATAAGATAAACCACTTTTCTAGCATAGCCCAAAACTCTAGAATCTTAAAATAAATAAGGTCAATAAACCTCCTTTTGGTCAACTCCCACCTCTAAATCTTGTTTCAACCTAGAGAAAACCATCACACACTTCTGGACCAAGATATGAGCCTATGTAATTTTGGGAACCCATACATCCTATAACCCATTTTAGGCCTGCTTGCCCTTAAGCCAAAAATTGAGAAAACCTAGAGCACTCATAAATCTCCAATTTGACTCCAACATAACTTTAGACTACAAAACCACCTGGAGCATGCTATAATAAGATCAAAAGACCTTTATATGAAAAAATTTCATCTTTACAAATAAAAAATCCTCCTTTTCCACTAAAAAAATTTCAATTTGACCCTCTAGACTAAAAACACCCTTGTAAGACCACATGCTTCTTCAAACTAAAAAATGTCTTCATGAAGCATAACAAAGACATCTATACTTCACAAGGACCTAGAGCATAGGAGCATACTAGTTTTCATCACAATAATAAATAACCTTCTTCTTCTTCTTCTTCTTCTTCTTAACTAAAACAACTTGCTTGACATCCATCTCTTCTTTAGCTTTCTTGACAATGCATAATGAAAATATAGGTTCTTGGCATATATCTTCAACTAACACCTTCTCCTCTTTGAAAGTAGACAACAAGAATATTTAGAAATCATGAAACTCATTCTTACCTAAAAATCCTTCAACTATAGAAAATAAACCATCAAATTAAGATTCTTATTTTAGATTCTTCTTGGCCTTAAATGGTATAATTGAATTGATTCTTGGATCATCCACCTTCTTCTCCATTTGGACTGATATCAAGCTTCCTTATCACTCTTGAGACACCTCCAAAATTGATTCCTTTTCTACAATATCATAAGTTTGATCCTTGAACTCAATAGGACTAGCCTTCACTGCCTTAAGTCTCCACATCATGTTTTGAATTTTGATATGATTTCTAGGAGTCTCTCCCTTCTTCAGATGACTTGAGGGATTATCAAATTTACTAGGATAAAGTCTATCAAAATTACCTTTCTTATCATAAATGAAATAAATAACATCATTCGTACCTTTTGATAGATTTGAACTATGATCAATATTTAGCAAAAAACTCCTATCATAGCTCCATGAATGTCCATACTTGAGTGAATTCCTTCTACAATCCTTAACTCTTGACCATACTTATTAAATGTATAATAATGACCATGGAATAAACTTGCATACCTTGAATCATTTTATTGTCTAACAAACCTTCTTGTATTGATTTCAAAGCTTGCATTATTTTTGGCTTGCTTAGGCTTTAGATGTTCCTTTTCCATCTGGTCTAACTTGTTTATGAGTTATTCATGCTCTACTCTCAAGGAATCAAGATTAGTATTCAACTCATCATACTCACCTTGGTATTGGCTTATTCTAACTGAGTCTTGAGATATATGCACTCTTCTTCTCTTGATTTTAGGCTACCATTTGAAACCTCTAATTTACTTCTAAGATCTTTGATGACCTTTGTATCCTCTTTGGCTTCTTTATCCATGTCATCCTTCAATATACATTTTTTCTCTTCATGATACTTGATCAAATCTTGATACTTCTCATCTCTCTTAGTCTTGCCTAACAAACTTATTTCAAGAGAACTGACTTGCATTTCAAGACCTTTGATCACATACCTCATCTTGTGATTACTCTTTATGAGCTCAGCTTCTAGATCCACTTCTTCTTCTTTATTGTTATAGAACACTTCTTCTTCTCCACTATCATGGTAAACTTCTTCATCATACATGATGTCCTTTTATTTTGAATAACTTTCCTCTTTTAAACTCAAACTCGCCTTGGCATCTTCTAGCTGAACCTTGAGATCATTGACAAATTTCTCGTCCTCTTTGGCATCTTTCTTCAAAGTACATATCTGCTCTTCAATTTCCTTGATCACAACCTTCCATTGTTGATTCTCTTTCTTCAACTTCTTGTCCATCTTGTGCTACTTAGGATCTCCTTCAAGTTGTTAATATTCCTCCAAAGGACTGACTCTTATACCAGTTGTTAGAGGTACAAGATGACTGAGAAGGGGTAGTTGAATCAATTGACCAATATTTTACTTTCGAATCACTTATCACTCATTCATTGACATTAATGAATCAACATAAAAAGCATATGTAAATATATTACCATCAAAGTAAGGAGACCACATACAAAGCATTAATAATAGAATCACATCATAACACAATATCTAATGTGGGAAACCCTAATAGGAAAAAAACCCACTCTCAAGCCTATAAACACATGGAATACTGATCATATAAGGTATTACAAAAATGAGACTTTAATGAAACACCCATTCCATAAGGATCACCTTCCCTTAGGATGGTCAAGTCCTTCTGACCAAAATTTAGTGAAACCATTGCTTCATAAGGAACACCTGCCCTTAGGATGGTCAAGTCCTTCTTACCTAAATTTAGTGAAACACCTATTTAATAAGGAGCACCTACCTCTAGGGTGGTCAATTCATTTTGACCTATATGTTAATCACCCTCCCAACACCTATGATATGAACATCTATTGATCATTGATTTCCTACCAATTTGATGGAGACACCCTACAAACACAACCCCCTTCACTTCTTCACACACTCAAAAACACCCAAAATCACCTTTTGGATCACTCTAAACTTCTTAGCAACAACTCTATCACTTCCTCAACAATATGACCAAATGGTCATAATATAGACCAAAATCTGATCTACCTCTCAAATCAGCCACCAAGCTCACACAAACATCATCTATCCTTCGATCACACTCAAAGCATCCAAAACTTCTTTTTGGATCACTCTAGACCTCTTCACTCATCCTCAATATTCAAACCTATAGGAGTAATATTATGACATCATAAATAATACCTATAGGTCATACACATTGTCATCAACCTAATATTATCTATAACCCATCCATTGGGCACACTCCCTTTCTTCTTTCCATCTCTCCACAACTCTCACACACGCCCTTTCTTCTCTTAGTCTCAAGTCTAGAAATCATCATCTTTGATTTCACTATTTATAAAGCCTTCATAAATATCAACTTCTTGGTCAGCCATAATACTTTCCTTAACCCTTAAGGCTTCTTACATAGCTCAATGCCCTCCTCACAGGTCAACCATATCACTATGGGTCACACTTAAGCAATTACACCTTTCAATTAGGCCTTAGTAGACCTTATAGGTCTCATGGAGACCTATTCACCCATTGACACTTATCTAATAAAATTAAGAACAAAATATCACTTTCACATAGATAAACCCATGTTTCATAACCTATAAGTCCTACTTAAGTCACAACATCTATCATAGCACCCTTATACTACAACATAATTAGCCCAAACTTCATTTTGTATATACGATCACCAGGAAAGAACACACAATCGAATTCCAAGCCTTTGATAATACAAAATATGGATTGGTCAAACCTCCATAATCCAAACATATGGTACTCATGAATTCTAAAACATGATTCAACACTTATTTCATCTTAAAACATCAAAATACCATCAAGAACAACTCAATTACCCTTCTTAGATTACTTGTAGAGCATGAACACATACATAGTCAAATTTGGAGATTAATAACTTTGACTGTATATATATTCAAACCTTCAAATAAATATTTATAGATGCATATTTAAGTCATCTACAACTTTTATTTTTACACCATGGTCACATTATACATATATCAAAAGTTATAACATAAAAACTACAGACTAATCTTCCCTCACAAATTTGAAAATTTGAATTCCAACGGTCACTAAGCAACTATTAAACTTCGAATATGTTCACCTCATCTCATGTACCCTTGAAATATTTAAAAAATATGCACTATCAATCTCCTCAAATCAGCGAAATGTTTATCTTACAATGCTCACCATTAGATCTTGATCAAAACTCCCTTGATTATGACACTTGGTACCCTCACGTACCTTCTAAACACTTTGTTGTTAGTCCATGTGCTTGTGCCACTTGGTAGTACCACGTGATTTGTTGACTCTTTTCATTGTCCATTAGCATTGATCTTCATAAGTGTGAACTGCTACTCACTATTGATCTTCTATCAGATTAGCGAGATTGTGACACTTGTCACCAGTGTGTGTAACCTTTGACATGTTGACTTCATATACACTATTTATCTCAATATTTATAATTAATCACTCACCATTGGATCTTCTAGACCAATGACCTCATATGTCAATGTAATTAAACTAGATGGTCTCTATCCCATCATAATCTGCTAGAGCAATTTTGAATATTTATAACTTGAGCTAGAAATTACTTCATGACTACAAATTTTCAAGGTAGCTTATTGGCACTATAGACAAAATATCCATGCAAACCTTTTAAAATTATTGACTTTATTTATACCTAAAATAAATGAACAAAATTACTAGTTCATACATATTTGCATTATGTGCAGTGATGGTCTAGCTTCTCTTAATCTAGAATATGCATTTTTATCTTTCCAAATGCTCACAAAATATACCAGAGCTTTGTCAAGACATCTATGGATGCCTCATAACCTCTTATTTTTCCTTATAGACATACACAAGTGCCATATCTCTCTAATCTATCAAATACATCACTTTGTCATTAATGCATTAGTACCATATGCTCTCTTTGACATCAATGATAACCTAAGACATCAATGACCATGCTCGACATTGTATGTTTTCTATGGATTTACCCTTCCTCATTAATTTGACATTACTTAAGCTCACTGTGAAATGGATGTCTCCTCCCCACACAATACATTGTCATGTTGTATAAAACAACACACAACCTCATTTTACATTGTCACCTCTATCATAAATATAATATTATTTTTCTTAACCCTTCATACATAAAAATTAATGGAGTAAACAATCATAGGTTTTGAATGAGGTAAAAATACTGATTTATATTTCTTAGCTTTACAAACCCCACTTTACAAAAAGAAAAAAATATAACCCTTTGGACATAACTTGCACCTTTGGGAAATTGTTAATAATAAATTAGATTAGCACTTAAATGGAATAAATTTTTTTATAATATATTTATTGATCATCCACAACAATCAAAAGAATAAAATTTTTGCTAATATATTTATTGAGCATCCACACCGAACAAAAGAATAGTGTTATCAAGAATATAGAATAGTATATTGAATATCATATGTATGTATTCATATTCTCTTGTGGAGGAACATTTTAAGATAGGGTAAATTCTAGTACATTAGGGAATCCTACCTCATCTAAAACAAATTTTACGTATATATTCAACATCAAAATTACATTAATAATTGATATAAAATGAGAGAATAAATTTATCATTTACATAGAGAAAAGAAAAAAGATAAGTAATATTTGTGGAAATTATATTTTTGTATTTCTATTTAGATTTTCATGTGATGAAAAAGTGTGATTACTATAAAATAAAACATGAAGGGGTAGTCAGAAGGTCTATCCCCCATAGTAACCCCTTCTACTTTCAATCCCACCAATGTTATAAATATGAATAACTGAATCCCTCGATATCAAATGATGTAATTGAGAAATCAATAGCAACAACAAAGTTCTTATATGGATTACTACTTTAAATTCCATGATCATAAAGTAAGTAAAGGAGTTGAATCCCCTAAAATTAATATTACTACAAATAGTAAAATTAGGGAAATTCATATGTATTGAAGGTACTTCTAGTATATGTTTGGCCTTATGCCCCACCCCCTTGATACCTACCCCATCAAAAAGAATTTAAATACCCCTAAATCCCTAATTAATATTCACTATAATGACCTCCATTTTAGGTGATATAAGATTATTTTGGAATTTAGTTGGATCATAGTATTTCAGTGATACAACGTGGGATACATTGTCTTCTTCATCATATTTTACTTACATACAAAGTATTATGTTATACATCAGATGGTAGAATAGAAGTTGTACATCTATTTTTAGAGATCTGACTTTCTACATTCCTTCTTAGGGATTTGAGTCAACCTTAGCACACCATTAGAATTATTGACCAATAAACAAGTTAAATCACATTATAATAACCTTATGGTAACTTACATACAATGGGAAACACACTAAATCAATTCACAACACAACACAACATCCATGCATTCTTCATAGCATTTTCAACATAATACACATTATATGGAAATTTCATAGCTCTTTGGAGTGTTTACAAGCCTCAAGACACCTCATCACACAAATTTAGCTATGTGAACCTATAGATCATAAGACAAGATTTTTGAAAAGGATTTATATCCCACAATCAAAGAATACCCGAAAAAGCTAGTTTGTGTAATTTGAACTGACACACTCTAAATTGGCAACATCTTAAGAAATATTCCTTGTTTAGCACTTAAATTTATTGGCACACCCCAAGGTATCACATGAACACAAGGAAATATATAGGGTAATCTTCACATCAACCTATTTGCCATCATTTTATCTTAAGGTGTCATCTCTTAAGCTTTGATCAATTATCTTGACACATTTTAAGTTGGCACAATAAAGTAAGTAAAAATTGTATACTTATAAAAAATCCATGCATGTTAAGGCATATAAGATAGATTTCATACCTTGTGGTGAACAAACTCTTCTTATGTCCCTCCAATCACTCCCTAAAGTTTTAGGGCTCTATATTTGATGTCCCTATTCATCATAGGGATCTAGATTTGATGATGACGTTCACCATATTTAGGGATCTAAATTTGATGACCTTATTCATCACATTTAGGGCTCTATATTTGATGGTCCTGTTCATCATCTTTAGGGATTTGAAAACACTTATATTTTTATGAAATTTTGTGCAAATATCTGGGAAACTAATATCCTTCTTAAAAACTCTAGTAATATAATAACACGTAAAACATTTAAATCCTTATATTATCCTTAACTTGATTCTTATCAAGGCACATATGAGTGCTTGTACAATTTCAAATGGGTAATAAAATTTAATTATTATCTTATCTACCCATGATGATTTCAAACACTATTTTCATTTCTATCCTTATGTCACCCATGTCTGACTATTATCCTTGAGATTGTTCCCATTATTAAGATCCTTAACTTTCTTTGTATTCCTCTGCACCATCACAAACATCTAAAATGTTTTATAAAATGAAATATATAGAACATACTATCTATTCATATTCATATTGATGATATAAAAATCATATTATAATTTTAGATATATCATTTCTATATTTAAACATGATGAAATGGAGGTACCCAACTCATTTTGATTATTTTATGTTAGAAATTCTTGAATATTAATTTAACTATGAAATTGGGTGAATTTTTTTCATTCATTGATAAGGGATAGGAAATTTAAAGGCAATTAGTTTTCACATTCAACTTTGTTAATATCACAAATATTCTTTCCCCAAAGTATTTTGGGTTAGTCCAATGACTAGTTTCTCTTGTAGGTCATAAGCATTAGTCCTTATTTTATCAATATTAGTTTTATTTTCCAACTACCACAAATTTTCATGCCTCAATGTGATTTTGGGTTAATCCAATGACAAATTTCACCGTGTAAACCATGAGCATTAATCCATTTTTTATCAATATTAATTTTGTTATTTAAACTAAAAAAAGTTGTGACAAATCAAACTAGGATTAATAGTGTTTGTAATACTCAACTTCATTTTATTAATAATTATATTATAATTTTTTAGCAACCCCAATGTTCATATCAAATTGATTTATCCTTGTTTTGACATCATCAATTCAAATCATGTAGGCATCCCCACACTTCCACCAATGGTTCCACATGTTTCAAAACCATGCAAATTACACATGCACCCAATGTGCACCCTCATATTACTTACAAATTCCTTGTTATAAACATTTAACATCTATCACATTTAAACCACCTTCATCCACATAATCTCACCCTACTTATCTCATTTGATTAGCATTTTTGTGATCCCCTTTTCTGTCCAAGTATGATTTTGTTTTTTATAAGTTTTGGTAGGGATGTTTTGATTGGATGATAAGACATATTGGGGATTATGTTCATATATTAATAGTTGACATATTTTTATAGCCATGTTTTGCATATTATGTAATTATAGGAAAATATAAAAAAATTACGTGAAAATTTTGTGAACCAAAAGCATGCTTTTATCTTAAAAAATGGGTTTTAAGTATTAATACATGTTTTTCACCTCTTATCAAACCTCGACTTATTTTACCTTGTGATGGTGGGTCTAGGATATCAAACCATGTTTTTCACCACCTATCAACCATAATTTTTACCTCCTATCAACCCCCAAAAATAACATAATCCCTTACTCATAAATTATTTTTCCATGTGATGGAACAAGGAAAAATAAGTTATAAATAAAGGATTGTGTTCTTATTAGGGGTTGATGGGAGTTAAAGTGGCATAGGCTCAATACCCATGACCCACTGCAATGAACCAGTTCATGCTTGAGGATTTAAATTCTAGGTCTAATCAATAAGTAATGGGATTTTTGGCCTCCTCATTCCCCCTACATGTGTTGGTGTTATATTTGTCACTACAACTTGCTTCATAATAAAACTATGAGTTGGATACTCAATTTGAACTAGACAAAATATGTTTTTTTTTCTAGATAAGCATTTATACATATAAGCATGACACTTATTATTTACTTAAAAATATTTGGATTAAATTTAAATAATGTTTCTTACATTGAAAATATAGTATGGATCAAATTTATTGAATCTTGGCATACTTTATATGTTATTGTTGCATGACAAACAACTATTAAGTATGTCTATTAAATGCTTAGTATATAAACTATAATAAAAGTGTGATACTCTTTTATTTAACCTGTCAATGATTTTATACTAATACAATGAATGAGTTTACTCTAATGAAATCTCATTTGAAAAATGTGGAAGCATAGAGAATACACGTGACTATATGCCCCATTTTAAGGTGAAGAATATTCCAAAAAATAATTCATCTCAAAAGAAAGGGCCATGCACATCGTGTGTAATATAGACAGTAATAAAACATGTTATAATTATGAAATAACAATTTAAAAACATGTATATAATAATCAAAATATGTTATCACATAAATCTCAATAAAAATATGTATCCCAATAAATATAGGCCGTAGTTGAAGATTTAAAATTAAGGGTGTAAAAAGGGAGGGGAAAATAATGAAACATGTTATAATTATGAAATAAAAATGTAAAAACATGTATATAATAATAAAAATATGTTATCCCATAAATATCAATAATAATATGTAACCCAATAAATATAGGCCATAGTTGAAGCTTTAAAAGTAAGGGTGTAAAAAGGGAGGGACAAATAATATTCCACAATGGTACCCAATAAAGACAGACAATTCTTATGTCCCATTGTAACAACATGTATCAATAATAAAAAAAGGTATAAAAATAAGTGTACCGAATATAGTAAACCCCTTATGAATAAGATGCATGAAGCATGTGAGGTGTTTGCCCATCTAATATAAATAATGTAGGAACAATAAACACATGGCTATATCATGCCCCTAATTAAAAAAATAGGTGATAAGCAAAACATTAGTAAAAATGAGGGACAAGTTATATGATGTGATGTTACTAAAAAGAGGGACAAATGATATGGCCCAATATAACCATAAGATCTAACAATGAAGCACACACCAATATTATGCCCAAATAGATTTATGGTAGAAACCATGGAAATGTAGGTAACAAGCATAATATACCACATACATTAGTACATGATGGAACCAATAATATAATAACATAAATAATATGTTGGGGTAATATTTAATGTGCACTTATCATAAAGTTAAATAAGTTTAGATTATATATTGTGTGATTTGATACATTTTTCTAGGCTTAGAATAGGAAAAGGAAAAATATTTAATGCGCATATTAGTGTGCCACCTATAAGTGGGCCAACCACATGTGTATATTATGTGGAAAATAGGGAAAGGGGAGAAAAAAATTGACTTTGCTATAAATACTCCTCATCTCTTTGTACATGTTTAGGCACTAGAAAAATAGTCTTGGAAAAATTTGAATTTATGAAATATAAGTTTGTGACTATATTTGCTTGTTCTAGGGCTTTGAAAAAATAATTCAATTTTATTGAATTATATATATATTTAAGAAAATAATATAATTCTCCATAACCTTATAAACCCATCAAATACCAATAGAAAATAATGGAATCACATGGGGGCTTATGTTAATATTATATTATTATCAACAATCAATTTGTGGTTGCAAACATTAATGGAATGATTTTTGGTACTAGCATAAAAAAATATATTGTAATAAGATAAAATTATTCAAATATACTATTTACCCTAGAATTTAGCTAAGTATAACCAAGACCAAGAGTGTGTGCATGTGATAGAATAAGGTTGAGCCCTGTACCAGTAGCCCAAGAGAGTAGTGGCCTATGCAAAACTAAACATTTCATGCATGTGTACCCAATAAGGGTTGAAATTAAGCAAGGAGTGAGATGAAAATACTAATTCCATGTGAAAATACAATAAAAAAATATAATTGAGACACACAAAGACCACATGTTTCTAAGAACTGTAATAGAGATCGTAGAGGATGAATGGAGAGATTTATGACTGATTGATTGATTCTAATAGGCAATTGGGAAGTGGCGAAAGATGATGAGAGAGATAACTTGGAGAAGAAAAATACATTTAATTTTTATGTGGAGGATGAAAATTAAATTTATTTGAGATACCAAGTGGTACACAAGGTTGTGGAATGCCTATATAAGGCAAATATTTGGGAAGGAATAATGGAGCTAAAAAAATGATAACAAAGTATTGCCAAATTGTAGAATGATCGATCAACAAGCAAGGAACCATTATTATAATGGTTACAAAGTCTTAAAGGAGACAAATAGAAGAGTAAATCGATGTTTTCAAAATATAGTTATAATTTTAAAGAGAGAGAAATGCTTAGATATCCTATGACAATATTAAGTGACTTTGAGCTCCATTGTGAACATTGTATTCATGGACTTTTAAGGAGTGAACAATGTTGATGTTATTAGCACAATTATTTGTCATGGTTAAATAATGTTGTTAAATGTTTTTATTTTATTTAACATTGTTGTGTTTATTAAATAAATTGATACTTAATAAGATTAGTGTTGTTGTGCCTTTGTTTATATGAGTACATACTTGTTCCATGCATTGTTAAGATAGTGTAGAGAAGGCTCTAAGTAACCCTATGTGTGTGAGGCACACACATGACTATGAGAATGAGACCATTTCCAACTAACCTTAACCCTCCCTAGTTTCCCTCTCCATGCCTTGGGTAAACACATAAACTGAAACTCACATGATGTACTGGTGCATAAAGTAGAATGGTTTGTGCATAAAGTAGAATGGTTAAGTTTTGGAATGCATAAAAAAACTAGCATGTGGGTGACCCCTAGACTAGAAAAAATTTCAGTTTTGTATTTAGGACCTGATCAAATTTTGCTGCTACAATGGTGAGTAGAGATGATGTACTAGATTTCATTATAAAATATCAGGCATTGGTTAGAGTAGCTAGAATTTTTTAAAAAAGAATCACCCTATTTAAATGATGAGTAGAATAAAAACATAAATCAAACCTAAGAAAACAATTCTCACCTACAACCCTATAAAGTCACCTAAAGGGTAACCTTTTGATTTATTGATACTGCTACTTTCACTAATTTTATACCAAAGGCAAGTATTTGGCAAGGTGTTAGCGTTGTCTATGCAAGACTAGTCTCTTCCTAAGGTTTAAGTGCTTAAAGGTTATGTATATGGAAATAACTTAAATTAAATGACATTAATGCAAACTACATGAAAGAACTCTAAAATTATAGAGGAAACTTTCCATACTTTTTTTGAATTGAATGTGTACACACTAAATTGAAAGGCACACACATTTATAAGAATTTAATGAAATGAAATACACACAAATAAAAAATGAACTAGCTAACAAATAAGATACTTATTAAGAACCTCACTCACATAATAACTGGATAAAACCACTAATTGAATCATATATTAGCTAAAACACACATTACACACATATTCCTTTTGAGGGAGGAATAACTTCAATCATGGGCCACTTCGAGGGGGATACATCCTTTGAGAAAAACTCAATTACAATTTATTTGTATTTATTTATATGTATTACAATAGCCTATACCCCTCTATTTATACTACTTCTAATCTATCCCACTCATCATTTCTATGCATGTGAGATTATTCCTCTAATATAAATATTCATTAATATTCATTCTACTATTAATTTCCTCTATTCTACCCCACAATATGCATTATATTACCCTCTCTAAGTATATTAAATTATATCCCCCTTGACATGGTTCATCCTTGAAACATTCAAATAATTACATATCAAAAAAATATAGAATACCAGATAGAGGTACATCCATGTGTCCTTTTATGCTTCCACTTTTTTCACCTATGCTCAGATATGAGCATGTATATCAATAGAGTGAACATGAGAATTATAATTGAAGGTTGAAGTGAAATTTGAAGCATGATGATTAACATATCAAAGTGGGAATGAGGGTGCACAAAATAGGTTGCATGGTGAGCCAATTCAGGATACATGTCATCCCACTTAACATTATTATTTACACACATTGTGTTAGAGTGATGTGTGTATTTAAAGGAGTTAAAGTTGTGTTTCCATATAGGGGATTTTTTATTTCCTATTGGAGCTCGTTAGGATCCTGTATTGGCTCTTCAAGTGCCTACTACTGAAATAAATCCATATACCAAATGCTACAAACATCCTCCAAATCTATCCATGCATCTATTTCCTCTCCATATTGTGTGGTTATATGGGAGTGAAGCTCAAATATATATAAATTATCATGAATATTACTATTGAATTTATCCATAGCATTGCTTAATTAGTGCATTTCTCTAGACAAAATGGAAAACTTCATGACAACCAAAAGACAAACTCAACAACTATTTTTTTTTTTTTACAATAGTATTAGTTAGTGAAACTGTGATAACTTTTGATTTAATTAATTAAATTAAAAAATAAAAACTATTATGGAAAACTAAAATAGAGGCACACAAAACCCATAAAAATTTTGGTGATTTTTTTATAATAGTACCAGTTAGTAAAATTCCAATAACTTTTGATTTACTTAATGAAATTGAAAAATACAAACTGTTCTAGAAAGTTGAAATAAAGGCACAAAAAACATAGAAAAATTTTGGTGAAATTATTTCTCATTTAAGAGTAGCATGCAAAAGAGAATTCAGTTTTTTTTTACAATACTAACAGTTACCAAAACTACAAGAACTTTCACAATTCTAAATGAAATCTAAAAATTCAAATTGTTTTGAAAAGCTGGATTTGAGGCTAATACAATTAATTTTTTTTTTGACATGATTGATTATGGTTTAAGATGTGTGTATGAGAATATTCATAATTTTTGAGGAAAAAACATAAATCTACACTTGTAAATGGTAGATTTTGATTGCAGATTCTAACTATGACAAGAGAACGAAATATAGATCTGACTTTTAAAAACCTCCATGATGCAATGGAGAACTTAGATTTACTCCATGAAGCTCCAAAATATGTCTTCAATAATAACACTAATACACATAAATATCCCTAGAAAGAGCTTTGATACCGGATGTTAAAAACTTCACTCACACAATAATTGAATAAAAACACTAATTGACTTATATATTAGCTAAAACACATATTACACCCATAATTCATTTTGAATAAGGAATAACTTTGATTGCGGACCACTTTGAGGGGGCTACCTCTTTTCAAGGTTAAATTGCAATTGATTTGTATTTTCTTAGATGCATTACAATAGCCTATGTACCTCTATTTATATTACTTCTAATCTATCCCATTCATCCTTTCTATGAATGTGAAATTATTTCTCTAATATACTATTCACTACTATTCATTCTACTATTATTTTTCTCTATTCTAATCCCCAATATGATAGGTATATTACAATACTAGACTACCAAATGCATGTGAGTGGACCCTATCTCAGTTGGACTGGAGCTTGAGTCCCCTCCTTTCTCAAGAAAAAAATTAAACCAAATCAACTCTTATTGATTCGAATATAGAATGAAATCAATTTCTAGAGATATATTACAATATGATCTAAAATTGCCCTCAACACAGTAGATTATAATACTTTATTCTATCCTAAATTCTAGAATATTGATTATTGATTGTTGATCCCCTCCAAAACCTATAACTTATCTCTTAAACAAAGAAGGTTGAAAATATCTACTAGTATCTAGAGGTTACAACCATAAATCTATGGTTATTCCTAGAATGCAACAATCCTAAACAACAATACTAAGCAAAAAGAATATTAGACATTAAAATAATATGGAGGAAATAGAAATACAATGATCAAATTAAAATGAGTTTGTTACACCTTAAATTTTGTCAAACTGATTTCCGCCTTTGGTTGAGTCAGTTATAAGTGGTTGGATGTCGAGAGCTTAACAAAACTAACAAACAAACACCTACAACAATTTTTCTAGGTGAGTTGTAAGTATTTAATATAGGTAACCTTCCTAGTTATTATGGATCTATCATCCATGCTATGGGTAAATCACCTAGTTGATATAGGTTGTACACATTTTCTATGTGTTGTACACAACCAGTTGTTATGTGTTGCAAATAGTTGTTATGAGTTGCACATAACTAGGTTCTACATGTTGCTATTAAAGTAGATGGATATTTTATGCTTCATATTTTTAGGTTAAACACACCTTGCATAATGTATATTAAATTTATTCTTCACTCTCCACTAGTAATGCCATTAACATTCAAGCTATTAAATCATACTAGTTTATATAAAGATAACTAGTTTTAACTTAAAAAATGTGCATATAAGTTATTCATTTAAAATTTGAATATATCATCATTATGTAGGCCAAAGGAGTGTGAATAAAAACATAGGAAGGTATTTTATAAAATACTATGAAGCAAGATGAGGGACATTTTTTTATCATCATTGAGCCCTATTCACATCAATGGCTATCTTCCAAGAATTTATTCTTTGTCTTGTCATAGTTTTGAACCTCTAAAGTAAATCCCTTACTTAGTGGGGTATTTTGAAAATTAAAAATCATCCTTAGAAATGATTGATCATTTTTTAATATTGATTCGTCTATCCTCCTTATTCTATGGAACCTACACATCTTACATGGATTGTTGCATCCTATTGAATACAACTACTTGTTTCTAGAATCACTTGTCTAGCCTAAGACTTGTGATAGACACTACACACTAAACCTCATTGTGCTCATGTTAAGGATGGGCCTGATTCCTTTGAGTCTAATTATGTTGATGTTTTTATTTAGGTGAGTAGGGTGGAGGTTTAAAATCCCCTTGTGATGGTGGTGTGGCACCTTTTTCTTTACTATTCTGTTCAGCCTAAAGTTTGCTATTAATATGCTCTTTGACATCAAGTTTCATTTACAATGTATGCCTTCTACCTTGTGACCTCCAAGGTCTGTGGAGAGAGGAGGTGAACATCAATGACTAAATTTAAATTTATCCCAATGGTGAACTAGTTTACTTGTAACTTATTATCTTGAAGGAAGTCAACATACTATAATAGGTCCAAGAACTAGTTATCATATATATCCACCATGTTTTCTCTTTATTTTTAGTCATGGAACTTATCAAGCTCTAAACCACTCTAAAAATAGATACCAATATAAAGTCTCTACATCCAACTAAGTATTTTTCTAATCATGCTTCCATGAAATCTAAACTATTCCTCTTAGAAGGTGGATGCTAAAATAGGCCTTAACATAGCTCTAACATGAGAATAGGCCAATACACTTAGCTAGGATCATAAGACAAGTCTCTACCTCAAAATTATCTATAGTTTTAGTGGAACTGAAGCCTTTATATATATTTGGTCTCTAGTATAATGTATATGGAGCATGGCCACATTGGAGTCTCTCTTTTCCTCAAGGTCTTGTAGGGTGTCATGTTTGATCATTATAAAATGAATAAAAAATAGATCTATGACTTTAAATCATGATTTGAAAAACTAAGCCTAAAGGAGAATGACAGTTGATTTCCCTTGGGTTGTAGTCTCCAAAATTTTAATATGTTTCAAAACTATCTTGGGGAAATTCATGAAGGCAAGAGAAAAAATTCTATAAATCTAACTCAACCTATTATAATGGTGGAAAAAATAATATATGTTGGGTATGAATCCACTATTCATAGGTCATAATTCATGGTGACATGGCATGCAGATGATGTGGCATGTAGGTGAGTAGATGAGCTGGCATGAAGGTGATGTGGTAGGGGGGCCCATGGAGGGTCCCAAGATGTGATCAAGTTAAGGTGACAGGTGTGGGGCATAGTAATCCACTAGAGGACATGTGTTTTATCCTTAGTGAGTCACATGTGGGTTTTCACATGGTGAAAAAGACAAAGGGTCATGCATAGGTCAAATTTTTAATGGGACCCATGACTCACGTGTGTAGATAAAGTCAAAATGTTATTGCAACACCTCTTGAACTTGTGTGGTCACATAGAAGAAGAAGACAAGATGAGCACTATTGCATATTACCCTTACATGTGTGAGTGGGGCACAATTATAGGAGTCACATGGGGTGGCTTAGATCTTGTCTAGAGTAGAGCATCTACTCTGTTGACCCTTGGAGATGAATATAAGAAGAAAATTATTGAGTTTTTGGACTCACTTGTGAAAGTAGGGAGAAAATTTTGGATCCACGTGGAGGTGGCACATGTTCTTGTCTAAAGTGAAGATGCTTTGAAGACTTTTGCACATGGTGACAAACACCTTTGGAGATCACATGACACCCCATTCATGTGTGGGTCAAATTTATAAGGGGTCATCATGAATTTTCTCCCTCCCTCTCTCTCTCTCTCATGTAAAATGATATAAAGCATTGCATTCTCTTTGTATTTAGTGAGAAGTACATTAGGGGCTATCCACTTTTGGATCATTGTTTTAGGTTGGAGCTTGAAAGGCATGGAAGCTTAGATGACCTAGATGTTTGGGTTTTAAGCATCATTCATGCTTAGGTGGTTGGATCATGTAAGGCTTAGATTAGAGCGTGGATCACCTAGTTTGTTAAAGCATGGAGATACTTGAGGTTAGAGGTTAGAGCCTAAAAGGCTATGTTAGCTTGGCTCACCTAGTTAGAGATTGGAGGCTTGCTAGCTCAGCTCATGGAGATAGAGATTGAAGATATAAAACTCACCTTGGATGCTATTTATTTTAGCATCATGATGGAGTTGCTTGTTATAGCTTGGAGGTTGGAGCCTGTAAGGATTGGTTGCAAGCTTAGTTCACCTAAGTGCTTGTAAACACTAGAAAAGAGTTGTTGAGAGGAGATGATGTTTTAGAGAGAGTTTTGTTGATGAATGTGAAGTTTGGATGCGTGATTTGCCCCATGGTTTGTCCCTAGTTGGTTTAGAAGGGTTTCCATGTATATCTTGTATAATGTGTTCTATCTTGTTTTATGTTTTTTGTAGCTTGTTTTAATTATACATTTAATTCTTGCACATGTTTTAGGATTAAGCTTTTAACATATTGTAGGGTGTCATGTTTGATCATTATAAAATAAACAATTAATAGATATATGAATTTAAATCATGATTTGAAAAACCAAGGCTGAATGAGAACAACAATTGATTTCCCTTAGGTTTTAGCCTCAAAAATTTTAATATGTTGCAAAAATATATTGGGGAAACTCATAAAGGAAAGATAAAAAAAGCTCTATGAATCTAACTCAACTTATTCTAATGGTGTAAAAAATAATATAGTGGCTATGTATCATGATATGACATAGAATTTTGTTCATTGATGTTTTTTTAATTCTTGTAAATGACATGAGGGTGTGTGTGTGTGTGTGTGTGTGTGTAATTTGGTCATTTTGATGATTGTTGGGAGTATCTAGAGTGGATTAAAATTGTAAGATAAGAGGAAAATACATGTGAAATGTTTCCTCTTTGGATCATTCCCCTTCATTTAGCCATATGGATAAGTGTTGGGAAACATTATATAAATGCAAATAAGAGGATTTGTAATAGACAAAAAGGTTTCACTAACTGTCATTTCAGTTATGTAATCATCATTTTAAGCATGTGGTAATTACAATGGTCTATGGATCATGGCCACACTAGAGTCTCTCTTCTTCTCATGGCCATGTTTGATCATTCACACACACACACACACACACACACACACACACACACACACACACACACACACACACACACACACACACACACACACACACACACACACACACACACACACACACACACACACACACACACACACACACACACACACACACACACACACACACACACACACACACACACGCATGCATGCACACATGCATGCGTGCACACACACATGCACGCACGCATGCACACACACACACACACACACACACACACACACACACACACACACACACACACACACACACACACACACACACACACACACACACACACACACACACACAATACATGTGGATTAGAATTGTAAGAGAAGAGGAAAATACATGTGAAATGTTTCCTATTTGAATCATTCCCCTTCATTTAGCCATATGTATAAGTGTTGGGAAACATTATATCAATGCAAATAAGATGATTTTAAATAGTTAAAAATGCTTGGCTAATTGTCATTTCAATTACATAACCATCACTTTAACCATGTGGTAGTTTTAAAAATACCCCTTACCTAAAATGATAGTTTTTCATTGGCATAGGGAAAGTAAAGAGAAAGGGCCAAACTAGAGATGATCACTATAATGAATCCTATCAAGGAGATAACATGAGTTATGGGTCATCAAGTACTTGGACTAGTGCTGGTGTAAGGGATAAGGTAGATTTTCATAGCCTCAAGGTCTTATAGTCATCTTTGGACATAAATGTCACATTGAAATATTTTATGGTTCTTACAGTATCTTTCTATTATAAGCCTCTATAAAGGTAAAAGGTATAAGACCAAACTTGGACCATTGACAAGGAATCAGAGGAAATAAGAAGAAGCCTTTATGATAGTGGGGGTAATTGCATATTGTCATGTCCCCTTTTTCCTGGACATTGACAGTCTTGATGATTAGCCTATTATACGACCTTCGTAGGCTAATAAGATGGATAGAGGGTCATAAAGGAGCTTGGATTGACTTTGATTCATAGGATTTCTACATTTGGTTTTCATTCGGGCTCTTTCGGACACAATTGGCATGAGCTCCTACTTTTTAGGGATATTTGATATGCAGCGGAGCGCCTTTATTATGGTATGGTTATGTGCGGAATCACTCCCTGATTCACTAGCTTCGATCGGTTCATCGATCCGACATGTATTGAGGGAGATATTAATATTTGATTGATTTAATCAAATATTAATTATTTAGCCTATTTTTAATTAGAAACCCTAATTCTAATTTAAGAAACCATGGAATATCAGCTGATCTATTGCCAAAGTGAGAGATAGCTTCATCCAGAAGTTATCACAGAATTTCAGGTTTGAGAGATAACTTCACACAGAAGTTATCACAGATATTCCAGGTATTTATTACTTTATGTTTTGATTCAATAAATTATACAGCTAGAGATCTACTGTGCTAGAGACATATATTTCAGATCAGGGGTTGAAAACAGGGAAGTGGTGCTTAATTTGCGGCCATACAGAATCCGTACGGGTTCGTACAGATCAGTGCAGGAACCAACATCGGCGGACAGAGGGTTTCAGTGACCGACATCGATCGAATGAAGACCAACGTCGGTAGAAATCCGACTGGCAGAGACCGACGTCAGCGAGATATTGACCGACGACGGTGACTGTGTGTCGACACAGAAGGGCCGAGACTTTCCAGAACTCAATTTGCACTTCCAGATTTTTAAAGGCAGGGTTTTCAAGACTGTATTTCATATTTATATGCATATTAGAGGACTGCAATTGTAATAATTTACAAGGACAAGTGATACAATCTGTAATTTGTTATTAAAAGACTATATTATTGTGATCTTTCTGAATCTATTCAACAGCGATTATATCTTGGTTCAGATTTTCTTGGTGTTGCTATATTTCCTGTTTAGAAGGGGATATTACAGTGGTATCAGAGCTTATTGTGCAGATAAAGGAGCCCCTAAGTAAGGGACATTACAGTGGTATCAGAGCCAAATTCCTGCCATCCTGTTGGGCACATCAGAGCTAATGTCTTGCCATCCTGTTGGGTAGTTTGGGTAGATTGAATCAGCGAAGGATCATGATGCCTTCATATACTCAGAAACAGTGGGACAATGATATGAAGAAGCTGGAACACAGTTTGAAGCAGTTGGATGAAACCCAGAAGAGGATGAATGAAATTCTTTCATATCCTACATCCAAAAACAAACCCACACGGTATATGACAGCGAAGGAGGAGTGGGAGTTAGTACCACCTCGAATTCAGAAGTTGTTGCCTTTTGATCGCTTTGTTAAGCATAGGAGAGAGCACTACAGATCACTTCGATGAAAGAGTAGCATGTCCCATGATTATTATGATTATGAGATAGGAGATAGTGAAGATGAGGATGAGTTTGATGCTTGCACTCAGAGTGTACAGGGGTGCTCAGATGTTAGTGCACTGAGGGTTGATGATCTCTCAGTTACGACAAAGATTGTAGAAGAGTCCCAAGATCCGATTATTGTAGATGATACTCAGGAGATTGCAGTGGACAATTTTGAGGACTTAGTTTCACCGGTTGTTTCTTTCCATATGGAAGAATTAGACAGTGATGCTACAGTTGTTGATACTCCATCTGTTGATATGAGCTTTGGCATTGATTTACAAAGTATGGATGATCATTTGTATATTGAGGTGGTTGGTGATGAGTACATTCCTGCAGTTGTTGCTGAGGAGCACGTTGATGAGGCTGATACACGTATTCAGGATTTGGGAGTACCTGATTCTGATGAGCGGGAGATACCAGTGGAGTCGAGTCTCTAGATTGATTATTCTCACACAGATGACAGTGTGGTACAGTTGGTTGTGCCACCTTTACAGAGAGATCAGTTGGGGTGTGTGGGGGAGTATGTTGATGCTTCCACATATAATTTCTACTACACTGAACCATTCATGGAGTATTTATTGGATAGTGCAGGTGTTCGTCTGGACTCACATAAGATGACAGAAGGTGTTCTGATCCGAGGTTCTAGTGCTATTAGTAGATTGGGTGAGGGGATTTTACGAACCCTTTCTACTATGTTACCTTACAGGGATGTTGAGGTATTGTTTGTTGAGCTGAGATTGGAGCCATCCATTGAGTCCCAGTTTGGCAATAGTGTGCCAGTAGCAGAGTTTGGGGGTTCTTACCAGCATCATACGGTGAGGTATGCTCCGTATTTTTCTTTGCATTTAGAGATTAGTTTTGGTGTCAGTGACTCAGGGACCCATGATTGTCATATCCACGGTCCAGTTGGGTGTGGGTATCAGTTAGACAGGGACTTGAATTTTGACAGAGTGGATGTTTTAGTTGGCTTGAGTTCCACAGTGTGGTTTCTTCTACCGGCATCTACAGTTGGTCTTCAGATAGTTGTTTGGGTGTCGAGTGCAGTTTATCAGTTGCTAATTTTGATACTGTTGATGCTATTGCTGTTGATGATTTATTCACATAGGTTGATTGGTGACATGATGAATGTTACACAATTGTTTCCTTGGGATCCAGGTGGATCGAGTAGTTCATTGTTCCGAGATTGCTTGGGGACAAGCAATTTTCGGAGGGGCGGATTGTCATGTCCCCTTTTTCCTGGACATTGACAGTCTTGATGATTAGCCTATTATACGACCTTCGTAGGCTAATAGGATGGATAGAGGGTCATAAAGGAGCTTGGATTGACTTTGATTCACAGGATTTCTACATTTGGTTTTCATTCAGGCTCTTTCGGACACAATTGGCATGAGCTCCTACTTTTCAGGGATATTTGATATGCAGCGGAGCGCCTTTATTATGGTATGGTTATGTGCAGAATCACTCCCTGATTCACTAGCTTCGATCGGTTCGTCGATCCGACATGTATTGAGGGAGATATTAATATTTGATTGATTTAATCAAATATTAATTATTTAGCCTATTGTTAATTAGAAACCCTAATTCTAATTTAAGAAACCCTAATTAGGGCAAGCACATCCTTTTGAGGGTATAAGGGTTTCTCATGGAGGTCGTTGTTCATATGCATAGAATATTGATATTGATTTTGAGAATTTCTTCTGTGAAGACTGAGCCTAGGGTTCAAGGATTCCATTTGCATTGGAGAACGTTCCCTCTTCAGTGTGTGCAATTAAGAGGCTATGGAATATCAGCTGATCTATTGCCAAAGTGAGAGATAGCTTCATCCAGAAGTTATCACAGAATTTCAGGTTTGAGAGATAACTTCACACAGAAGTTATCACAGATATTCCAGGTATTTATTGCTTTATGTTTTGATTCAATAAATTATACAGCTAGAGATCTACTGTGCTAGAGACATATATTTCAGATCAGGGGTTGAAAACAGGGAAGTGGTGCTTAATTTGCGGCCATACAGAATCCGTACGGGTTCGTACAGATCAGTGCAGGAACCGACATCGGCAGACAGAGGGTTTCAGTGACCGACATCGGTCGACTGAAGACCGACGTCGGCGAGATATCGATCGACGACGGCGACTGTGTGTCGACACAGAAGGGCCGAGACTTTCCAGAACTCAATTTGCACTTCCAGATTTTTAAAGGCAGGGTTTTCAAGACTGTATTTCATATTTATATGCATATTAGAGGACTGAAATTGTAATAATTTACAAGGACAAGTGATACAATCTGTAATTTGTTATTAAAAGACTATATTATTGTGATCTTTCTGAATCTATTCAACAGCGATTATATCTTGGTTCAGATTTTCTTGGTGTTGCTATATTTCCTGTTTAGAAGGGGATATTACAGTGGTATCAGAGCTTATTGTGCAGATAAAGGAGCCCCTAAGTAAGGGACATTACACATATTTACTTGAAAAGAAGAGAGATGGAATTGGAACTTGTTATGACATGAAAATGGTGATTGGACATGAGGATCTAAGGTGGAAGATGATGGATTCATAATATGCATTGATGGTAGATCAACACGCTCATATTATCACCATGAGAAAGGGTGGTGAAAGAGAGGAAGCTCCATGACTAAGTGTTGGAGGGCATGGATAGAAAGTGCATGATGATTGAGTTCATTTTTTAGTTAGATAAATATCTTTCACTACTTGGGGAGAGGCACAGGGGTTGCAATCTAGATTGAAAATAGTTTATCAAGTCGTAATGAGTGATATAAATGTTGTGTTCTCATATAATGTGGCTACATTCCATAATCTAGGTGTTGAAGGCATGTGATAATATTTTTTTTGTGAGATTGTGAAAAAAAAAACTAAATATATGAAATATTTGATCCCATATTATTTTGCTCATTTGTATAATATTTTCCATTATATGTTATAGGATGTCAGTATGTGATATCCATTTTTCATCAAAAATGTGAGTCAAAATATGTCTTAATTTCATGTGCTAATGGATAATGTAAAAATGTGGCAAAGTAGGAATCTCATGAAATATGAAATGTGATAAAAATCTAAGCAATGAAATAAGTTTTAAAAAACATTAATTTCACTAATTTTTTAATTCCACAAATAATTTGACAAAATGGTGAAATGTATGATAACATTTGAGGTGGTTGCTCATGAGTAAATCCCAATTAATACCTGAAGTCTTATAATTAAAAAACTTAATGAGCCTTTAATGTGTTAATAAAATGAGTCATATCTAAAGCATATTTATAAAATCAATAAAGATGAATAATATGTGGTCAAGTGATAGAAATTTCCATCTAAAGAAAATTGGAAATAATAAATTAAAAAAATAGAAAGGCACCACATAAGATGATAAGAATCATTATCATAAATCGCTAATTAGTTGTTAAGGTTAAGAGATTTAGACATTGAAAGGTTTATGATCCTTATTTTATAAAGATGTGGTTTGGGTTAACTAGTGAATAAATTAGTTTATTACATAAATGTTATAAGATGTATTAAAAAGTAAGAGTGCTTACCTTTTTATAGATTTTTTTCTATTTAGTAGGATCCATTAGAACCATTAGTCACTATGAAGATTATGTACTTGTATGGAAAGGAAGGCAGTCCACCAATGATAGATAATATCCCTTATACACCAATATACTAGCTTACTAGACTAAAACTCTATTGATTGTGAGACAAACGATGAAGTTTTAACTTTCAACTAGATTAAGGGAATGCCAATGATTTTGATCATGTATTTTTGGTTTTGATTTCAATATATATATATATATATATATATATATATATATATATATATATATATATATAATTTTTGGATATTTAGATTTTAAGTTTTGTTTCTTTATTATTTTTTAGTTTTTTATTGACCTTCTCCATATGGATTTGGAAGATCGACAATGGTTTTATAATATAAAGTTATTAAGAGAGCTTTCACCTAGCCATATAAAGGGAAGCCTAAATGGTAGGATAATCCTACACTTACACTTTATCAAAGAGTGTGATCTTGAATTTGACGTAAGTATGCCTCAAAGGGGAAAATAAGAGTATGAAAAATAGGGATTGTGAATATTAAATAAGCAAAATATGATAGTATAATGATGGAAAAATATGATGGTATAATGATGAAATTTTAGTAATTGGACACTAGAGGGGAAATTTTGGATTTATAAATGATTAGAAATATAAGATTTGAAGGTACATGTGAATGTAATGTAATGTGGGGGTGTATGAGTATGGTGGAAAACCTAAGTGGGTAAGAAATGGAAGGAAAGAGGGTGAGTGTTTCAATTAGACTATATATGTAGGCCAAGGAAGTTAAAAGATTTATTTAGGTAAAATGAATATGGAAAGAAGGTAATAAGAATTGAAGTGGATAAAGGGAGACCTAAGTGGATGACTAATAGATGAAATGCAAGATAAGGAATGGAAATAAGAACTCAAGGGTACCCAAATGGATCCAAGGGGTGATGAATGAAGAGAATAATATTAATAAAATTATGCAAGAAAAGAAATGCTAAAAAAATATTAAACTTTATTAGAGAATAAAATGATACACAAAAAGACACACACAAATTATACATAAGATTTTCACTTAGAAAAATTATTTCAAGGAAAACCTAACACATCAACCTTAATTATTAATAGTAACTCATTCAAATGGTATTATAATAAAATGGGGACAAATAATGGAATTAGAAACCATTCATGCATACCATGGATATACATACCATGGGTTGTAAACCATGGGCTAAAACCACCCATATGCATCCATAACCACATATAAGGGGTGTAAATTATGTATATTATATTAAAAAATTCAAACATTCTCCCAATTGTTGAGCATTTTGTATAGGGAACCACAAATTGAAGTATTTATGGCCTTCTTATAGAAAAAAGTGGGGCACAATAAGGGAGAGGACCCAATAGTTGAGTGGGGTCTAATACTTGATGAGAGGGTAGTTGAGGGTATGGGGCCCAACTCTAGAACATATTTTTTATTATAGTTAGATGAATATATCATTAATTACAAACACATTTTTACCTAATACTTGAACATTAATATTCTCCATAGATTCATAAAAAATATTTAACATGTACACTAGATACTATAGTATTATTAGTACGTAATATTTTAATTACAAATGTCTGAGTTGAGGATTTGCATAGATAAATTTACAAATATGAAATTCAGCAATATAAATTTTATATTGCTTTTCAAATACAACATGTCCTTTCACACAATCAAAATTCATAATCCTATCAACTTAATACAACTTGTGAATTTTTTAAAAACAACTTGTTCAACTATACATCCACTTTGTGTAGGTACAGGTTCATTCATGCCCAAAATGGCATCCTCATTATGACCATGAGGAGATTTTGGCTATTATGATAATGAATAGTAATTAAATCATGAAATCTAGATTCATAAAAAATATATTACCTTCAATACCTTTCGGAGTGCTTCCTACATGATGCTCTTGAGTATGGAAAATGGGTTTTTATTTTTTTAATGCCTTTGAGGTTGTTGAACACACAGACTGCAAACAATTTTTTACAAAATCAATAGGTAAAGTCAGATCTTGAAAAAATAAAATTTATAGTGAAGTTGAGAACCTTCATAAGAGATTTAGTCTGAGAAAAGGAACATTTTTCTTGGGAAGTTTTATGCGTTTACCCAAACCCGACTAAAGAAACATAAAATGATATAACAAGTAAACAAAAAGAAAAATAGAGAGATTTCAAAAAAAACGCCCACAAACGTTAAATAGTCTATACTACCACATAAACCTTTATAATTTAATGATTGTCATGTTTTTGTTCAACATCTTGGCCAATGATTCTAACACCAAC
This sequence comes from Torreya grandis, assembly GCA_037957365.1. Classification (NCBI taxonomy): domain Eukaryota; kingdom Viridiplantae; phylum Streptophyta; class Pinopsida; order Cupressales; family Taxaceae; genus Torreya; species Torreya grandis. The sequence goes on along the minus strand of JARHVA010003331.1, from coordinate 440,611 downwards.
ATTGCCATTTGATGTTTTACAAACTAAAGATATACATAGATTTGTTAATCACATTGTTGATATTGTTTATATATTTCTTCCCTTACAACATATCATGGACAATCAGAATTAAAACACTCCAAAACGATACAACATATCATGGACAATCAGAATTAAAACACTCCAAAACGATGAAATATCTTATATGCATATCATTTCCTTATATGCTAAACTCATAAGATATTTCTTATCAAAATTAAACAATGAGGTATTTGGATAGTCTTAAAAAAAAAACTCAAATCCTCCATATCCATATTGGGTAATATAATCTTACACAAAATGTTACATAAAAAAATATTAGGCTTAGCTTAGTTAAAACTATGAAAATAACCATCACAAAACAAGGAAGAATATTCAAATGTGACACTTGATCCCAATGTAAATATGGAAAGACAAACTATTAATCTATAAAGTAATCCAATGAAATGCACAAAAACTTCTCATAAAACAAATAAATATAATATTATGAAACTACTACAAAATTAATACTTATTTGATTTGAGTAGAAGAGTCACTTCTACAAGTCTCAAAGTGTAAATTATAATTAAGCCTTCTTAAAATAAACTAACACATAACATAAAAGTTGTCAAATATTTTAGCTAAGAACTCTTACTCAATACTACTTCATTATTTACCATAATTGAAATCAACTTATAAGGAACAATAGACTCCTCTAATATAAAATCTAATACAACTCAATCTCTAGCACTCTTAAGAACAAGATTACACATAATGATGAAGCTTAAAAAATGCATACATCATAGGTGATTGGAATGTAGCAAATATAGTTATAAACATATAGCAAGAGAAAAAGAAACACTTGTTGATATGAAGACTTGTGAACAAAATAAGGAAGAAAACTTTACCTAAAAAAAATGGTAAGTTTTATTTATTTATTTAAATGAATAATAAAAGATAAAATCCACGTTTAAAAAGTATAATGCCCAGTTTGGATATTTAAAAGCATAATGCTCATGTTTAGTTCTTTGGATAATAATTATCTAGTTCTTTGGATTATGCTAAACCTATGTCTAAAAGCATAATCTCAGTACATTGCAAGATTCATCTCAGTTCTTTGGATAGCTTTTAGATATGGGCATTTGGATAGAATTGAAGTGGGTATTTGCAGTTTTTTTTTTTAAAAGCGAAGACTGGAAAATATTATTCTGATTATTTGTTACAAGTTATTTAAGCAAAAATTATTCGTGAGTGTCTAAAAACATACAAGAATTATGATATTTGTAAAAATGGTTAGTGCACTTTAAGGTTTTAGTAAAACTCACAAAATTTCTAGTATATGAGATGTTTTATAAGACTATTAATTCATTTTATATATTAATAAATGCATTGTATGTATATCCTAAGAATACAACAAAATAATTGCAAAGAGATAAATGTAAAAGCTTAATAAATACAATCCAAGGATTAATTGTATTTATACGAGTGAAAATATATCCATAAATAGTGACCTAGCATAATAGGCATGAACACGATGTACAAATTTTGTACAGTCTTCCATGTTGAGAGCAAACTTTCCTCAACAAGAACCTAGAACCTACAGGGAACAATCAGAAATATTGAACATTAACACTTCATATAAAATACAATACAATCAAAGAAGGAAAAAAAATGAAACTATAAATCAATTTGCTGCATTACAAGATCCACATGACAAAAGTATAAATCCAGAAGAAAAAATATTGATTGGAAAAACAAACAAACTAATACAAGAAGAGTTCACATCTTAATCAGTAAAAATTTAGATATAATATCTCAAATGTTGATAGGGATGATTACCAACTAATATATTATCACTCTGGGTTTAAAGAGACCAAACACAACTCCATAGAATAGAGGTCAAATAAAACCCCTGGTTGTATTTTATTTGGATTATAGAATCTTTTCACCTTAACAAGGAGTTTCATGAACAAGGTTGATTTGAAAAGGACCTACCTGTTAAGGGGCGGAAGCAAGTTCTGTCTTGAATTGTCTTCCAGCAAACTCTCTGAGAAAGGCCAATATTTTCTAAAGTTCACACTTGTGACTTTGCCCACATATCCCCTGCAAAACATATGATCCTAGATGTGGTCACGATCTGAGACATTCATATCGAATTAAAAAAATCATAGCTTTAAAACCTACACAATAAAATTGTGAAGAATTGCTGCATTGGCACATGCTACGTGGTAGTGCCAACAATGGCCACAATAGCCCTCCAGTGTGTCCACCGTGAAGGCCCTTCTTTGTGGACGGCACATTTGGAAACAAGCAATATGTGGAAAGTAGCGAGAGATCTGATAGTCATTGCTCACCGCCTGTAAACCGAAACAGTCCACACATCCGCTATTATGCCGATGATTTTATTATGCTCGCCTTCCCTGTCGTTTATGTCCTGAATAAGTTTGTGAATGACAAAAGGTGCCATGCTATTTTCTTCCCTTTCAACAGCAGCACAAATGTAAACAGCCCTCTAATATAATACAGGGATGGGCTCTTTGAAATCCAAATAATTTAGAGTATCCCTGCTGCTTCCCATCCTCTAAAACTTCTTCTTAGACAGTAGCTGTTCCTTATTTTAAGGTGCAGATATTTTATAAACAGTTTTTTTAATTTTTATAATGCATGAGACCGCAACACTTAAAATTAAATCTCCAGCATGGGACCCCTCTCTTAAACGTGATTACGTGGAGGGATGGGCTTGTTTAATGCTCAAGATAAGATATTTAATGCATGTTGGTAGGGGTTATTGTTTTGACACTTTCAATAAAGTGTATGCATTACATAGGAAGTTTAACTGTGTAATTTTTGGTTGAGTTTTATCAATTGAAGTTTTAATTTTAAATTTTTATTAATAATTTTTTTGAGAATTTAATTATCATCATAGATTTCACTATTTCAAATATCTGTATGACTTCCAAAAAAGTTGTATAAGAACTCTCGCTCTATTAATTGAAGTTTAAATGTCTAATTTTTAATTCTTATTAATAAATTTTTCTATGGGTTTGAATGTCTCAAATATGGATATAACTTTCAAAAAAGTTCTATAATGACTTTGCTCTATTAACTCAAGTATATATGTCTAATTTTTGATTGAGTTCAACTAGCTAAAGTTTAAATGTCTAATTTTTAATTTCCATTAATAATTTTTTGGTGAATTTAATTATCATCCGTTTCACTCTATTAAATGAAGTTTAAATGTCTAATTTTTGGTTGAGTTCTATTAATTGAAATTTAAATGTCTAATTTTTAATTCTTACTAATATTTTTTTGTAGAATTTAATTATTATCAATATGTTTTGATTGTCTCAAGTATCGGTATGACCTTCAAAAATGTTCTATAACGATCCATTGCATGGTAATTGAAACTTTGGCTCTAATTTTGAAGTAGTGGCATAGCATGGTTAAGACACCACATAGGTGCGAAGTTAGGACACATGATTATTGGTTCATCCCCCTTATTGTGTTTCCAATCAAAATTGTAAAATGTTTATAACCATACAACTTCCTTACTTGCATGAGTGACTACAATGTACTCAATTATAGTAATAAATAATATTGACTATTCTACTAAACAAATTAAACACAAATCTAGTTGTAGATCTTAGGTAGTCAATATCGTTAACCTAATCAACATCAAACAAAAAGTTGTACATTTAATACTCATTTTTATTCTCATGTCTTCCATCATAATAGATTACGTAATCTTAAATGTTATGTAAATAAATGAAGATGCTCTTCACAATAATTCAATGTCATTTTCTCAGATTTGACATATATCTATTGACAACTCTCATTGCATGATAAATATTAAATTTTAATATAGAGCATAACATAAATTAAAACTTCCAATAACATTTATATCAAAAAATTTAAAAATATTTGCTATTTTTTAATCTTTAAAAAAATATTTAATATATAATTTTATGCAAAAAGTATTTATAAATTTACAATTTTATATTCAAAACCTCCATAATATTAACTCAATATATTTCCATTGATTCAACTCCAACCTTTTAATTTATTTTGTAGTACGTTCCCCCACAACTTTTGATTTATTTTTTAATTTCTGATTCATTATTATTTGTAATTGAAGTGATAGTCATCATCCAATAAGACAAAGAAAGAACTCGCACACCTCACCATGAATAGCCGTACACCTCAGTTTGGCAACTATGACACAATTTCCATTTTTTTTTTCAAAAATGTAACTAACTAAGCAAGGTTAAAAATGGAAGTGAATGTGGCGGTTACAACTCAAAGTTAACAAGAGTTACAACCCAGGACTTGGCGGGGCACAACGAGCGGTTGAGTAAGAGTAACATTAACATTTACAAATTTCAAAAATATTAAATGTCAAAGATGACGTACGCCATGCAAAGTGCAGGAAATTATTTATCATTTTACCTCCAAAAAAATTTCTCTGCTATTTAAGCAGACTGTCTCTCTATACTTGTAGTGGGTGGCAAGCCAAGCCTATGGCATGCCAAACCTAATAAGTAGCTCTGCCTCAAAGGGAGCGCTTTCATAATCGGTTACCTTCTTCCTCAAGCCCAACCTTTGCTTTGCTTCTCCCACAAGCAAAACCACCTACATTTTAGCACTACGGCCTTTATCCATTTCCTGAATTTGATTGCCCTTCGGCATTTATGTTCAGAGTTTTCTATGGCTACTGGGAAACAAATGAAAATGCGTTTGCTTAGAAGAGTGAATGGCTCCATCAGAAAAGCCCGGGACTACATTTTCCGCAAGTTTTTCAGACGCCATGAAAAAGGTGAGATATGTTTCTTTTGCTTTGCTGAACATTATGCAGGTTTTTCTTGTGTTTTAATAGAAAAGATTGCTTAATTCATTAGAAAGATACAGTTGTAAATCAACAGGGAATGAATGGTGTATTCAAAGTATATGGTTTATTAATTATCATACAGGGCTTCCTTTGATCAAGTTGGTTTTAAGGGACTGTTTAAGCATTTAATGTATTTATACTAGTTAAGTGAGATGAATTCTTCTCGGCATTATATTTGTCTTAAAGATGAGTTTAAGTGGTGATTTAAAAAGTTGCCATGTTAATTCTCAGCCAGTCAATAATTTAATTGCACAGTATTAAAATCTGGTGGGTTGTATAAAAAGTATACTTAAAGACTCTGTCTTTACGTATTCAATATTTAGGGGTTTTATTCAATATTGGTGAATCTGCACTTATACAACATATATAAACATCTTATTTTTGTATTGGAAGGATTTTAATTTTAGGTGAAGAGTATGACACTCCCACTTACACGATTATATATCAAACAACATTTATTATTTATGATATTTAGATTTGTATAAATATTTAAAACTACAAACCAACTATTTTAAGATCCCATGTACTGTTGTTTATTATGTTTTGGTTTGTATAAGGAATTAGTAATGGGTTGTCTCTGTTGGCAGTGAATTCAATTACAGGACTGTGGATGCTCGACAAGGATGTCGCCTCCTGTAATTACGAGGATGTTCGTGTGATGTGGAAGATCCTTCAAGACTCTGAACTGCATAAAATATCTATAAAAGATTGTATAAAATGATAATGAAAAAGGATGTGATTGATTTCGTTGAGAGATGAGTTGTTCCCCTTGTATGATATGGGGTGATTTTGATTTTGTGGTTATCGAATGCAATGCAAATTGTTTGAGCAAATACTGATACTGTTGTTCTAATATTCGGTTCAATATGTCGAATGTTCGGCCTCAGGATTCAACATGAGTAGAACCTGCAATTTTTTTTTGGTTAGTTAAAAATTTTGAATTACTAATTTTTATTGTACTAAATTTTCTATCTTTAATATTAAAAATAGAGGAATATCCATTCCCCAAATTCGTTTTCAATTATTTTTAAAAATATCCATTCAAGCTCAACTGTGATTTATTATTGAATATGATGTACCATCCACCCTACCAATTATATCCTTCAGCAAAGTTGGACAAAAGCCCATATTAGAGTGGATTTGGCCATAAAGTTTGAGAAAAAATCGTACGTTTAGCAATGCCAGTCAACTTAAAAGAGTAAAAACCGAGCTTGAGACGGAAGCAAATAGTGGATACAATCTTGGCTTAGACGCTTCCATATCCACTAATAATTGTAGTCATATTGATTTTGGGTGTATTAAGGCTTCAATCTTTCTATTTTGTGGGCCCATCTTTACGATTTTGTCTGCTATGTGGAATCTTGTGTTTAAGTTTTAAAAAAATATTTGGTTGGTATAGAGGTAAAATATTTGGTTGTTATAAAGGTAAATAAATGTAAAATTATTAATGTTTTATATATTTTTTTATTTGGGAGAATTTTTTATTAGATTTGTGGAAAGCAATACTATTGAGGAGTCAACTATCAATAATAAAGGAGACTCGGACACGAGATTTCATGGGTAAAGCCAACCTACCTTACTCTTTAGTCATTGTCACAAGAACAATTATTAATATTTTATTACAGAAGCACACAAAAGTATTTTAAGCAATTTTTTTTAATTTTTTAAATTAAAAAAAATATTAATGTTAATATTTTTTATTAAATAAAAAAGAAAACATTTTTTAAATAGTTTTTTTTTAATTTTTTAAAATTTATATCGGTGTTTAATATTTTTATAATAAATATTTTGAATAAATTAATATTTATTTATTTTATTAAATTTATTAAATTAATATTTAATTTATATTAAATTAAAAGATCAATTTAAAATATTAAAAGTTGTGTACATACCTTTTTTCAAACGATAAAAGAGGGTTGGGCCCTCCCCATTCTATTAAGATTTAAAAAAATGTTATACAAATTTTAAATATTTAAAGAAGCCATAAACCAAAAAGAAGTCAGACTCCCAATTTAAAAAAAAGAATTATAAATATTTAAAGAAGGCCAAAAACCTAAAAGTCATCTTTTATATATATATATATATATATATATATATATATATATATATATATAATTTGAAAAATAAAAATTACACATAGAAGTCATATTCCCAATAAAAAATAAGAATTATAAATATTTAAAGAAGGCAAAAAACCTAAAAGTCATCTTTCCTATATATATATAATTTGAAAAATAAAAATTACAAATATTTAAAGGTAAAAAATCTAGAAGTTATCTTTCCAAAATAAAAATAAAAATTACAAATCAAAAGAAATCATATTTCCAAAATAAAATATTATTATTGAATTTGACACAATAAATATATAATTTAAAATTTTTATAAAGTGGTCACTCCTAAATTTTTTAAGGTGTAGTGTAGAGTAAATTTAGGAGCATATATAGTAAAAGTGATTCATGATATAAAAATAAAAATTATTATATTTTTATTTATAATTAAATTTTAGACAAATTTTGATCACTCATAAGTTTATATTTGGTAGAAGTATATGTAATAAAAGTGGTCCTATGGTATAAAAATTATGAGTGTATGCTGCAATTTTATAGAGGATAATAATTAAAGTTATTATATTTTTATTTATAATTAAATTTTAAACAAATTTTGATCACTCATAAATTTACATTTGATAGAAGTATATATAATAAAAATGGTCCCATGGTATACAAATTCTGCAATTTTATAGAAGATAATAATTAAAGTTTAGATAAATTTTGACTAAGCATAAATTTATATTTGATAGAAGTATATGAAGTAAAACTGGTTCCATGGCATTAAAATTCATGTATACTCTAATTTTATAGAATATAATAATTAAAATTTAGTCAAATTTTGACCACTCATAAATTTACATTTAGTAGAATATCAAAGTGGTCCCATGGTATAAAAATTTTCTATAGATAATAATTAAGTTTATTATATTTTATTTATAATTAAATTTTATAGAGGATAATAATTAAAATTTAGATAAATTTTTCACAGTGATCCCATGGTATAAAAAATCCCTTAATGCAATTTTATAGAAGATAATAATTAAAATTATTATATTTTTATTTATGATTAAAAGTTAAATAAATTTTGACCATTGGATAAAATTATATTTGGTAGATTATCAAAGTGGTCCCATGGTATAAAATTTCTCAAGTGTATGCTACAATTTTATAGAGGATACTAATTAAAATTATTATATTTTTTAAATTTTAAACAAATTTTGACCACTCATAAATTTACATTTGGTCAAATAAAGTATGGGAAACTCTCACCCCTCCCTTTTTTATGTCTCCTTAAAATCCCCCCTAAAAATTAGTCAGTGCCTTATTTTTGAGAACATATTTAAAAATTGCATGTTGTCATGTCTTTGTCTTTCATTTTTCATGGAGCCACCCATTCATTAAAGATAGTAATAATAGTCTCTTACCTTATTGTTGAACCCTTTCCATGAAATGCATAGTTTAAAACCTTTATTGTCGAATCCTTTCCCAAAGGTAAAGTGTATGAATTAATTGGACATGTATTTGTTGAAAGTGAAATCCTAATTGGGCCAGGAATAGGCCCTTGAGTGTTTCAAGTATCTACCTCTTATAGCTTTAGATACTCAATCCATCACTTCTCCCTTGTCCTTACCTTTATCTACCTAGGTTACACTTATAGGTTTGTACTTTATCTTTCTATGGAAGGGATCACAATCATTTTTCTTTCAAATCATATATTTTAACATGTTGATTTTACCATGCTAAAAGGAACCAAAAAAATCCTTATGTCTAGTTTTTTTACACTAGAAACAGTGAAAGGGTAAATGTTCATATTCTAGGTTCTAGATCCAAGATCTAATAAAAGAGATAAATTGAAAAATGAAGCAAGGGGTTTTGTCTGATCAAATTTTACACAAATTCAAGAAAAATTATGATATGTAGCTAGGTTCAATTTAACGAATTATCTAACTACACCAACTATCAATTCCAACAAATCTTCATTAATTAGTTCATGGGAAATCTATAAAGTTGAAACCAAATTGGGATTTTAGATATTTAATCCACTTCAAAGGAAAAGAGAGGAGACCAAGAGAACACACACAAGCCCTTAGATCCCCAAAACCATGTTTAATGTTTAACCCTGCTAAAAGCAAAACATTGATTCTTTTGTGATTGAAAACAATCAAGAAGAAGCCATTGGAGAGGAAGTTGATATTAGTTATGATTGGAAACAAATCAATAAGAAGCAATTGTAAAGAAAGTTAATACTAGGAAAAAACATCCTTTTAGGTAATTAACTCCATTTTTGAAAATCATCTTGCCATGGCTTCCTTCCCAAGAATATGTAGATAAAAGCCATATAATAAAAATAACCAAAATTCAAATGAAGATTAATGTCTAAATTTTTGATATTCATGGAAAAAATAATAAGAATATCACCAATTGTTGAGTCATCTTTGTTGAGATCTTCAACCTTGTCATAGTGGAAATCCTATCCTCCATGGTCCTTTGATCCATACACAAGTTGGAGGATCCACCCACTAGATTATTTGATTTAATGTATTTATGATGCTCATACACATCCACAACCCTTGATACCTTTGTACACCCTGAATTTACATAACTGACCAAAAGTGTGTAGGATTCAAAGTAATAGGGATAGAAATTCTAACCTTCAATGCTCAATTTTTCCCTAGGACTTTATTTAGTATTATGTCTTTACCCAATTCCAAATTTTTACAATATAAGCCATTACAAGAATGAAAGGATTTGGAGCCATTAACACATGTGAATAAAAACCCACTCTTGAGATACCTTAGAGATTTTTGCAGTTGCTTGCACTCTCTATACCGTCTATTTCCCTTCAACACTAAATTTATCTGTACCACTCACTCCTTGCTACCCTTTTAACTTCTCCCACATTACCTTCTTGATGCTTATCCTTTTACCTATCACCATTGTGTTGGGTGAATATTTTGTCAATCAGCTAACTGATGAGCAAAATAGGTCTTATCATCCACAACAAGGGAGATTGGTCGGCCCAGTGTGCAGGTTTACTACATCAAAGGTGGACAAATCTCTCCTCTCATCAAGGGGAGGTTCCCTATAAATGTGCAGGAGCTATATACTATATATATAAGCAAAAAATAACACTCAGGGTAGGACCACACCATCCATCTCTCTTTTTTTAGAGATGATGTTAAAAAATAGAGGAGAAAATCTTGGTGAAAACACTTAAGGCACTTCTCTTCTTTCAGAAGTGTTCTTGCAGGAAACAACAGGAATTCTTTCAGGTAGTGACAAGAAACTAGTAACACAGGCGCAATAACCAACAGGATGAAGTATAACACAAAGTCTACACCTCAACTGCCCAAAGAGTGAAACACAAAGGATAATGGGGGCACAAAGTCATCCCAAAATCCTCAACATAGAAAGAAACTAAAAATACACACTGAAAACAATTGTGAAAGCACAAAGTCTTCCTCACAGTTGGTTTTAGGACATCTTCCTTCTCACTTCCACTAATCCTGCTTGTTAGATTAAATAAACAAGAATGATTCTAGGAAACAGACATAAGAACAATTCCCTAAAATAACACAAGATATAATAGCACAAAGTCTGCAAGTGTCTTGCTTTCTCATTTAGATAAAATAATACGAACAACAATCTAAGCTCAAAGTCTCAGTATTTGCCTTTCAATTTGGGTAGAGTTTCACTTTTGTAAAAAATGAAAAGTCTCCTTGCATAATGAGAGAAATTACAATGTATAGCCACCAAGCAAGGCTTGGCGCTCTTTCCCATGGGACGACCCACGCTATAGTCAATGCCTTCAATGCACCTTCAGTTCTGTCTAGAGGGATCATGCTTAGAATAGTGCATTGCCTTAACTATGGCGTGTCCATTCATCTAATATGTCTCTCCCTTAGTATGGAATGTCTGGTCCTTAACCTGATGTCTGCGTAGCTGCCCAATTTGCCATTACTTCATGGAAGAAAAATAGGCTGTGTCCTTGATTTGGTGTGCTCAGAAGTCTACTTGATCCACTGTTTCACCTACTAGAAATAACTCTTTTGAAAATATTTCTGATCTTTTGGTCTTGTTCCTCTCTCCCTTGTAGCAATTTGAGCCTTCAGGCTCTCTTTTCAGCCAGTTGCTTGGTTCTTCCTTCAAGTTCCACACTCTATTTGTATTTCAATGAATATTGCCTTACTTTAAATTTGACATCCATGGGGATGTCACTGATTGTTGGCTGCTAGGACCATGTTGAACCTATGAACCATTGAAATTTGAACTCTTTTGGTTCAAGGTTCAATCAGTTCATTAGTTCATTCTTCATTCCATCACTCTCTTGTTCTTTCCAAGCCCTTTAATCTTCATCGAATTGATTGAACCTTTGAACTCGTTGAACCATTCAGTTCAAGGTTCAACGATTCAATGGTTCCTTTTTTGGCTAAGTCTTTGAAGGTTCTTTTCTGTGTCTTTATTCAGTCCTTAGGACACCTCAAAGGGAAGGTGTCCCTTCAGGTCCTTGGAAAAGGTCCTTTTCTGAGTGTCGAGTGCTCTCTGTAAGGGTACCTACCCTTTGGGATCTTTCTAGTGGCCTTCGGGATTTAATTTCCTCAATAGGTTTTTGCTTCTTCAGTGGACTTTGGCCTTGATTTCCTTCAGACAAAAAGTCTGAAGGAATTCTTTCGCTTTGTCTTTTTCCATCCAGCTTTGGCTTTCGGGCTTTTTTCACCAGCCTTTTCCTTCGGACAAAAAGTCTGAAGAAAATCCTTTGGACAATTTGTCTGAAGGAAAGGTTCCTTTCCTTAGTCACTTATTCCCTTCAATTTCTTTAGGCTTTCTTCCTGGGTGAATTCCTTCATACAAAATGTCTGAAGGATTTTGGCCTTAACCATTTTTCTGAGGAAAATCTTCTCGAAGGAAATCTAATAGTTCTTTCACTTTGTAATTTCCTTCGGACAAAAAGTTTGAAGGAAATGTTCCATATCGGCCTTTGAACAAATTTGAAGGAATTATATCTTTTATGCCTTCTCTTTGACCCTTGAACCAATGTTGCCTACCCTCCGCAAGGGCATTTGTTCCTTCAGCCTTGGGGCAGCCCCTTGAACCTGTCGATTGAATCGACCGATTAAACCAACTTTGGTTCAACGGTTCAATGGTTCAATCAGTTCAATCTCTTTATTCGGCTAAGTCCTTTTGATATTTTGAACCAAATGTGTGGAACCATTTTGTCGTTAAACCCATTGAACCATTGAACCAAAATGGTTCAAGGTTCAACGGTTCAACGGTTCAAGCCTTTGTTTTTTGCTAAGTGTTTGAAGCCATGGAACCTTGAAATGGTTGAACTTTGAACCTTGACAAATGTGCTTAACTCTTGCCGACGACGTTGAACCTTGAACCCATTGAACCCTTGAACCTTTTTGGTTCAAGGTTCAATAGTTCAATGGTTCAATCCTTGCTTAGAAGCTTGCCGATGAACTCTTTTGGTTGAACCAAGGCATTGAACCAATCTTGAAAATGTCTAAGTGTTGGAAACTTGCTCTTTTGAAGGAATTTATTTGTTAAAGCCATTGAACCTACTGAACCTACTAATTTCAAGCACGTTGAGTCCATAGAAAAATATCTGCAGAGTTAGTAGATTTAAGCCTACAGAGTCTGTAGATTTAAGCCTGTAGAGTTTGTAAATTTTTGAAAAAGCTTGAAAAATGAAGAAATTGAATGCTCAAAACAATTTTTGGAAAGGAAAGAGAGGATTTTAGTTTATTGAACCAAAATAGTTCATAGGTTGTCCCAAAAATGAGTGACATTTTTGGGGACAACAGCTGGCTCCAGTTGGGGAACTTCCTTCAGTTGAAAACTTGGAACATCTGAGGGGAGTAAAAACTAGAATCCCCAGTGCCTTGAATCATGTCATTGGTATATGAAGTCATGCTACCCAAAAATAAAGGCTCCAAAAAATTAAAATGAACAACACAAAGTAGAAACAAAGACTATACAAATATACATATGTACAGGGGAACTTATCTGATACTTCAGGAATTGAAGTGCTTCAAATGCTGCCCATTGTGAGGCAAAGAAAAGAGTGTGTCGTCTTGATATTTCAACAGGAAGTTGTTCTCACCATTGAGCTGATGGATAGTAAATGGGCCTCTCCAAAGGGAATCAAACTTCCCATGCATCCCCTTTGGTTCTCTCCTTTTGTCCCACAATAGGACTTGATCTCCAACCTAGAAATCACAATTTTTTGCCTTCTGGTCGAAGAGCTTCTTCACCAGACTTTGATGGGCAAAAATTCGGTCCACCACCATAGTTCTTTACTCATCTAGCTCAGTCAGGCACATGATCCTTTTATCAAGGGTGCTTTCATACGTTTGATCTTCAATTGCCTTAGCCAATTCCAATGCTGGCAATTCCAAGGTGATTGTTATCTCAACATTGAGCCCATAAAGAAGTTGGAAAGGAGACATACCAATTGACCTTTTGGGTGTAATTCTATTTGACCATAAAGCATCAACCAATGCTTTATGCCATGTCATTTGGTTGTCATCCACTCGCTTCTTGATGATAGTCACCAGGTTCTTATTGCTTGATTCGGCTTGTCCATTCCCTTGTGGAAAGTAATCAAAAGAGTGGGAGAGTGTAGTCCCATAGTAGAAATAGAATTGAGTAATAAACTAGGAAGTGAAACAATATGCATTATTAGTGACAATCTTGGTTGGGACCCCAAACCTAGAAATGATGTTCTCTCTGAAGAAATTGCACACTACTTCTAAAGCAGCATGTTTGATTGGAATAACTTCCACCCACTTGGTGAAGTAATCTATTGCTGTGAGGACATAATCATGTCCAAAACTTGAAGATGGGTTTACAACTCTAATAAAATCAATTCCCCATTACTGGAATGGCTCCTCTATGACCACTAGCTTGAGAGGTAGGGCAGCTAACTTGGGTCTCCCAACAAACTGCTAGCACAGTTCACATTTTCTTACCCACTTATATGCATCTTGAAAGAGAGTTGGCCAGTAATACCTGGCTCGTAGAATTTTATGGGTAGTTACAGGAGCAAAAAAATGTCCTCCACAAGCCAAATTATGGAAGGATCTTAGAATTTGGCTCTGCTGCTCTTTGTCCATGTAGCGAAGGAACACTCCATCAAGGCTCCTTTTATACAGGCCATTGTCTCAGAGGATAAAATTAGCAGCTTTCAACTTGATAGTCCTCCTTTATTTATAAGATAGGTGAGCAGGACACTCAACATAAGTAAAGAAATAAGCAATACCTGAATACCACTCATTCATGGTGGAGACAAAGAGGACTGTTAGCGTGTCTTCTTCTTCTGATTCTTCATGCTCTGTTCCTTCTGTCTTGTTATTAGCAATTAATTAGAAAAAGGCCTTTTCCACGTACTAGCTTCATTGGTTTGATGACTAGATCAAACTCTTAGATTTTTGTAATCTAATTGCCTCTTTTCATCCCAAACTCCTGATGAGTTAGTATGGACTTGACCGTGGTATCGGGAACCAAGGCAGTAGTGTGTGAATTCAAGATGCAGAAGCAAAAATGCTTTACTACCTTCACCACTGCATAAGCATGCTTCTCCATGTTTGATTACTTCAGCTCATGAGTTTTGAATGGATAACTCATGAAAGAAATAGAAGATTCCACACCTTCATGGTTCTGTTAAACCAAAATTATCGAAAGTGTGTGTTCAAAAGTGTAACTATACATGGTGAACTCCTTGTTATAGTCTAGACAAACTAGAATTTAGGCATGGGCAATGGCAATCTTGATATCCTCAAATGCTAAATTGCCCTTTTTAGTCTAGCTGAAGGTGGCCTTTCCCTTCATCATGTTTACAATGTGCCTAGTCTTCTTAGCAAACTCGGGGATGAACCTTCGTAAGAAATTCACCTTTCAAAAGAAAGGGTGAACAACAGTCTTACTTGTGGGCAAGGTAAACTCTTGGATAGACTTGACTTTGTCTGAGTCAATATTTATGCCTCCTTTGGACATAATGTGTTTGAGAAGTTTCCCCTCTCTTACTCTAAAAATTGACTTCTTGGGGTTTAAAGAAATGCCATTCTGGCGGCAGCATTCCAACACTTGTTGCAAATGCAATATATGATATGGGTGATGTTTATAAAAGACGGTCAAGTCATCAAGATAAACTAAAATGAACTTACCTATTTCATCTTTGAAGGTAAGGTCCATTGCTCTTTGGAAGGTGGTGCCAACATTTATCAAGCCAAAAGGCATCCTTCTATATGCAAATGTGCCCCAAGGTGTGGTGAAGGCAATCTTGTGCTGATCTGTCTCACCAACTTCAACTTAATTGTATCTTGAGAAGCCATCTAGCATTGATAACATCTTGAGCCGGTCACTGTCTAAAGCACTTGATCCATGATGGGCAAATGATAGTTATCCTTTAAGGATGACTGATTTAAATTTCTAAAATCCACACAGAGGTGAATTTCACCATTCTTCTTCCTTACAGAAACTATATTGGCAATCCATGTAGAATGATGGATTGGGAAAATGATCCTAACATTCAACATTTTTTATATCTTAGATAGAATAGTACCTGATATCTTCAGATTTTACTACCTAGATTTTTGCTTGTAAGGCACCGAGTCAACCTTGAGAGGAATGTCATGGTAGATTTCTTCAGGCCTGAGTGACTTTAGATCATCATAAGAGTATGCTAGGACATCCATATATTGGTAGAGTAGAGCAGTGAGCTTGAATCTCTCCTCAGGAGTGCAACATTTTCCAAGGTTCACCATCTTGAGATCATCCTTGGTACCCAAATTCATCTAATCAAACTCCTGAGAGGAGCTTGAATCCATTTGCTACTATTTGATGAATCTGTCATGCTTATCAAATAGATTCTCAAGGGAAACTATGACTTTGGGAATCTTATTCCCTTTAAGTTGCAGGAACTCCTCACCTGCGTCTGTATTTGATTTAGGAGCTGGTTCACACTTCTAAGGTTCACTACCTTCAAAATGTAGTTGTTCAAAGCTATTTTTTTGATCTAAGAAGGCAATGATTTGGTTGTCATTGTTAAACACCTGCTAATGACTAGCATTATCAGGTACACTTGGTTGAAAGACCAACTCAATAGTGTACCTATCTCTTTTGAAGTTTGGGTGAGAAACTAAGAGAGTTGCTAAAATAGCCAGTGCATTAGCTCTATCATTGAATTTCCTTGGTATGGTAGAGATGTTGAAAGCATCAGAGCTTTCAAGTTGATCCCATAATAGATTGTGGTAGTGGCACAATCTTTCATTATTGGTTGGATACAGGTTTCTCACCCGACAAACCACTAGTTCAACATCTCCTTTGGCATGAAGGAGCTTGATGCCTTTGTCTTGATCAACCCTTAATCCAAGCAATAGAGATTAATACTCAGCTGTGTTATTAGTGTTGCTGAACTGTAACTTGTAAGATGAAGGAAAAATATCTCCTTGAGGAGATATCAGCACAACCCTAGCTCCTAAACTGGTAGAGGAGCAACTACCATTAAATTTTAGAATCCATACTTCATCAGACACTGATTTTTCTTTGGATTCTTCTTCATTCAGTGGGGGAGATTCTTCCACACTTTCATTGCACTCCAATTCTTCTATTGTTCTAGCTAAATGTATTTTCAGGTTGTCACCTTCAAGAGCTTCATTAGATGCCTCATGGACTTCATCTGTGGATAGAAAGTAGTTACCCATGCCTAAAGACTCAAACAAAATTTGAGCTTCAAGTGCCGAGGTTTGGGTGACCACATATTTTGCTTCTTTTTTAGGGAGTAATATTTTCATTACGCCTTTGACTGGAATCCTTGCTTCGGATAAGTCCATGCTCAATTCACCACCAACAACCTTACAAAAATTCTGCCCAAGAAGGATGCCATATGATGCTGGGACATTGGCCACCAAGACAGTCATCTTGATTCTTTTGTCTGGGAACGCTGCAAATGCAAATTGGGAGTCCTTGATTTGCCCCAGTAGTGGTACTTGCTTGTTTTCCATGGAGAAGCATCTACCAAACATCTTGGTTAGTGTAAGGCCAAGGGATTTAGCCACTTTGGTAGGCATGACATTGTTTGAGGCTTTGGAATCAATGATGTAGTTGTTCAGCTGATGTCCATTTATCAGCAATGAGACATAGAAAGGTTCAGTCCTATCAGGAGTATTAGGAGGAGTAATGACAAGGTTGTTCCTAGTGGGTGCATTCTTGGGGGAATCACGAGTCACCTTCAGAATTTCTTGTCCTATAGGGACATTTTAGTTCTTCACACACTGAACCAATTTATCTAATTGCTCAGGATGGGACTACAAAAATTCAAATTCAGACATTTGAATTTTGGTTTTCTTTATATGGTCAATTATGTTAAATGTCTAGAATGAGATAGGAGAAGAGGATGGGAGTTCATCTTTTTGATTTTTGGGAGGGGAGGACTGGACTGCGAGTTTGAAGTAGAAGGCATAGGGATATTTGGTGTACTTACCTTTCTTGCAATCACTGGGTCCTTTGGCTAGAAAGGAAGAGTGGTTCCCCACTTAGTAATTGAAATTGCTGGTTGAGGTCGCTCCTCTAAATTTTATTTATCAGCTTGCTAGGCTAACTGGTTCTTGGACTGGGTGAACACAACATATGATCCCTCAGCTACATTGCCTTCACTTCTGGGTTCATCCTGGTAATTCAGGAAACTAATGTTGGAGTCACTAGCTAATTCTTCTTCTTCCTTAGTGAAGATATTAGCGTCATATTCAAGATTCAATTCAAGCTAAAATGATAAATTTGATTCAACTTCAAGATATCCAACTGCTGAATTGGTTGGAGGTGCTTCAATGGCAAGGTTTCCTCGTGGGGGAGGAAGATGATTTTCTTGCCCTTGATTCCTAGCAGCATTGCCTTGGTATGATTGATTGGGGAATGTCCTCTTTGGTACATCTCTATATGAAGGAGCAGATGACATCCCTTGTGCCATTTGTTTTTTGAGAGCCAACAATTCATTTGCTAGCTTCTGCACCATTGAATCAGTGGTGGCTGAAGGTGAGTATTCAAAAGATGAAGAGGGTTTACCTCTATTTGGATCTCTCCTTATCTTTCCATCCAAGATAAGGTCATCTTCCATCTTAGTAGCCAAGTCTTGAGCAGCCTCAAGGTCTATGTGGCCCACACGTCTCAGTAGAAAACTCACCTCAGGCAATTGTGAGTTGATGAAGAAGCATTTGATGTTTTCAGGTGTTGGCTAAGAAATTGCAAGAATTTAGTTCCTCAACTTGTCAAAATTTGCTATGAAATCCCTCATAGGTTCATGAGGATCCTTCTTCATCTGTGTGAGCTAGGCCAGCAAGGCATGTGCATCTTCTACAGTTTTAAACTTGGCTTCAAATTTAGCTTTGAGTGTGTCCCAGTTAGTCACTGACCTTGCCTGTAGATGGTAGAACCAGTCTACAACAACACCTTGTAGTGTTTCCACAAAAATCCTGACTGCCACGTCCTCAAATTCCATGCCTATCACACCACAGGCTATGATGAAGGTTATGATGTGTTCATCGGGGTGAACTCTCCCATCCCCAAAGAATTTGGGAAAATTATTTCTTGAGCTGCGTGGAAGTTCATGCAGAGGTGGATTCAAATTGAGTGGGCCAAATGATTTACTCCATGGGCCTTGAACTACCATGATTGGATTATGAAAAAGAGGGATAACAAATTTGGGTGGAGTGTGTATGGGCAACATTCTACTGACAATAGAAAAGGAATCTCTACCTTGTGTTGGTGTCCTAGTACGGGTAGGAGGAACACTCCTGGATTGTTGAACTTGAAGTTGGGGAGGGAATAAGTCGAAATTTCCTTATTGCACCAACTCAAAGATAGGGTCAACAACACCTTGAACTCTCTGGCTTTTGGTATGCCGTGGAGTTGCCAGATTGTGAAACAAAAATGGAAAAGGATTGGTCTTGCTTCAGCTTGAAGCTTGAGGCTTCAAACTGCTTGTCCTTCCCCAGCAGAGTCACCAAAAAGACTGTTGAGTGAATATTTTGTCAATCAAATAACTAATGAGAAAAATAGGTCTTATCATCCACAAGGGAGATTGGTCAGCCTAGTGTGTAGGTTTACTACATCAGAGGTGGACAAATCTCTCCTCTCATCAAGGGGAGGTTCCCTATAAATATGCAGGGGCTATATACTATATATATAAGCATAAAATAACACTCAGGGTAGGACCACACCATCCATCTCTCTTTTTTTAGAGATGATGTTAACAAATAGAGGAGAAAATCTTGGTGAAAACATTGAAGGCACTTCTCTTCTTTTAGAAGTGTTCTTGTAGGAAACAACAAGAATTCTTTTAGGTAGTGACAAGAAACTAGTAACACAGGCACAATAACCAGTGGGATGAAGTATAACAAAAAGTCTACACCTCAACTACCCAAAGAGTGAAACACAAAGGATAATGGGGGTACAAAGTCATCCCAGAATCCTCAACATAGAAAGAAACTAAAAACACACACTGAAAACAATTGTGAAAGCACAAAGTCTTCCTCACAGTTGGTTTCAGGAAACCTTCCTTCTCACTTCCACTAATCCTACTTGTTAGATTAAATAAACAAGAATGATTCTAGGAAACAGACATAAGAAAAATTCCCTAAAATAGCACAAGATATAACAACACAAAGTCTGCAAGTGTCTTGCTTTCTCATTCAGATAAAATAATATGAACAACAGTCTGAGCTCAAAGTCTCAGTATTCACCTTTCAATTTGGGTAGAGTTTCACTTCTATAAAAAATGAAAAGTCTCTTTCTTGCATAATGAGATAAATTACAATGTATAGCCACCAAGAAAGGCTTGGCACTCTTTCCCATGGGACGGCCCACGCTGCAGTCAATGCCTTCAATGCACCTTCAGTTCTGTCTAGAGGGACCATGCTTGGGACAGTGCATTGCCTTAACTATGGCGTGTCCATTCATCTAATATGTCTCTCACTTAGTATGGACTGTCTGGTCCTTTTCCTGATGTCTGCACACCTATCCAATTCACAATTACTTCATGGAAGAAAAACAAGCTACGTCCTTGATTTGTTGTGCTCAGAAGTCTACTTGATCCATTGTTTCACCTACTGGAAATAACTCTTTTGAAGATATTTCTGATATTTTGGTCTTGTTCCTCTCTCCCCTGTAGCAATTTGAGCCTTCGAGCTCTCTTTTCAGCTAGTCGCTTGGTTCTTCCTTCAAGTTCCACGCTCTATTTGAATTTTAATGAATATTCCCTTACTTTAAATTTGATGTCCATGGGGACATCACTGATTGCTAGTTGCTAGGACCATGTTGAACCTATGAACCATTGAACTTTGAACTCTTTTGGTTCAAGGTTCAATTGGTTCATTCTTCATTCCATCGCTTTCTTGTTCTCTCCAAGCCCTTTAATCTTCATCGAACTAGTTGAACCTTTGAACCTTTGAACTCGTTGAACCTTTCAGTTCAAGGTTCAACGGTTCAATGGTTCCTTTTTTGGCTAAGTCTTTGAAGGTTCTTTTTTGCATCTTTATCCAGCCCTTGGGATGCCTCAAAGGGAAGGTGTCCCTTCAGGTCCTTATAAAATGTCCTTTTTTGAGTGTCGAGTGCCCCCCGCAAGGGTACCTACCCTTCGAGATCTTTCGGGCGGTCTTTGGGCTTTAATTTCTTCGATGGGTTTTTGATTCTTCAATGGAATTTGGCCTTGATTTCCTTCAGACAAAAATTTTGAAGGAATTCCTTCGCTTTGTCTTTTTCCGTCCAGCTTTGGCTTTTGGGCTTTTTCCGTCGGGTTTTTCCTTCGGACAAAAAGTCTGAAGAAAATCCTTCAGACAATTTGTCCGAAGGAAAGGTTCCTTTCCTTAGTCACTTATTCCCTTCAATTTCTTCGAGCTTTCTTCCTAGGTGAATTCCTTCATACAAAATGTCTGAAAGATTCTTGCTTTAACCATTTTTCTGAGGAAAATCTTCCCGAAGGAAATCTAATGGCTCTTTCACTTAGTAATTTCCTTCAAACAAAAAGTCCAAGGGAAATGTTTCCTATCGGCCTTTGAACAAATTTAAAGGAATGCTATCTTTTTTGCCTTCTCTTTGACCCTTGAACCAATGTTTCCTACCCTCCGCAAGGGCACTTGCCTCTAGTTCACTGCCCTCCGCAAGGGCATTTGTTCCTTCAGCCTTGGGGCAACGCCTTGAACCTGTCGATTGAGCTGACTGATTGAACCAACTTTGGTTCAACAGTTCAATGGTTCAATTAGTTCAATCTCTTTATTCGGCTAAGTCCTTTTGATCTTTTGAACCAAAAGTGTTGAACCATTTGGTCATTGAACCCGTTGAACCAAAATGATTCAAGGTTCAATGGTTCAAGCCTTTATTTTTCGCTAAGTGTTTGAAGCCATGGAACTTTGAAACGGTTGAGCTTTGAACCTTGACAAATGCACTTAACTCTTGCCGATGATGTTGAACCTTGAACCCATTAAACCCTTGAACCTTTTTGGTTCAAGGTTCAATCGTTCAATCCTTGCTTAGAAGCTTGCCGATGAACTCTTTTGGTTGAACCAAGGCATTGAACCAATCTTGGAAATGTCTAAGTGTTGAAAACTTGCTCTTTTGAAGGAATTTACCTGTTAAAGCCATTGAACCTATTGAACCTGCTAATTTCAAGCGTGTTGAGTCCATAGAAACATATCTGCAGAGTTCATAGATTTAAGCCTGCAAAGTCCATAGATTTAAGCTTGCAGAGTCTGTAGATTTATGAAAAAGCTTGAAAAATGAAGAACTTGAATGCTCAGAACAATTTTTGGAAAGGGAAGAGAGGATTTTGGTCTTTTGAACCAAAATAGTTCATAGGTTGTCCCAAAAATGAGTGACATTTTTGGGGACTACACATTGTTAAAGTCAAAGCTTCTCGACCCTATGCAATCAATTCTAAAATAATACCTTGGTACTTATGTAATTAAAATTTAAACACAATATTGATATGACATTTAAGTTATTAGTAATGAAATAACTTCAATTTAAACTCAATCCTAATTTTTTTAAACTTAAATTTAAAAAGTGACAATCAATATTGAAATAGTACATCAAAATTGTCATATTAGTACTCACTAATTAAATGTAAATACATTATTTTTTAAACATTTATTTGAGAAAAAATATTAAAATTAAATATAAACGTTATATATTTTTTTATAAATAGTGGGGTTTAACTGTTCCCTACCAAGTGGATAAATATCAAAAAGATATACCAAAAATTGATCTAGCAGGAAATTATCAAGAAGACAACTCCGATATCCAAAATTACAGGAAGGCAAGGCCATCAAACCAGTGAGCCAAGAAATAATAGACAACAATGAACCAAAACCCAATAATACTAAGAAGGCTTATAGCAAGACTAACTTGAAATAAAGAAAGAAGAAATGCCAAAAATCTAACTACATTTATCCATTCGTGGAAAAATAATCTAACAGATTATCCATCTTTCCCTTCTTTCATTTTTTCTTTTTGACCTCCTGCCACTTTCCTTGATCAGCATTCACTAAAGTTATTTACAATTTAGGGTTTGAAAAAGGAGATAGTTCTTTATCTGATTCTATTTTTTTGTATTTGTGTCCTCTTTTGACTCCCCCTACAGTTTTTTTCAAGTGAGAATTCCTACAGTTAACCACATTTTTTGAAGCAGATTGAAGCTCAAAGACAGATTTAGCTTGTTCTTGTACCTTCTTTTCCTTATCTTGAAAATTTTCCTGATTATCTATATCATGAAAAATATCTTCGGCCACTAATTTTGGATGTGGTGCACTCCACCTACTAGCATTTAATTCTACCCTTTTTTCTTTAAAGCTTGGGGATACCCCTGAGGATATGATGTGTGAAGATGCCCTGTTGCTTTACAATTATGACACCTAAATGCAGTGTTTTCATAATCTTAAATCTGAAAATGTTGAGACTTACCAAACTTTAGGATGATTTTTTCTGATAATCCTTTACTCAAGTCAATTTCCACTCAAATTTGAGCATAGGTGCATAACCCTAAATCCAATCGGTCTCATTCTTAATAAATTTACATAGTGAATTTCCAATCTCTTCTAAAGCATGCCAGAAATGCAAAGGCAGGTTTGGGAGTTGTACCCAGATAGGCATCTTTGAAACTAAGAGGGTGTTAGGGTTGAACTCCAGGAACTAGGTGGTAATGAATAAACTTGCAATTCCCCAAATCCTTTAGAGCATAGGAAAATATCGCATTGGGTTGTCCAAGCCTCATATATCCATTAATACAATGATGTCGTTGAAGGACAAAGGTGATTAAATCTGCAAATAACTGCCCTCTCTGATAGAGTATGAAAATAATCAAAAGCTTCACTTTCTATAATCTCCACTATTAACACTTCCATTGTTTGTTCTACAATATAACCCTAGAAAGGAGGAATGAGTTTCTTGGAGTTTGACCTAGATGCAACATTCCTTATTGCATCTTTAAACAATGTTGTCTTGGAAGAGGATGTAAGATTGGGCCTTGCTACACCGCCCCTCAATCTGGAGACCATACCGATGCATGAATCCTTATCAATATGATATTTAGCCAAAGAATCACAATCCTGATAAACCAAACACTACACCTCAATTCGCAGGCCAAAAAAAAACTCTACATTCCACTTTACCATCCCCACTAAATCAGATGGATCTACCAAGAGACATTTGGTTTTCCCTAACAATGATTTGATCATTATTTGGAAACCTGACTAGTGATTCTCAAAATTAGTTGCTTGGAAAAAGAACTTGTTGTGGACCCAAAGATCTGTCATTGCATTTCCATCCCTATCCTCCTTCACAACATCCAAACTAGTCTTCACAAAATCAAGCACCGGGGATACTATGTCACTGCCACCCAGTGCCAAACTACAAACACCACTCATAGTCCATATTTCCTCTGCCATGCTAGGAAAGGAAGAACACAGTTCTTCCAAAACCCTAAACGCGCTCATATTTGCCAATTAAACATTACAAATTTTAACATTGAACAAAAATTCTTATTTTTATTTGATTATTTAAAAATGATTATAGATGTTAACTGATTCGCTAATACCCTCTCATGGCAATAACTAATACCCTCTTATGAAAAGAACTTGAGGAAGATAATCTTAACCACTACCGCACATACCTTTCAACCTTTTCAATCTTTCCTTTTTGGCCACTCTTCTTCCATTAAACTTAACCAACATTCAAATCCACACTCTGCACGAATCACAAAATTCATATATATATATATATTTTTTTAATATTAAAAAATATAATTAATAGTACAAATAAAATAAAAAAAAATTGTGAGTGCTAAATAAACTTGCCCCTCTTCTTCTACTAAATCCACCCAAAAAAAACCTTTCAGGTTGCCCTCCTTCAAGGCCCACCTCCACCCAAAAAAAAGAATAAAACATCTATAAAAGAATAAGTATACAAAATGAGGAGGTATCGTTAAAGAGCATATGAGAAAACGAAACCAGCTAACATACCAGTCTCTCTGTTCTGAGTATAGTTTTAATATTTCCAGTTTCTTGTTCAGGAATGAAAAATATGACACAAGTTGACATACAGAATTGGCAATGAGCTTGTTTTACTAACATCAAAATCAAGAATGGTCTACCATTACATGGTTTCCCTGTGCCTAGTCATATAGTTTCTTCTATAGAAACCATTAGGAAATTTCCATTGATGCTGACACTAGGTAAACAATGATACTACTAGCTAAATTTTATTTAAACCCCATAGAAAACTTATTATGCAAACCCTAAATTCGGGTCAGAAGCTTAAAACGTATCAGAATATCACGTGAAGGCTTACTTCCATGAGGCCAGGTGATGAGTGCGATGGGTCTGATATAAGCTGATAAATTTTCCCGCACTCCACCACGGTTCGAGTCACATAAGCACCGTACAACGTATAACTTGAAACTCAAGTCTCCTCAATAGACCTTAGAAAGGTCGCCAAGTCCGAGGTTCCAATCCCACGCACTCTACAGACACCACAACTTCATAAAAAAATAAGACAACGTGGAATAAAATCAGGTCACAAAATCTATAACCCCGGGCCCACGTCATGAGCCAGGCAGTATTAGATACGTAAACGGTCAGAAAGGTTAAATTTTTCTTACGCTTCTTCTCTGGTAGAAATGATTGAAATATTCAAATTTTGTCAAAGACCTTGAGTTGTGTTGTTAATGACTTAAAATAACAATTTAAATAATATAAAAATATTAAATAATATATTTTATTATTTCGTATTGAATTGGATGATTTGTCAACTAATAGATAATTATTATAATATATAGTGTATTGTAATAAATTTAATGTTTTAACAATTCAATTAATTAACCACTTAATTACTCGTACGTTCTTTATTTGTCCTTGTAGTATGAAAACTACCCATGAGATGTCACAACTAATACGGAGGGTCCTCAATTTGACATGGGAAACAATGACTAAAATGAGGTAGCTCAAATTTAATTACCTTGTTGGACATGGGGATCCACAACACACTAGATGGCATCATGAATGTCATGGGACGTTATGACTATTGGTGGGGACTTCATGACTAATCATATCTACCAGATAATATTAAGAGACGTGGGATTCCCTGAAGCTACATGTGACATGCATTGTGGGGGTCCATGACCAGAGGCATGGGGGACAACTGCACGCTAGAGGCATCTCATTGTTGTGAAGAGATAATGTGCACAACGAAGATTCAAATAGAATAGTCAACACATACATTCAATTAAATAGAAGTCTGATGTTTGTATAAATGCAACTTCAATTCAATATAAACAAATAGGGAAAAAATACAAAGATGTACAATTCATGTATGATAGAGTAGATACCCAAAGCATTATATCTATCATTATGATTGTGGATGGCATTGGCCCTTCCTTGGATGCATTTGATACATATTTATGGACACAATCCAAGAAGTAGTTACAACTATGATCAGTTACAAAGAAGGCAGTTACAAGTTATTTCCTCTTCCTTGTTAGGTGACTATTGAAATTCCAGGCATGTGGTGATTGACTGCCCAACTGAATAAATGTCATGTCCTAAAATAAGAAGTGTCTGGTAGCAATCCACATGGTTAGAGTAAGATGATACATGAATGTTCTCCATTGTATCCTTGTGTAGCTGCGAAAACTATGCCTAAAGTTACTTAGAGTTATAGCACTTAGCTTGCTCAACATATTGCCCTACTTTGACTAATTTGAAAAGCTGATGTGTGCCATGGCGAGTGCATGTATCGTCACTTTAATAATATGATATGTATCTATGGGGTGCAAGTGTTTGGGACCAAGATTAGAAAGATGTGCCATTATTGGCTCAAGAAGGGGAGGAACATAAGGTTTGAGAAGCTCCATGTTGAAGACTAGGTGCATGCCCAAGTAAAGAGGCAAATAAAAAATGAAGGCATTCTCACTAGTTGCAGAAAGAATGGTGTAATAACCATAACATAAAGCCTTGATCTTCTAGTCTGGACCTTTGAAACGCTCCTTTTGAAGGTACACCCAGAGTTTTTCACCAACTCTGAATGCATGAAGTGTGCAGTGAATGCCATGGAGTTCCTTGTACTTTTATTGGATGTGATAAAAGATTTGATGAACCTGTTGATGAATAAATTATATATGAGGCACAAAATTCTCAACTGTGTCCATTTCCCGTTCCTATGCATGTGACTTGGTGCTAGTTAGTGCATGGTAGGAGATGTTTAGATGCGTAATAGGTTGGAGCCTAAACATATTTGGAATGGACTATGCTTGGTAGAGCTATGAAGGGATCTTTTGTAGGCATGTTAAATTTACAAAGATTCTCATCGCAAGTGTGAGCATGCACACAGTTTTACATTCATAAAAGATGAGTAAGTGTTCGATTGACAACTTATATTTGCTCATTTGTCTGTGGATGAAAGGTTGTTAATTGATCCAACTACATACCCATCAAGTCCCACAGTGTGTGCCAAAAATGACTCACAAAGGAGTAAGTGCACAAAGCTGGGGGACAAAAAGTGGCCTATCTGTGGACATGATTTTCCTAAAATTTTAGAAATATGAACTTCTGTAGATAATTTGAGATATCTACACTCCAAATTTGAAAATTGTGTATGAACATGAAATGTAGTATTTTGAGTATAGTTTCCAAAACACCAATTTGTTTTAAAAATGGTTAAGTATAACTAAGTCAAACATCTAAAATTTGAAGAGAAACTCCTATTTTTTAAAAGCAAATAGAGTAGATATACGGCCGTGTGGTGCACTATTTTTTTTTATAAGCGTTTAATATTTTTTGAAACACTTCGATGAAAAATTTGGGTAAGATCTTCTAGTTTGTGGCCTATGTTTTTTTATATTTTTTCAACGAATATTTTTTTAATGAATTTCACAAGTAAATAGATCTTGAAAACTAACAAAAAAAATGGATAATCATTTGTGTGGCATGCCTAACTACCTAAAAAAAATGAAAATCAGTTTTTTTATTGAATGTGTGTAGAATTAGGCCTAGTTTGTGACCATATAATTTCTTTTCACTTGGATCAACGAAAGACAATTCACACAAACATGTATAGGCATGTATGTTTGTGACATGTAGTGGCCTAAAAAATGTATAGTTAGAAATCAACTTAGTTTGAAACCTTAAATTAGTCTAAAAATTATAAAAATCATATTATTTAAAACAGAAGAGCGTGCTCATCATGATGATATTAATTTTTTGAATTTTGATGTTGAAATTTTTAGTGTATTTGGCAATCAAAGTTGAATTTTGTTATTTTTTATCATAACTCTGCAACTTAGCTATAGATTAATAGGTCCAAGCCTTTAGCTCAGGAATCTAAGCCATTTTTGAGCCAAAAGGCATTGGATTTGAATTCAAATTCAAATAGCACGATCATGCTAATTTATAACATGATCACCTTACTAGATAACATGATCACATTATTATAAAAATAATAACACAATCATGTTACTGTTGTTTTATACATAAAAGCAATGAACATATAGATAGAGTGAATCTTGGTTAATAGATAACATGATCATGTTATCAATAATGCGATTGCATTCCTATTATTTTTCACATAAAAGCATGTGGACATGCACATGAAGGCAACTTTGGTTAGAAGCTTATATTTACTACTCTAAATGGTTAAGTATAAAGAAGTTTACTTTTATATTGTTACATTTATTTCCTTATAAAGTAAACTTCCTTATACTTTAAATTTATTTTAGTAAATATAATAAATTAGGGTCACTTTGCATCTAATAGAGTTGGTCTCATAGCTGTATGCATTACGGTGTGGAAAATAATTTTTCAAAATCCAATCTGGTTAGTATGTAGGCATTTTTAGGCTCTAGGTATTAAACCTAAGGACTTTAGTAAATACCTTTTACAATTGATATCCATTTTTGGTAAGCATATAGTCATTTTTTAGGTTTTTGTACCTTTCAGATTGATTCCTAGTATTTATAAGAGTCTTGGGTTTGTCAAAATCGAAGTTTGAAAACTAATCACTTTGAAATTGATCTAAAGTGGTGTGATTGGGGTAGTGTAGGTCATATTGATGACCTGCACACATTAAATGACCACTTTATGTTAATTTCACTTGTTTATCATCCCTCCCTCATCCTTGATCACTTCCTACTCATCCCTCATTACCCATAATCACTCTCTCATCATTCCTCATTGTCCCTAATCATTCCCTCATTGACCCTCACTATCCCTAGTCATCTCTAGTCAATCCCTTATGATCCATAATAACTCCTCCATCGACCCACACTATCCCTCATCATCCCTAATCACTCCTTCCCTATCCTTCATCATCCCTAATCACTCTTTCCTTATCCCTCATCATCCCTAATCACTTCTTTATCCCTATTCACTCCTTCTTCATCCCTTCTCATTCCTAATCGCTCCCTCATTGACCTTTATTGTCTCTCATCATCTTTAATCATTCGGGCTTATCATACCTAATCATTCTTTCATTGACTATCACCATCCCTCATCATCCCTAATCACTCCCTCCTCATCCCTCATAATCCCTATTAAATATTTCCTCATCCCTCATCATCATTAATCACTCTCTTATTAACCCTCACCATCCCTCATTGCTCTCTCATCATCTGACATAAGTATATACTCTAAATATATCTTTGATTCTAATCATATGTTATTTAATAAAGAAATTAACTCTTTTTAGGACTTGTTGTGTTGTCAATACCCATTTATAATAGTCATTTCTTTTATTGAATGAATTGGATTACCATTCAAATTTATAGTCAAGTAACATAAGTACTAAAATAAAATAGAGTCTAAATTTTATTTCTTCAAATTATCTTTGTTGTGAAGCTGACTATATGAAAATTTATTCAGTTCCACCTTTGGTAGCTTGATTCAAAAGATAAAAATTAAACACAAATCTTTTGTATGATTTTCTAATTCTAAGAATATTTGATTCAGATCCAAAGTTATTTAGTGTTTCCTATTCCTATATGACTTGAATATTGGTTGGGTTCACACATGCACTCCATGTGTGTGTAATGTATCCCAGATATTTTATCTCTTGCATGAAAAATGAACATGTATTCATGTTATCATAAAAATATGTTTACGAAAAATGTGAAACACTAGTTCAACATGGTGTAGATGTTCATCCCATGCTTTCTAAAGATTAGGATGTATCAAGGTAGATTAAAAAAATGACATAGGTAAAAGTATTGAGGATGTCATTCAACATCTCAATGAATGAATTATCTACATGAGTTAACTTAAAAGGCATAACCAACTAGTCAATCAATCCTTCCTTTGTTTATAAGACTATATTCCAAATGTCTAGAGGTTCAACATGAATATGCTGATACCCAAACTTAAGATTAATTTTGAAAAAGACTTCTACACCATGGATACAACATAAAAATGCATTAATATTTAGACGAGGATAATATTTATTCACTTTAATCTTGTTAATATTTTTTTAATTGATTTACAACTTTGGTTCAATCACAATTGGGATTCTAGAAGGCAATGATTTGGGCATGATGTGTCCATTATCCATGATTTCATGGATCTACCACTTTATCTATTCATTCTCTAGAAGTCATATGTTGTTTAAAGATGTTTGAGGTAGTTAAGGGATCAAATCAATAGTATTATTTAGTGTACAATATGTAGTAACATATTTAAGTGAGTGAAAGATATACTTGCATTCATCTATTTTATGGTTGATTTATTTTATCTTTATTATTGTTGGATATACCACACTATGATATGGTGACATAGGATGTTATTACATTTAATTATTAACATCAAGAGTATACTTCTTACTAGAATTGACAAGATTCTTGTACTTCCTGACACTAATGACTAAAAGCTTATGAACTAACTATGATATATGGTATTTCAGATCATGATAATCTATCACAAAATTTCAAGGATTTACTTCATAGACTACATGTCAATGGTAAATATATTGTTAACCACATGTAAAACATCACACACCTCTAATGGTTATATGTTACAAAGTATTGCATCTTTAAAAAGGTTGATTTTGTACACCAAG
This sequence comes from Torreya grandis, assembly GCA_037957365.1. NCBI lineage: Eukaryota > Viridiplantae > Streptophyta > Pinopsida > Cupressales > Taxaceae > Torreya > Torreya grandis. The sequence continues at coordinate 410,092 of JARHVA010003331.1, read as the reverse complement.
TGACACTACTAGGTGATCCATTTCTTAAGGCCTACACTAGACCATACATTAACGTATGGTTATGGATGATGTATAAGTTTAAAGCTCAATTTTTGAAAATATGCTTTAGGAGAAATTAAATTATTTTGACTTCCATTGGAAATGATGAAGTGTATTGTCTCACCATTTATCTACATTTATTAATGAAATAATATTTTTAATTCATATAATTTCTTGTTGGGGAAGTAGAGATATTTTTAGTACCGATCATATCATTGGGTTCATAATCTATTATCTACTTACCTTTTTATAGTACTAGATAACTTGTACCCACTTCTCAAGATGTGTAAGTAGAGAGCTTATAGTGTGACACTCTTCATTGGATTGAATATTGAAGTTATGAAGTAAGCACCACTTTCCAATCTTGGACTACTTATTCTAATAATTTGAAAATTATTTTACACTCTCTAGTATGATGAATCAATCAATAGACATAAAAATAAAAGGCCTTCAATGTAATTGTTCTGATCATAAAATGTCCTCATATGGAAAGCAATTTATTGGTTTCAGGAATTCACATAGCTTGGTGATCCTCACATATTTACTACCCATTTTTGGTGCTATGGTGGTTTTACTTGCTTCTCTTTTTTTTATATCAATTTTTCAGTTGTGAATTACATCATTTATAATAGGCCCATATTTTTTTCATAGGTGTTAAATATTTATGTTACAAATTTACCTCCATATCATTTTGATATCTATGTCTTATATTTTATGCTATCACTCAACTCTTCACTTTTAGATCCTATCATTGTTAAAACCGAACCAAATACCACCATTAAGGTATTAGATGGAGTGATTAAGGATGAGGAGTAATTAAGTAGAGATGATGAGAGAGTCAATATGGATGATGAGGGATGGTGAGGGTAAATTACAGAGTAATTAGGGAGGATGAGGGAGTGATTAGGTATGATGAGGGATGGTGAGGGTTAATGAGGGAGTGATTATGGATAATTAGGGATGAGGAATGAGTGATTAGAGATGATGAGGTATGATGAAGTAGTGATTAGGGATGGTGAGGGATGGTGAGGGTCAATGATGGAGTGATTAGTGATGATGAGGGAATGATTATAAATGATGAGGAATGGTGAGGGTCAATAAGGGAGTGATTAGGGATGAGGAGGGAGTGATTGGGGATGATGAAGTAGTGGTTAGGGATGATGAGAGAGTGATTAGGGATGATGAAGGATGGTGAGATATAATGAGGAAGTGATTAGGGATGATGAGGGAGTGATTAAAGATGATAAGGGATGGTGAGGGTTAATGAGGGAGTGATGAGGGATGAGGAGTGATTGATGATGAGGGATGATGAAGGATGAGAAGTGAGTGATTAGGGATGATGAGGGATAATGAGGGTCAATGATGGAGTAATTAGGGATGATGAGGGCATGATTGGATATGACTAGGGATAATGAGGGTCAGTGAGGGAGTGATTAGGGATAATGAAGAATGATGAGCGAGTGATTGGGGGTGATGAGGCATGAGTAAGAAGTGATTAGGGATGAGGGAGGGATGATGAACAAGTGAAATTAACATAAAGTGGTCATTTGATGTGTGTAGGTCATCAATGTGACCTATGCTACTCCAATCACACCAATTTTCACAAATTTCAAAGTGAATGGTTTGCGAACTTCATTTTGGACAAACTTGGGACTCCTAGAAATGCCAAGAATCAATCTGGAAGGCACAAAAATATAAAAAATGACTATATGTTTACCAAAAATGGACATCAATTGCAAAAATTATGTCATGAAATCCCTAATTTTAATACTTAAACCCTAAAAATGCCTAAGTACTAACCATATTATATTTTAAAAAACTATTTTCCACATTGTAAGGTGTGTAACTATGAGAAAAACTCTATCAGATACAAAGTGACCCTAATTTATTAGATTTACTAAAATAAATTTAAATTATAAGGAAATAAATGTGACAAATAATGCGACCTCATTATTGATAACCTAATCGCTTTATCTATTAACCAAGATTTGCTCCATCTACATGTTCACTTCTTAATGTGAAAAATAATAATAACATAATTGATTTATCTATTAATGTTATTGCATTATACATTAACGTGATCACATTATGGCTTAGTTATTGAGACATAATTTAAATAACATGATCAATAATGTGATTGCATTATATCAATAACATGATCTTGTTATGAAAAATGTCCATGGAATTATCCCCCAACTCTATGCACTTACCCAAAACACAAATCTTAATTAGAGATGATAGATGTTGGGAGTCCAAAGTGAACCCAAACATGGATGAAGAAGGCTCTAGTGTAGTGTCATATGCATCAATATATTTCTTATAAGCGACCATGATGGCCATATTTTAAAACATATCCACTATGATGAAGATAATATCATGTTGGAATTTCATCATAGGCAACCTTGTCATGAAATACATCTTGATATATTCCCATAGTCTATATGAAACCAATAGAGGTGTGTAAAGTCATAGCTTCATGTTCATGGTTTGGGTGATGCAATAAGGAATTCAAGACTTTATGTGGTGTTCCACAATTGTGCACATGTGTAGCTAATATAAGTGTGACTGCAATATAAATAAAGTCCTAGTCACACTAAAATTTCATGATGTATTATCATAGTGAACCTCCCAGATGATTAATTGGCAAGGTGTGCCATCTAAAACATAAAGATGTTTGTGGTTATAGAGAATTTGGATGGATAAGTATAACTCTTCAAATTATTTACCTTACGCAAGAATGGTGTAAATCTATACAAAGTCCCAATCAACTAAGTATAGGAATACCTATTCTACAAATTTATGGTTATGCATGTCCAACACTGTAATAAACATGTGAATTAAAAGTTGGTTAAGGCAATCTACTTACTTATTGTCCTTCCTTATCTTGTGTTTGATCATGATATTGAATTGTTATAAGTAAGTGAACCATTTCATATGGCATATGTTCTCCAGTTTACTTTATTTCTACAAAAACTTAAGTGGCTTATGACCATAAAGAAAAATTGTCTCCTTTTACAAGGTGTAGTGATGTCATTGTTTAATTACATGCACAATCACATACAACACTTTTTCATAGGTGGAATTCATTTTCACCATGTTGTTGAATGAATCTAAATGGTATGTGATTTGATGTGCATGTTGTATGAGTACTACATTAAGTGCATAGTTTGATGCATTAGTGTTAAGTTAAAAGGAATGTGTAATGTTGGTAGTTAATAGTATAGGTGTTGCATAGAGGAATTATTTGAGTGCCTTAAAATCATGTTTTTGTGCACGAGTCTAATAAAACTTGGATTTTTAACTTGCTATTTGGTTGAGTGGCCAAGAGATGTGTGATATACCAAGGACAAACCTGCATTAAAATTTTACAAGCCCAGTAAAACTCTTCAGTTCTATGGGATTGCATAAAGGTGGCCAATATTAGATTACTTTGATATTTTATGGATCTACATGATTTCCTACATGGTCAATGATGTATCTTGGGTACTAGATCTATACAACACCTAATGTACACTTTGCTATGTTTTATTGCAGCTTATGTTTATGCAAAGTGGCTAAGACTTGCATAATATATTCCACATTCTCCTACCAAGTCTTACTAAAGATGAAAATGTCATCGAAGTAGATGATGGTAAAGGAGTTGATAAATGGCCTTAGTAGATCTTCCATGAAGTGAATAAAGGTTGTTGGTGCATTAGTTAGGCCAAAAGGAATAACCAATAATTTATACAATTATTATTGTGTCTTAAAGGTTGTCTGCCATATGTCTTTAGGACAAATTGGAACTTGATGGTAACCCAACTTCAAGTCACTCTTAGTGAAGTATTGTGTGGCTCCGAGCTAGTCTAGAAGGTTATCAATGCATGATAATGGATACTAGTTCTTCATTATGATTTTGTAACTACATGATAGTCTATGTAGACATGTCAAGAGCCATCCTTTTTGGGTGAAAGGACTGTCAAAATCCCACAAGGAAAAGAGCTAGGCTTGATCTTGCCCTGATTAAGGAGCTCTTGTATTTGGCACTAGGTTTCATCATTTTTCCAAATTGATGTATGATATAGAGGGTTATTCAGAAGTGGCGATCTAGGGACCAAATCAATGCAGTGATTTAGTATGTAATGTGTTGGGATGCCTTTAGGTTCTATGAATACTTCATTATGTTACTTCAGTAGTTTATTTTTGAGATATTACTATTGTGATGTTGAATGTGTGGTGTGTATTGCCAAATATAGTTTTTTATATCATGTAGGTGTATCAAGATGGACCACACATAATAAAAATCTATGCTTTCTATCTTTGGTTCTAACTCAAAGAGGTTAAAGAAATGATATTTTTTGTTGACAATCCAATGTTATGGCTTATATGGATATGTAACTTCATGGTCATATAAATATGGCATTCCCTTTAGGATGTCATATTTCTCCAAATGTTCAATGAAACAAGTGAATGTATCCTCCACATGCTTGAATTTTAATGGAAGGTGCATTATCACTGGACGTATATGTCCTTCCCATGTTGAATCCACCCCAATGAGTAAGGCTTGGGATATGAAACATTGACAAGGCCAAGTCATTATGTTATGGATTGCATGATGATGTTATTATGGATTACACTATCAATGATGACATGAATATGTTAACCATTTACCTAAAAATTAGTGTGAAAAATATATTCAAACACCTTAGAGGTATTTATCATAGTGGTGTTAGTGCTTAGATAAGTCATATTTGGATCACTATTGTCTTCCAACTTGGGACCTGATGTAGACTAGGAAATCAAGGATTATTACACATGGAATTTAGAGTCATCATGGGTGTGCGAGTGATGATGATGGAACCAACTATCATAGGACTTATTATTGACTTTTTATAAATCATTATGTGTAGAAGCCTTCAATTTCTATGCAATATTATTAGGTTGTTCTCCTTTGTGATAAGTGTTATGCTTTTGCATAAAATTTTGGATGAAGAATTTTACACAGGCTGAATCTTGTGTGCAAAATTTGATGAAGAGGTGAGATTCTACTAAATATTTTCCTTGGCTTTTATATTGGTGGTGTTGCAATAGGCTTGCCCCAAAATATTGTAAGTCATTAATTCCATCTTCACACAAATATAAGGTGATATTTTATTGATGCACTTCAAATCCTTATATTTTTTCAACATGTTCTCCTTCATCAACACATAGTAGTCATGAAATATGTTAGAGCAGTCTCCCACTAGTTACTTATTTCACTAGCACAATTATTGAAACTTGATGTATTAATCTAAAAGTGATGGAGAGGATAATAATCCTCCTTTAGCATATCAACAAAGGTTTTCTAAGACTCAATTAGAACATAATATTATGTACGTTGCTCACTTAAGTGATCCTACTAGTGAACCACTAAAATGGACATTTTCAACACTATGAAGATGATCTTCTTAGTATTAGTGAAATAATTTACTAATAAGTATGCCTTGAGCTATCAAATGCAATAATCCAATGTTATGTCATTGATATTTCCTTTGAACAAAGGAATGCCAAGATTGAATTACACTTTGAAGGGGGTTTTATACTAAAACTATTATTGAGCAAACTGTGGAGGAGGATCGAAAGGTGTTGGGTTGAGATACATCATCAACTCATGAAATTGGCCAAAAAATTTAGTATATTATCCCTCCAATGAATTTATAATAAGCCTTTGAACATATAGGGATGCCATAATTTTCTTCTGGGTGTTAGTCATATTACTTATGTTACAACGTTCCTCTAGGTAGTTTGAAACAAAACTGATGGATATTCATTATTTCTCTCATTGCACTCACATGATTAAAGGAATAGAAAAAAAAACTATGCTCTGACACTAATGATTCATTCTATAGGGGTCCAGGACTAGGCATGAGGGGGACAACTAAATGTTAGAGGAAACTCAAAGTTGTGAAGAATAGATGTACACAGTGAATATGTATATAGAATACTAAACACACATATTCAATTGAGCAGAATTATAATGATTTTAGAAATGCAACTTTTATTCAATATGAATGAATAGGCTAAAAAAATATAGAGATGTAAAATTCATGTATGATAGAGTAAATATGCAGAGTATGCTATCTATCACTAAGATTGTGGATGGTATTGACCCTTAGATGGATGTATATAGTACATATTTATACATATAATATAATAAGTAATTACAATTGTGGTTGGCTATAGAGAAGGTAGTTATAAGTTTTTTAATATTTCTTGTTGGGTAAAAATTGAACTTCTAAGCATGTGGTTGTTGATTGCTTGGATGAATAACTAAAATTTCTAAGACAAAGAAGTTCCATGTATAAATCCATGTGGTTGAGATAATATGACATATGGATGTGGTAGGGTAAGGTAGGTGTAGGCACATACAATAGTCTGTAATTGAAAGTGGGGCACATGGGAGGCCAAAAGTTTAGGCACACATAAGTGGAGACATGCTTGGCATTAAAGGGAGGAGTAGGGGACTACGATAAAATGCAAGTAGGCATGTGACATGTATAACTCAAATTTGAGAAGTGTGCAAGCTATGAAGGTACATAAAAGAGAAGTGTATGCTACACAAAAGGTGCATATGGATCAACTTGAATTCACCCTTATTCATAGATAATTAAAAATACATGTATCTACATAGAGATACCTAGACATACTTGCATATACATGGAAACAATATTAAATCATATATTAAATTATGATAACTTGTCAATCTATAATTCAGTGATAAATATTGATCTGGGCAACAATTCAGATGACATTTCAGGTGATGAGTCCACCCCAATTGATGACGAAACTTCTGGGAGCCATAACTTTCACACCGTAGCTCCAATTGACTCACCATTTAAACCATTAGAAATCTAAGAATGAGGAAAACATAGTGAGATGGCATGGAGCTCTACTTAATGAAGTTTTACCCTTGAAAACCCAATGAAACTGCCCCAAATTTCAATTTTAGTAGTGCAGTCTAAAAATAATAAGTTTCTAAAAATAGTAATTCCTTGAATTTTGTATTATTGTAAATCATGGAAGTTAAACCACTTAATCTCCCTCGATATTGGTGATCTTCCACATCCTCCTCATACCTTCGAAACATGTATAAATTAAGATGTAACTCAAAATAGAAATCATACATCTCTTCTCAGAGATAGGCATATGTTTGGGTCTACAAATTTGATCAATAAAACATCTCTTCTGAGAGATAGCATTATTTGAATTGTGTTTTTCTTGTTTCTTTAGTTATCTTTCAACCAAATCTTTTGAGTTTTGAATCAAATATTGATCTCGAACTAAAGTACTATTGATCGTTAGTGTGTCAAGTCATTGAAAGGTGGGACTTTTTTATTCTAAGGGGTTTTCCATTTAAAATATTAAGCACTTTGGGGATACCTAATAAAAATATCACTATTGATTGAATTTATGGCATATATGGGCCATTGATTATGTCAATTGATAAAAAAAATGTTGATTTAACAAAGGCACACATTATGGATGAGTGATGTCATGAGGGTAGTTGATCCTTATGTGGAAAATATTTATCATTAGATCAATAAATTTTATCAATATAGAAAGGGTCTTCTTTTTATTTCATTGATTTAAAGATTAGGCATATTCCTGATCAACAAAGGAAGAAAAATAATTGATTTCAAGAAAAATAAGGATGTTATAAGCACATAAATTTGTGTGCTTAATTAATACCATATAAAAATATATTAGGAAATTTTATTTGATATGATGTAAATAAATTAAAAAAATTGTTTGGTGAGCATGATTTCAAGTCTATAGAAATAAGATAGCAAATAGTCAATCCTACCAATCTCTATTTATGAGTTTGGATACAACCTTTAGGGCCTCTACAATTTTCAAAATAATTTATCTTAGTATGTGTGGTTTGTATTATTCATTAAGACCAAGGATTTTATGGATAAATATTTCCTATTAGGTGATTTTAAAAGAGAGACAAATTTTGACTCTAGTTTAGATACTTTATGATTGGGTTATATTGAATTGGAAAAAATAAATATGTATATGACTTGGATTATGGTTTACATTAGTTTTATATATGGGGTATTCTATTTGCTCTGGTAATTGATTATCTATTTCAAATGAAACTACATTAGACAATCAATCAAATTTAACTTGAGACATTATCTACTACTTAGTTTAAAACCTTTCTTGTTGAATCTTTTCCCAAAGGCAAATTATCTGAATCAACCGCACATGTAGTTGAAAGTGAAATCCTAGTTGGCTTGCATAGTTTAAAACCTTTATTGTTGAACCCATTCCCAAAGACAAAGTGTTTAAATCAACTGAACATGTTGTTATTGAAAGTGAAATCCTAGTTGAGCTAGGAATAGCCATATAAACTTGAGGCCCTTGAGTGTTTTGAGTATCTACCTCTATAGCTTTAGATCCTCAATCTGACACTTCTCCCTTGTGCTTACTTTTATCTACATGGGTTACACTTAGATGTTTGTCCTTATCTTGCTATGTAATGGATTACAATCCTTTTTCTTTCAAATTATGGATTTTGACATGTTCCTTTTACCATGCTAAAAGGAACAACAAAAATATAGAAGCAATGAAAGGGTAAGCCTTCATATTCCAGGTTATGGATCTAAGATCCAATAAAAGATATAAATTGAACAACCAAGCAAGGGGTTTCATTGGATCATTTTTTACATAAATCTGAGCAAAATTTTGATATTTAACTAGGTCAGATTTAATGAATTGTCTAACTACACCAACCATCAATTTCAACAAATATTCATTGATAATTTCCATAGGAAATCTATAGAATTGAACCCAAATTGGGATTTCAAATATTTTCTCCACTTTAAGGGCAAAGAGAGGAGATAAAAAGAACACACCCAAGACTTTAGATCCCCAAAACCATGTTTAATGTTGAACCCTACTACAAGCAAAATATTGGTCCTTTTGTGACCATAAAAAATTTGGAAGAAGTAGTTGAAGAAGAAGTTAATACTAGGCCAAGAAACATCTTTTCAGGTAATTGACTCCATTTTTAAAAATCAACGTGACATGGCCTCCTTCCTAAGAATTTGTAGATCAAAGCCATATAATCAGAATCACGAAGAGTCAAATGAAGATTAATGTTAAAATTTGTGGTATCCATGGAAAAAGTGATAGGAATATCACCAATTTTTTAGTCATCATTGTTGAGATCTTCAATCTCCTTAGTGGAAACCCTATCCTCCATGGTCTTTTGATCTATACACAAGTTAGGGGATCCACCCACTAGATCATTCAATTGAATGTATCCATGATGCTCATACACATCCACAATTTTTGATACCTTTGTACACCCCAAAACTTAGTAGAGAGGGAAGTGTGCAAGGTTTGAAGTAATAGGGATAGAAACCCTAGCCCCTAAAGCTATTTTTTCCTAGGATTTTATGTAGTATTATACATTTACCCAAATCCAACTTTTTACAATAGATGCCATTTCAAGAATTAAAGAAATTGGAGCCATTAACAAAACCTTGGAGCCATTAACACAACCTAGGAAAAAACTTGCTCTTGAGATACCTCAAAGAATTCTACAATTCCTTGCACACTCTCTACTACCTTTTTCCCTTTGAACAACACTATTGCTCTGTACCACTCATTCCTCATTTCCCTTTTATTTTCTCCCACATCACCTTCTGGATGCTTGTCATTTTACCTATTATTGTTGTTGCTTTCATTCACTCACCAACCCCACTCCCATCAGATTCCAAGAAAGTTATTAGATATTTTTGAGAGAAAATCCTTAAATCCTTTGGATCTAACTATTCATTATTTTTGTTTGAAAGATTTTTAAAACTGAAGCTTCTTAGACCCTAAAATAATACCTCAGTTCTTATGTAATTCGAATTTAAACATAATATTGATATGACTCTGTTAAGTTATTAATACTGAAATAACTTCAATTTAAACTCCATACTAATTTTTTAAAACTTAAATTTTAAAAGTGACAATCAATACTAAAATAATACCTCAAAATTGTCATATTAATATCCACGAATTAATATAAAGGTAGATACATTATGTTTTAAACATTTATTGTAATTTTTTTTTATTAAAATAAAATATAAACATTATAAATTTTAACATTGAATACAAATTCTCATTTTTATTTGGTTAATTAAAAATAATTATAAATGTTAAATGGCAATAACTAATACCCTCTCATGACAATAACTAATACCCTTTCATGGAAAGAACTTGAGGAAGATAATCTTAACCATTTTTTATGTACATACTTTTTAATTTTTTCAACTTTTCTTTTTTAGTCATTCTTTGCTTGAATTTAAACAACACTCACAAATTGCGTGAAGTCTACAATTTCTACCAATGACAAAATCCATAATAAAAAATATTAAATATTAAAAATTATAATTGCTTACCCAAATAAAATCAAAAAATTTAAGCCCCAAATAAACTTGCCCTCTCTTCTCTTACTGCATCCACCCAAAGAACCTTTCTAGATGCCCTCCTTCAAGGCCCACATCCAGAAAAAAGTACACAAAATGAGGAGGTACCGTTGAAGAGCATATGAGAAAACGAAACCAGCTAACATACAAGTCTCTCTGTTCTGTGTGTGGTTTTAATATTTCTAGTTTCGTAAAAAAATCTGAGTTCAAGGAAGAAAAATATGACACAAGATGACATACAGAATTGGCAATGAGCTTCTTTTACTAATTTCAAAATCAAGAATTGTCTACCATTACATGGTTCCCTGTGCCTAGTTATATAGTATCTTCTATACAAGCCATTAGGATTTTTTCCATAGCATGCTGACAGTAGGTAAACAATGTTACTACTAGCTTAATTTCATTTAAACCAGATAGAAAACTTATTATGCAAACCCTAAATTCGGGTCAGAAGCTTAAAACGTATCAGAATATCATGTGAAGGCTTACTTCCATGAGGTCAGATGATGAGTGCGATGGGTCTGATATAAGCTGATAAATTTCCCCGCACTCCACCACGGTTCGAGTCACAGAAACACCGTACAACGTATGACTTGAATCTCAAGCCTTCAAAATAGACATTAGAAAGGTCGCGAGATCCAAGACTCCAATCCCACACTTCATCGAAAAAAAATAAAAAAGATGACGTGGAATAATTATAATTGTTGATTATATTTTAATTTCTCAATTTTGTTCAGTAATTTTATTGTGTATATTTTTTTTTGGGTAGCAGGAATGCTTAAACAGCTTGTGCGTTTGCATTGACTAGTGTTACTTTCATGCTTAACAAAGTAACTTTAGAATATTTGTAAATGAATTCAAGAACTTTAAAATAAAACAATCGCCTCAAAGGCATCTCACACTCCTAGCTTCAGCCTATTGGTTGCCCAAGGTACAAAATATTTTTAACAAAATGATAGAAATCAATAGACAACATATGCCTCTCAAGCATTTCACTTCCAGACATGGTTATATGTTCTAATTTTTATTTATTTAAGTTCTTTGATACATTTAACTTCGAGACATGGTCTGCAATGACATCCCGTACAAATCAATTGTGCTTGTTTAGGGTTAAAATTTTAATTTTAACGTCTGGATCATAGCAGATCTGATATTGTACATCATCATCATCTTTTTTCTTTTTTCTCTTTTTTTTTTTTAATAACTTACTTTGAACATTTATTCTTGAAGAAATCCTTATCCTTGGTTCCTCCTTGAATTTTCTTTATTTTTATAATCTCTTATTGTTTTGGTGTCTGTTTAGAGGCTAAGTTTTTTATCCATTGCTTCTTTTCTATCCTTAATGCCCATACTAGTTTTGCATATTAAACTCTTAATTGGAAACAAGAAATTTCAGGTAATGGATACTTATCAAACATTTCAAGGTGTAGATTGTGAAAATAATTTGTAATAAGTTTCAACCTTTCATGCTTAAAAAAAACATTTCCTCTCCTTTAAATGAGCCTTGAAAGTACCTTAGTATTAATTATTAGGTTAGCACTGTCCTTGAAAGCGTCGGAATTAAGATGGGGTTCCCTGCATTTTATTCCCCACCTAAAATTATATTAGCTATACATAGTGGATAATTTATCAGATTGATTATTTCAACTATATTAAGGAACACCTTAGAAAGTAATATGGATGTAGCTTTCTTGGGGGCGCTCACTAACTTGGACTAGTTGTTAGAACATGTATTATAACTATCCCTAACTTCATGACCATTGTAAATTGCAAGATTCTGGCTCAGTTGTATTTTGCTGAATCCATGAGGAAAATGAAGTTGAAAGGAGAAATATATTATCAGTCAAGTTGTCTTGAGGCCACCTCTTAGCTTCCATTTTTTTTAATCACGGTTGGGTTGTATGTAGAAAGCAAGTTGATATCAAATTTGGAAGTATGCACTTCCATTAAGAGCATATTTATTATTGAGCATGTTACATTTTGCATTTAAATAAGCCATATTTAGTTTTATACAGAGCAATTACATCTCTTGCAGTACTTGAGTTCTTTCCTCTACTTTTACTTGCATGTAACTATAAAAAGACAGATGGTAAGCACTTTTTGAATACTAAGTTAGATGGCCTTATTTCTTGTTATGTTTCTTACTTGGTTGGAAAATATTTGGGTTGTGACAAACAAGGATCAATAAATTAAAAAATCTATCTTGGAGATATGGTGAAGAATGTTCTAAATACAAAACATTTTAAAATCATATTAGAATAACGTTTACTAGAATTTAGTATTTCAACTATACTACAATCTTGTAAAATTGCTTCTCAACTAAAATGACAGGGACTAGCCGTTATGCAGCCCTTGTTTTATTAAAATAGTTATTACTAATATTATATTTAATGACTTAATAGTAACAATTTAAATAATATAAAATTATTAAATAATATATTTTATTGTTTCACATTGAATTAGATGATTTTTTTAGTTAATATGACACCTATATAATGTATAGTGTATTATAATGAACTTAATGTTTTGACAATTTAATCAGTAAATCAATCACACATTCTTCATTTTTTCACCCATGGTATGAAAACAACCCATGAGAGGCCACAACTAGTAAGAAGGGTCCTTGATTTGATGTGGGAGACCTTGACTTAAATGAGTTACCTCAAATTTAATCACCTTGTTGGACATGAGGATCTACGACACACTAAATGGCATCATAAATGCCATGGGAGGTCATGGTTATTGGTGGGGACTTCACGACTAATCATATCTACCAGATAATATTGAAAGACATGTGGAATTCCCTAAAGCTACATGTGACTTATGTTGTTAATTTATTTGAATACTATCAAGATAAGAAAATACCAATAGGCAAAGTTTATGAAATAATAACTTGTATTGATTTGTATTGAATGATTCAAATAATTACAAACCATGCATAAATAAGCCTCAACTTAGAATTGGAGTTGACATGCAAAATTCATAACTCTAAAAATAATAAATTTTGACCTATTATTTTTAGCAATTACTATTTTTAGTAATTTTTACATACAAGCACGTGCAAATCTAAAAATATCAAAAAAAAAAAAAAACACTAAAATTAACTTATCAGATAAATATCAACTGAAGTTTAAGTTTGATTACAAAAATATACAATTTCTAAATTTAAAAAATATCAAAAATAATATTAAACCACAATTTTAAACCCTCAGATGGTCACGTATGACCTCCAAAAAATATTAAAAATAGTGATAACTAAATAAGCTAGGTTATGACTACATCGAAATTTTCAATATAGTCATTTTCACATGAAGATGGACTCAAACAGAGTTATGGATCAAAAGTTATGACCTTCAGAAGTTTGGCCTCTTTTTTTGCATCATTCTCCTCTGGTTGAAAACAACTCAGCTCTTGCAAGTTTCTCTAATTATACTGTTGCCATTTGCTCTTATCAATCTTTTTTATTTCCTATTCTGTAATCTAAGTGTTGTCTTCCTACTTTAATCCTTCCCACTATATCAAATACCTATCATAACTTTCTTTCCTTGTGTTTATTGTCTTCTTATCCAGAGCCCACACTATCTTTTCTTTCTTCTTTTTTGGCACATATTGCTACCAATCTACTTCTTCATCTTCTTCACTTGCACCATCTTCTCCATGGAAATCATATAAATATGAAACATTAAATACTTGAGAGATATCAAAATTTTGTATTAAACTCACCTCATAAGCATTGTCATTTATTTTCTTCACAATTTTGCATGGTTCAATCTTCTTCTATTTCAACTTGTTATATGTGTTTTTTATAAATATCTCTTTCCTCAAGTAAACCATCACTAAATATCCTTATTCAAATATTTTTGATCTTCTTCTGACATCTACTGTTGCTTTATACTTTTCATTACTTTCCTACAATTTTATTTCTACCTTTTCTTTTAACTGTTGTATATGTTTTGCAAATAATTCAACATAATCACTAACTAGTTCAGTAATTGGTATCTATACCAAATCTAAAACACTTTTATGAATTCTCTCATAAATAATTTAAAATTCTGATTTTTTTTATTGATCTATTCAGTGAAATATTATATACAAACTTAGTTTGTAGTAAAGCTAAATCTCATTGCTTGGGCTTCTCTCCAACTATGCATCTTAATAAATTTTTCAATATATTGTTTCAAAATTTTGTTTGTCCATCTATTTTGGGGTGGTATACACTACTGAATTGTAGTTTAGTCCCCATTTTCCTCCAAAAATTCCTTCAAATATGATTTAAAAATTTTGTGTCACTATATGATGTAATGGTTTTTGGAACACCATGCAATATCACAATATCTTTAAAAAAATAGTTCTACAAGTTTAGTGACATCATTGGTTTTATTACATGCAATAAAATGAATCATCTTAGAAATCTTGCCTACAACAACAAAAATTGAATCATTACCTCTCTGTGTATTTGGTAATCTTAACACAAAATCCATACTCAAATCTATCCATGGCCCTCTTGGAATCAGTAATGGCATGTAAAAATTTGTATGTTGTGCATGTTCTTTTGTCATGTGACATATCTTGCACCTTGTAACATATATTATCACATTTATTTTCATCTTTGGCCAACAATACTTCTCTTTCTCCAAAGTTATTGTCTTTATCTTAGCAAAATATCCATCTAAACCACTATTGTGTAATTCTCTTATAATATTATCTCTCAGAAACCCAGTTGGAATATATAATTGAAGAGATAATCATCCCACATAATATACTCATCATAAAAAATACTTGTATTACCATTTCAATGGATTCCTACATTGCTCAACTATCTTACCAAAATTTGGATCAGTATCATATACTTCCTTAATAAATTCAAATCTAACTGCTTCACTCACCATAGTAGTTATCAAACTCACTCGCATGCTCAAAGCATCAACTAATTGATTCTATTTTCCTAATTTGAGCTTCAACACAAAAGTATAACTCTGAAATAAATACACGCACTTTGCATGCTTACTATTTAACTTCTTTTGAGTGTTCACATACTTCAATTTATCATAATAAAAAAGGATAAACTCCTTAGGCACTGGGTAATTCCTCCAATGTCTTAATACTTGTACAATGATATAAAATTCAACATCATATGTAAAATAATTTATTCTTACCTCATTCAATTTATCACTAAAATATGCTATTGGCTTCCCTTCTTGACTCAACATGCAACTAATTCCCACAAATAAAACATCGCAATCAACCTCAAACACTTTGTTAAAATTTGATAATGCTAAAATAAGCATTTTATATAAATTTATTTTTCAACAACTCAAAGCTTTCTGTTGTTTCCCTTGTCCATGCAACTTCTTTTCCTCTCATACAATTTTTATTGGTACAACAAGACTACTAAATTTTTTAATGAACTTTTTAATAAAAAGTTGTTAAACCATGCAAACTTCTTACCTTTGAAATGATCTTTAGGATAGGCCACTCAAACATTTCCCTTACTTTTTCTTCATCCATTCTTACACCATTTTTTGAAATTATAAATCCCAACTATACCAAACTGTTCTACATAAATCTACACTTCTTCAAATTTGCATAGATATTCTCTTTTATTAAAAATATAATACCATTATCAAATGTTGTAAGTTTTCTTATTTATTATTACTTAATATTAAAATATTATCAAAATAAACCACCAAAAACTCACAACTATATTCTAGTATCACTATTTTCATTACCCTCATAAATGTGTTGGGTACATTAGATAATCTTAATGGTATCACCATCCACTCATATAAACCATCTCTAGTTTTGAATTTTATTTTCCATTCATCTCCTTCATGAATTTGAATCTAATAGTATCTACTCCTAAGATCAATCTTGGAAAAATATTTTACTCCTATAAGAACATCTATCATATCATCTAAATGAGATATGTAAAATAAATACTTAATTGTAATTTTATTGATTGCTCTACTATTTTCACACATCCTCTACCCGCCATCTTTCTTTAGAGTTAGAAATATTTGTGTTGCACATGAAATCATGCTCTCCATTACTACATCTTTCCTCACCAATTTAGTAACATGTTTATTTATTTTTGCATGTTTTGTTAGACTAATCCTATAAGATACTTGATTAGGTAGAGATGATCATGGAATCAAATAAATATAATGTTGAATGTATCTCTTTGTTGGTAAACCATATGTAAATCATCAAGTATAACATCTGTATATTCTTTCAACACTAATGCTGCTTTTGGTAGTACTTGCACCACTTTTGTGTCTTTTTTCTTCACTACTAATGCATAATAACTACCTATCATCTTCATGTCTTTGATATTTTTTTTTGCAGTTAGCATACTTTCATCTTGTCCTTATTCTTTAAGAGATAACAAAACTACGTTCATACCACCTTTCCAAAAACTACATGTGTTCTTAGCTCCATCAACAACTACTTTTCTATCAAACTGCCATGGTCTTCCAATAACACATGCATGCATCTATTGGTATAACATCACATCATATTTTATCCTTATAAGTTTTACCTATATAAAACTTAATTAAGAACCTTTTTATTTACTTTAAATTCATTCCCTTTCTTAAACCATGAAATTTGATAAGGATTAGAATGCTATTTACACTGCAAACTTAGTTTCTCAATCATATCTTTAGAATCTATATTTTCACAACTACCACCATCTATAATTAATTTTCATATCATACCTCTTGAAGTATGCCTTGTTCTAAATATATTTATTTGTATCCATACATCACCACCTTATTTATTTTTCACATATTCTTTCCTTAGAGCAATCATTGTTCTTCTCATCACGAGATTTTTTTCAATATCTATTGTTACAACTTTAGCATTTTGCTCTTCTATTTTACCTTCAACTAAATACACTATTGGATGATCTTCTTGCCTTATTTCTTGATATTGGTAATGTGGGAACTCCAATGATCTATGGCCTTCTTCTCCACATCTATAACTAACATAAGACATGCGTTGATTTGGAAACCATCATCTACCACCACTATAACTTCATCCTTTTTGAAATCCTCTTCTTCTTTATTAGTATCAAGACCTTTGTCTATTATCTCCTTGTATTTATACACTATGTGATGATTCTCCTATAGTGGTGTTAAACCCACTTTTATTTATATTAAATCCACCTTGCCCCCTTAATAGAAGGGATTATCATCTTCTTGGCCTAATAGATGTTCTTCTAAAATTCTATCTATTTTATTTTTCTTCTACTTTCAAAGCTAATTGATAAGTTTTATCCATGCAAAGTATTATATGCATGTTTAATTCATATTGAATAGAAAACTTTAAACCATTTTCATACCTTGAAACCATCTTCTCTTTTATTTAATCGTGATCCACTCATATGGAAAACTTGTAAAACTCATATGTATAGTCTTGTATATTGTGATCCTTCTACCTCAAATTTTATAATATTATGTATAGGTTTAGTGCATAATCCATAGGAATAAATTTATCCCTCAACTTCTTATCCATAATTTTCCATGATTTGATCTTATCTTCAACTTTTTTTGTCTTTCTTTCTGTAAGTGATCCCACTAAATCATTGCATGACTCTTCAATTTCATGCATACAAACTTTACCTCCTTGTCTTCTCTCATAATTCTCCATTCAAAAAACTTATATATGTTTTTCATCAAATCTATCAACTTCTATGGTTTTAAACTTCATCCATAATCTATAATGTCAACCTTGATTCCTTGATTCTAAATCTCTAACTATCCTCTCTTTTGGAAGCTGTTCCTATTTCTCCTTTATAATTTTCTCTTCATGATCTATGTCATCCTTGACATAATCTTTTGCTCTCTTTTATATTTGATTTTCAATAATCTTGATTAATTGTTTTACTTGTCTCTGTAGCTCTTATATAGTCTATTTCATTTGAGTGATTGCTCCTTCTCCCCTCATCATATCTTACATTTCCAAGATTCAAACTTACTATGATACTAAATGATGATCCCAAATACTATCAAGATAATAAAATAAAAATATGAAAATCCTATGAAATAATAACCTGTATTAATTTGTATTGAATGATTCAAATAATTATAGACCATGCATAAATAAGCCTCAACTCATAATTGTAGTTGACATGTAAAATTTGAAACTCTAATAAAATAAAATTGGACTTGTTATTTTTAGCATCTACTATTTTTAGTAAGTTTTGCATGCAATCATGTGAAACTCTAAAAATATAAAAAATAAACGAAATACTAAAATTAATCTATCAGATGAATATTAACTAAAGTTCAAGTCTGGTTACAAAAATATACAATTTTAAAATTTATAAAAATATCAAAAAATAATATTCAATTACAATTTTAGACCCTCAGATGGTCACATATAACCTCCAAAAAATATTTAAAATATCCAAAACTAATAAAACTAGGTTATATCTACACAAATTTTTTTGAGATGGTTGTTTTGATGTGAATATAGGCTTAAATGCAGCTATGCATCAAAATTTATGGCCTCCAAATGTTTGGTCTCTTTTTTTACATCAACTGTGGGGGCCCATGACTAGGGGCATGGGGGATAACTACATGTTAGATGCATATCATAGTTGCGAAGATAAAATGTGTATAGTGAATATTTAGATAGAATAGTTAACACACATTTTCAATTTAGCATAAGTTTGGTGTTTATAGAAATACAACTTCTATTCAATATAAACAAATAGGAAAAAATACAAAGATGTATAATTTGTGTATGACAATGTAAATACCCCTTGTATTTTATCTATCATTATGATTTTGGATGGCATTAACCCTTGTATGGATGCATTCAATATATATTTATACACATAATCCAATAAAAAATTATAACTATGATTAGTTATAAAGAAGGTAGTTACAAGTCATTTCATCTTCCTGGCTGGGTGACTATTAAAATTTCAAGCATGTGGTGATTGATTGCCCAGTTGAATAAATACCATGTCATAGAATAATAAGTTACATGTATAAATACACATGGTCAAGGCAAGATGACACATGGATGGTCTCCATTATGTCTTTGTGTAGCTATGAAAACTATGCCTAAAATCGCAGAGTTATACCACTTAGCTTGATCAACATATTGCCCTACTTTGACCATTTTGAAAAGTTGATGTGTGCCATGGTAGGTGCATGTATCAATCACTTTTATAATATGATCTAAATATATGGGGCACAAGTGTTTGGGATCAAGATAAAAAAAGATGTGTCTTTTTTAGCTCAAGAAGGGGAGAAACACAAGGTTTAAGAAGCTCCGTGTTGAAGACTAGGTGCATGCCCAAGTAAAGAGGCAGAAAAAAAATGAAGGAATTCTCACTAGATACATGAAGAATGGTGTAAGAACCATAACACAAAGGTTTGATCTTTTGGTGTGGACCTTTGAAGTGCTTCTTCTGAATATGCACCCAAACTTTGTCACTAACTCCGAATGCATGATGTGTGTGTTACATGTCAAGGAGTTCCTTGTAATTTTATTGGGTGTGATAAAGAATATGATGAACCTACTGATGAATATATTATATATGATGCAAAAAATTCTCAAATTTATCCATTTTCCATTCATGTGCATGTGACTTAGTGTTATCTGGTGCATGGTAGGATATGTCTAGACATGTAATAGGTTATAACCTAAAACATATCTAGAATGGACTATGCTCCATAGAGATGTGAAGGGATCTTTTTTAGGCATGTTGAATTCATAAATATTCTCATCATAAGTGTGAGCATGCACACATTTTTACATTCACATAAGATGAATAAGTGTTTGTTTGATAACTTATATTTATCCATTTGTCTGTGGATGCAATGTTATCAATCAATCCAACTACATACCCATCAATTCCCATGGTGCTTTCCAAAAATCACTCACAAAGAGAAAATATCAATTAGATATGATGGATGTTGGGAGTCCAAAGTGAACCCAAACATGGTTAAATAAGGCTAGTGTAGTTCCAATGTATTTATTATAAGCAAACATGATGGCCGTCTTTAAAAATCTTTCCACTAAGATGAATATAACATCATGTTTTCA
Organism: Torreya grandis; assembly: GCA_037957365.1. NCBI lineage: Eukaryota > Viridiplantae > Streptophyta > Pinopsida > Cupressales > Taxaceae > Torreya > Torreya grandis. Next base: position 389,546 of record JARHVA010003331.1, on the reverse strand, counting down.
TTTCATCATAGGTAACCTAGTCATGAAATCCATGCTGATATATTCCCATGGTTTGTATGAAACTAGTAGAGGTGTGTAAAGTCATAGCTTCCCATTCATCGACTTAGCGAAGTAACAAAGAATTCAAGACTTTATGTGGTGTTCCATGTTTGTGCACATGTGTAGATATTTGAAGTATGACTATAATGTAAATAAAGTCCTAGTCATACTAAAATGTCATGACATCTTAAAATAGTGCACATCCCAAATGATTCATTAGTGAGGTGTGCCATTAAGAACATAAAAATGCTTGAGCTTGTAGAGAAGCTAGTTGGAAAATTAGAACTCCCAAATTTGTTTAACTTGTATAAGGATGGTATAAGTCTCTATGAAGTCCCAATCAACTAAGAATAGGAATACCTAGTCTATAAAGTTATGATTGTGCATGTCAAACATTGTAATAAATGCATGAATTAGTGATCGACTGAGGCAATATACGAACTTGTTGACCTTCCCTCTCTTATGTGTGATCATGAGATTGAATTTTTATAGGTAAGTGAATAATTTCATGTGGCATGCATTCTGTAGTTTTCTCTATTTCTATAAAAACTAAAGTGATTTATGATAAAAATGAAAAACTATCTCTTTCTATAAGATATAGTGATGCCATTGCTTAATTACATACATAATCACATACAACACTTTTTCATGGGTGGATTACCTTTTCACTATATCGTTAAATGTCTCTAAATGTTACATGACTATATGTGCATGTTTTATGAGTAATGCATCAAGTGCATAGTCATATGCATTGGCGTGAAGTTTTAAGGAATGTGTAATGTAAGTAATTGATAGTACAAGTGTTGCACATAGGTATTGAGTGCTTCAAAAGCATGTTGTTTCACATGATTCTAATCAAACATGAATTTTTTAATTGTTATTTGGCTGAGTGGCTAAGAGATGTGTGATAAACTAAGGATAAACATGCATTAAAAGTTTGTGATCCTAAGAAAACTTAGTTCTATGAGATTTCACGAAGTTGGCAATCTTGGATTACTTTGATATTTTATATATCTACATGAATTCATGCATGGTTAATGGTGTAGTCCAAGCACTAGATCTATACAACACTGAATGTACACTTTTCTAAGTTGTCTTGCAACTTGTGTTTGTGTAAAGTGGCTAAGACATGCATAATATTTTTCACATTATCCTACCAAGTATTATTAAAGATGAGAATGTTATCAAAGTAGATAATGACAAAGGAGTTGAGAAATGGAATTAATATATCTTCAATCAAGTGCATAAAGGTTGTCGGTGCATTAGTCAGGCCAAAAGGAATAACCAGTAATTATTACAATGTTTCTTATGTCTTGAAGGTTGTCTACCAAATGTCTTTGGGATGGACTGAAACTTTATGGTAACTAGACTAAAATTTGATCTTGGTGAAGTATTTTGCACCTTCGAGTTGGTCTAAAAGGTCATCAATGCATGACAACAGATACTAGTTCTTCACTATGATTTTGTTGAATGCATGATAATCTATGTAGAGATGCCAAGACCCATAATTTTTGGGTGCAAAGACTATTAGACTACCAAAATGAGAAGAGTTAGGATTGATCTTTCCTTGATCAAGGAGGTATTTTATTTGACACTTAATTTCATCATTATCCCAAACTAATGTATGATATAGAGGTTTATTTGAAAGAGGGAATCCAGGGACCAAATCAATGCAATGTTTTACTATTTAATATGTCATGATTCCTTTAGGCTCTGATGCAAGAGCATCTACAATGGCTACCTGAAGACATGATCATGATTAAATTCAAATTCAATTTATTGTAATTTCCCTCTAATATGTTGTTACAAAGGAATAAATATAAATATTAAGAGTAAAAGTAAAAAGGTAATGGTTGGGCTATTGAAATCTTTCAACCGTAAGATAGCACTTGAGATAAATCTTCTCATATTAGAATATGCTGGTAAATTAAAAACTGTTTGTTGTTTTATCCTGAGCCCAAGTTGGGCGTAGCGATTAGAGGAGATTCTTTAAAAACAAACAAAATAAGATATGCGAGAAAGACAGAGAGAAGTACGTAGAAGAAGGAGAAGGAGGATCTCCAGGAGGGACAAAAGGAGAGCCTCTCAACAAGGAGAGAAAAGAATGATCAGCAGTATGAAAAAAAAACAAATGTAGGTCTGCAACAAAGAGAAAAATTTAGAAATCGAATGAGAGAAATATAGAGAGATGAATGAAGGTACAAGCATTAACTGTTTGCATACTGCATCTGAAATATGTTTATTATTAAATGTGATCCCCTGAATCCGTTGATATGAACATGATAATATAAGTTCTTAAATCTGTTGTTGTCTTTTATCTACCTATGTTTTTTAATGTTCTGGTTGGAAGTATTTGTCCAGTTCTAGCATTTTGGCATTCAATACAGAGACTCCCTCTGAGTCAATTTTTGATAGCCTCTCTCGTTCAAATTCTTCTGTCCACCATATTTTTAATAAACAACAGAATACTAATGTAGATGCTACATCCTACTATGCATATAGCACCCCAAGCGGAATCACATATTAGCTTCATGCTAAGGCCAACAACTATCTTTTGACTGAGTGACTTGTCGCGTTGTTCTCTCTGTTTTTATGTTAATGGATGGTTATTGTTTTTAATTAGACGATTGGTGGGAGAATTGTGAGAGTGAATGAAGTAAAGAGTAAGTCATTGAGGACAACCTTTACTCGAGATAATCATTTTTGGGACAGAGTTTTGAGTTGGCCCCCACAAAGGAATGCGACCACAGTATATATACATTCATACATATATATGTCCTGTCTGGATGCAGAGATAAACACATATTTGTAGTCTATTGAAGGCACAGAGGGGTTCATGGGTCTGTTGAATTCCTTGACTGAAATATAAAGTGGTTTCAGAGGAGTTAAAACAGAGTCCGAGTCTATGAAGGAGTGTATACTACAACTAGAATCTCTTGAAGTTGACATATTCCGTGGAATCACTTTACTAGATGCCCCGCGCTTTGGGAATGTTTATGGAAGACAACTAATTTTCTAGTACCAATTATGTAACATGATCATCGTGTTCATGATGGAAATAGTTATTCTACTCAACATGTAGAAGCAATATAAAAAGGGCACGTTATATTCACATTGTCTGCTTCATTCCAGAATCTTGAAAATGGATTTGAGCACCAAGAACCTATTCCAAGTGTACCCGATCTTGATACGCTTGTATCAAGGGAGAAGCTTATGAAGTAAGTACAATTTTAAGAGGCTAAATTTTGTATATGATCCCTAGAATTATAATTTTCTTCGTAAGCTGAATGTGTTGGAATTATTCCTCCACTGCCTAACAGAACCAGATGAAAATCTTGTAGAATTTGGGGCCAATGGCATATGTAATTCCTATGTTGACACGACAAATGCTCCAGTTATTGTTAAAAAATGGTTACATCCCTCTTATAACATCTTGCTTGTCCATTTCAGTACAAAATACAGTCTTGGTACAATATATATATATATATATATATATATATATATATATATATATATATATATATATATATATATATATATATATATATATATATATATATATATATATATATATATATAGTCATTATTGTCATCGGATCAGTTATGTTTGCTTGTTTCATAGTAGCTGTGATTGTTAAGGAATGGAGATTTTTATCCCCTGAAATCATTGTAGAACAGGGCCTTCATCTATAATGTTGTTTACAGTCTGATCATGCGCATCAATTTTGTATCAGAGCAATCTAGGGACAATTTATCATTTGGTATCAGCGCTGTATAGGGAGAGGCTTCCATTAGGCTCTATGCAGACTTCATTATGTTGCTTTAGTAATGTTCTAATATATCAATACTGTAACATTAATTGTGTGGTGTGCACTATCAAATATATTTTTGTATCTCATTTAGGTGTATTAGGATGGATCACACACAACACAAATTTCTACGCATGCAAAAAACATTTGTGGCATTACTTGGTAGCTAACAAAGTGATTTTTGTCTTTGGTTATAACTCAAAGAGGTTAAAGAAATTATATTTTTTGCTGACAATCCAGTTTTTTGCCTTGGCTTGATATGTAGTTTCATGGTCATATAAATAAGACCTTCCCCATAGGATGTCATAGTTTTCCAAAGGTATAATGTCACTAGTGACTATGTCCTCCATAGTCTTAAATTTTAGTGGAAGGTACATTGTCACTGGACCTATATATATTTCCCATTTTGAAGCCACCCCAATGAGTAAGTATTGGAATATGTAACATTGAAAAGGCATTGTGTTTTATCTTGCGCAATGATGTTCTTATAGATTCCACTGTCAATGATGACATTTAAAGAGGTTGAACCTTTACCCAAAACTCAGTGTGAAATAGGAATTCACACTCATTAGAGGTATTTATTATAGTGGTTTTGGTGCTTATACAAGTCACATTTAGATCACTATTATCTACCAACTTGACACTTGATGTAGATTAGGAAATCAAGGATTGCTACACATGGATTTCAAATTCATAATGGGTGTGCAAGTGATGATGATGAAACCACTTGTCACATGACTTATTCTTTCCATTTTATAAATCAAAAGGTGTATAAGCCTTTGGTTTATATATAATATTCTTAGGTTTCTCTCCGTTTTGAAAAGTTCTCTACTTATGTATAGATTATTGGGATGAGTAATTGTATTTATGCCAACTCTTGTGTGCAACATTGGATGAAGACGTGAGATGATACTACATGTTTTCCTTGGATTTTATCTTGGTGGTGTTATAATAGGCTTTTACCAGAGTATCACAAGTCAATAATTCCATTTTTTTATGGATATAAGGTGAGAGTCTACTAATGTACTTCAACACCTTATGTTTTTTGGTCATGTTCTCCTTTAGGAACACATAGTAGTCATAAAATATGTTAGAGTAGTCTTCCAGTTACTACTTATTTCACTAGCACAACTGTTATAACTTGATCTATTCATCCTAAAAGTGATAGAGAGGATATTAATCCTAATTTAGTGTATCAAAAAATATTTTCCAAGACTCAATTGGAACATAATATTATGTACATTGCACATTGAAGTTGTCTTGCTAGTGAACCACTATAATGGACATCTTTAACACTATCAAGATGATATTATTGGATTCAATGAAATAATTGAATGTTAAGTATGCATTGAGATGTCAAATCCATGAATTTAATTTTGTGGCATTAACATTGCCTTTGAATAACTGAATTCCAAGATTGAATTACACATTGAAGGGGGTTTGCTACTAAAACTATTGCTGAGCAAACTATGAAGGAGGATCATAAGGTGTTGGGTTAAGATACATCATTAACTCATGAAATTGGCAAAAAAATTTAGTGAATTTTGACTCCAATGCATTTAAAATAATCCTTTCAACATCTAGGGATGCCATAAGTTTATTCAAGGCATCAACCATATTACTTATGCTACAATATCCATCTAGGTAGTCTGAAATAAAACTAATGGATATTCATTCTTTCTCTCATTTCACTCACATGTTTATATTAATAAAAAATATATATGATATTATACCAATTATTCATTCTATAGGACCCCATGACCAGGCACATGGGGGATAACTAAATGTTAGAGGTAACTCATAGCTTTGAAGAGCAGATGCACACAATGAAGATTTATATATAATAGTCAACACAAAAATTTAATTGAGCATAAGTCAGATGTTTATATAAATTAAATTTTTATTCAATATGAATGAATAGGGTAAAGAATACAAAGATGTAAATTTCATGGATGATAGAGTACATATGCAGAGCATGTTATCTATCACTAATATTGTGGATGGAATCAAAACTTGGATGGATGCATATGATAAATATTGATACATACAATACAAGAAGAAGTTACAACTGTAGTTGGTTACAAAGAAGGAGTTACAAGTAATTTCATATTTCTTGTTGGATAATGATTGAACTTCTAGGCATGTGGTGGTTGACTACCTAGTTGAATAACTAACATTTCTAAGATTGAGAAGTGCCATGTATAAATCTACATGGTCAGATAAAGATGAAATGTGGATGCATTGGGGTAAGGTAGGTGTAGGCACATATAATTATGATAAATTGAAAGTGGGGCACATGGGAGGCCACAAGTTTAGGTGCACACAAGTGGTAATAGGCTTGGCACCAAAGGGAGGAGTGGGGTGCTATGAGAAAGTGAAAGTAGGTGTGTGACATGTATAACTTGAAGGTGAGAAGTGTGCAAGCTATGAAGGTGTGTAAAAGAGAAGTGTATGCTATGTAAGAGGTGCATAGGGATCAACTTGAATTCATCCTTGTTCATAGAAAATTAAAAATACACGTATCTACATAGATATTCCTAGACATACTTTCATATATGTGGAAACAATATTAAATCATATCTTAAACTATGATAACTTTGTCGATCTCTAATTCAGTGATAAGTATTGATCTAAAACTAAAGTGCCATTGATCATTATTGTAAGTCATCAAAGGGTAAGAATTTTTAATTATAAATGGGTTTTCCATTTAAAATATAAATCACTTTGGGGATCTCCAATATAAATAACATTGTTGATTTAATTTATGGCACATATGGTCCATTGATTGTGTCAATCAATAATTGTTTTTTGTTGATTTAACATATGAACACATTATGGATGATCATTATAATGAGGGTAATTTATCCTTATAGGAAAACTCTTGATAATTAGATCAATAAATTCTTAATCAATATGGAAAGGGTATTCTTGTTGTTTAATTGATTTAAAGCTTAAACATATTCCTAATCAACAAAGGAAGAAAAACTATGGATGCCAAGAATAATTAGGATGTTATAAACACATAACATTGTGTGATTAATTAATACCATATTAAAATATACTATAAAATTTTATTAGATATGATGTAAATAAATCCAAAATTTTATTTGGTGAGCATGGTTTCAAGTGTATGAAAATTATATAAGAAAGAGTCATTCTTACCAATTTTTATTTATGAGTTTGGATACAGCCTTTAGGGCCTCTACACTTTTCAAAATAATTTATATTGGTATGAGTGGTTGTATTATTCATTAAGAACATGAATTTTATGGTTAAATATTTTTTTATTCAACTAAGTATTAATATTTCCTACTAGGTTATTTGAAGAGAGAGAAAATTTTGATTATAGTTTATGACTAGGTTATATTGGATTAAAAAATTAAATATGCATATGATTTGGATAATGGTTTACATTAGTTATATACATGGGATATTTTTTTCACTTTGGTAATTGATTATATATATCAAATGAAAGTAGATTGAATAATCAATCAAATTTTAATGCTAATTTTGTTAATGGTGTAATGCTAGAAGTGACACCAAAAAATAAATTGTAATTATAAACTTGTCAAGTGTAATTAGAACCTTGTTAAATATAACAACTATTTGTAGATATAAAATTTTCTCCATATAATATGCACATAGACAATATTTCAAACTAAATTAAATAAAACAAATTAAAAAATAATTGGCACAAAACTAATTATGCTAGTCTAGTGGAAAATATCCTAACCTTGCCTCAAAGTACTATACATAGTTTAGTTATAAAAAAAGATATTATTGTAGTTACTAGAAGATGATTGTATATACCTATAATAACATGTAAATACATGTATATTTTTGGAGACACATGAAATTATCTTACTGTAAGATATTTGGATTACCTATGGCTACTTGCATTTAAAAATTACATTTAAATTAGAAAATTTGAATGAACTTGTACATAAATTAATTTTACAGAGTTCCTCATTTGATATATCAAACTCAACCCCAAAAATTTATGCTTATTTATAAAGAGGTAGATATTATGATATTGAATATGATAACTATGTGAATTTACAAATTAAAGGGGTACAAAAATGGCCATTATTGAAAAATTCATACATAGTTTATAGAGGGAATCACCATTTAAAAAGGGTGCACATCCTTTTCAAAACATAACTGAGGAAAAATTAAATATATTGATTAAATTCTAAAGGTCATAAACCATTTTTAATACACATGGGACATATGAATTGAGGTTATAAAGGGTGCATGCCCTTTAAATCACATAGGGTGTGCACCTTATGTCATGTAAAGGGCATATGCCATTTGTGGGCTTATTAAAAATATAAAAAATCAAAGCCACATTTTGCATTATAACTCATGGTTTGAGGAGATTAAGGAGAAAAATACAAAGGGCACATGTGATTTACCTCACAAATTATTCTTTTCACATCTCCATCAGCATTCACACTTGCATCATAGTCCCATGTATATTATTTTATTCGTTAGGGCATGTTTAGGGGTTTTAATGATATTTTTTTTGTCTCATATAGTTTTTTATAATAATCATAAGGCAAGGGGCATTCAAATTAAAATTCAAGTTTTCTTGTGAAAACCTTCAACTACATATTATAGATAGGAAAATTTATAATTTATAAGTTTTGATTTGATGGATTCATTGTCTGAAGAAAACTCCCAACAAAACCTTGATGAAAATCCTGAACAAAACCTCGATGAAAACCCCCACTAATTTAAATTTTCATAAGAATCAAAATTATATCAATGACATAATTTAAAAATTAACAATTAAAAATTATCATTAATATTTTTCACGTATATTCAAAAAATAATAGACATAATTCACTTATTGATATGTTGGAGGTCATTTATAAGTAAGAAATGCTAGTTCCCAACTTGATGCAATGTTACATCAAAGAGAGGTATTGAAATTTTATTATTCTGATAAGATTTTATATGAGGGAATTAAAAATAAAAATTTAAGAAAGAATAATTATGTGATTTGTTTCATATGCTTGGAACCACCAAATTTCCACAAATGAGTTGTACACACATTAGCATTGATTGGTGTATTCATGCAAAGATTTAAAAAAATTAAAGAATAGGTGGTGGATGGTGTTTGATGAGCCTCCATGTCATAACAATGAGGTTACATTTGATTTTTTGAGAAATTATTTATATTTTCAATTTATTCTCCAAGAAATATTAAATTATTTTCAGATGAGGGCATCTCAAGGTAGGGGATGCAAGTCCTTGTTTGATAAAAATGTTGCTAAGTGGGACCAAAAATTCCCATAGAGAAGTAAAAAATTAATAACACTTGTTGTCATCCCAAAAATCTTACATCATAGTAAAAAAATAGATGTTCTTGAGGAAGCTAATAGCCTCACACAGGTAATGATTAACTATGAAATGCATACAGTTATTACTACAACGTCTAGAGTTGGAAACACATATATTAGTGTCCCTCATATTATTGATGTTTCATGTAGTAGCAAAGTGTTCTATCAAAATTAGAGATTAAGAGTGTTTTTATATAATTATGAAAAACTATTGAGTAAAATCAGAGTGTTATGATATGAAATAAATACACATAACTCATTTGGAACTTGATATTTTTAGACATATGCTAAAAGGAGAAATTAATAAATAAAAATAACTTAGCTGGCACTTGGATATGTTGGATTGCAACAAATACTATGTAATCAACTATGGGACTGTGTGAGGTCACTTTGAATCAAGAACATGGATTTGTTTGATTCTAGGATAAGGTCTTACTATTCAAACAAGGTTGACCTATGTTTTTTTCTATTTGATTATCCAATGTCTATTAACATTTTCCCCTATAGTGAATTTATTCAGGTGAACCTTCACCTATAGGTCCTATGTGTATGATATTTTTTTTTAATTTGATACAGGAGCTATTGTGTTCCTTCTTCTTCACTTGGAACCCTAAATCAATGAAAATAAGGGGTGAGGGATTGAATCTATGCTTAATATTATAACCCCTTATGTTGAGTATACATACATACCAATACTCTAAAGAGGGATCAAATTCTATTTAGTTCTCCCATCCTATAGTGGTATGTGTGAAATACTAATGTAATGTTATATGTTAGTGCAATTCTAGTGTAATACATGTGCTTGAATAATGACTTGTGACCTCATTGGTGTATTTAGACTTAGATATAGTATAATTGGGATGTATGGAATTAGAATTATAAAAAATAGTTATTTTCCTCTCAATTTGACGTTAGAATAATTCTGGTGTTTGCAATATGGAAGGCTCTTACCAATTAGTGAATAAATGAATAGAAAATGTGCTTATATGGTGGTATTTTGGGGATTTTCTCAAATGAGACTTGAAAAATATATATGATGACCCATTAGGTGAATTTTAATTTGATAAATTAGCTATTTTTTGGTAGGAGGATCAAATTGATAGACTTAGACACTACCAGCTAGTGGGATTATCCTCAAGGAATGACCTTCTATGAGGAGCATAAACAACTATAATAGAAGTATGAATTAGTCTAATAGTGAGTCTAGGCTACTTGGAATGAAGAATATGAATATTAAATAATATAATTTCCTAAAGATAGAGGGTCATATGCATATAAATATATTAGTAGTAGTTTAGAACCGTGGAATTGAGCATAAGTTAAGTGTGCATAGAGGATGGTTACAAATGCATTGTTTTAGAATTAAATGTTAATTTTAATGAGTACACACAACTAAAAGTCTATAGTTCATGTACATAATTTAGGAGGAAGTGTAAAATAACACATACTTAGGTTAAACATACATAGATTAATTGTATAGAGGTAGTAGGAACACCCAAAAAGTATATGACACATGAAAGTACTTTATCACCTTTGTACTGTATGCAACAACATATGCCATTTATAATTAACTTAACACCTCAAAAAAGTATGTAACAACATATGCCATCTATACTTAGTTTATCACCTTAGGAATTATTTGTTTCACCATATGAATTCACATTATATATATATATATATATATATATATATATATATATATAAGACAATCATGTTTATCTTAATATGTTTGTTTAATTGATCCAGTTTTTTCTTTTTTCATTTGTTGTATGTATAGATGTTGACTATTCTAATGGGTACCCAATTTGGATTGGATTATGTTCTTTAAATTCCCATTAGTACTATAGTACCCTATACTTAGGTTGTGAAATTGTTAAGTTTATATATATTTTTAATATATTATATACACCATAACTTTAATGTGTTTTATTTATTGACCTTCCCCTCACCTCTCACTATAGAGATATACATAGGGATAAGTAGGGAGAGAAAGAGAGAAAATGTTGAATTCTCTCTCTCTCTCTCTCTCTCTCTCACACACACACACACACACACACACACACACACACACACACACACACACACACACACACACACACACACACACACACACACACACACACACACACAATTTTTTATCTCTTTCTATCTGCCTCCCACTCTCTTTCTTTACGTATAATAAAAAATTTAAATTTATCTTAATATGTGTTTTAACATAATTTGGATTTGCAATGGTAATATGATATAAATTAGTAGAATAATTCAAATATTAAGATATGGCATTCAATAATACATATAAATGTAAAATAAAAATTTTATTGCAATGATTTGACAAGTGATGTATGCTAAATATAGTAAGTACAACAAAGGGGTGAAATTTAGATTTTTTGGTTGACTATATTTTGGAATTATAAATTAGAGTAAATCAATATTGTTATTCATTTGGTTTAAGAACTATATTTCTATTTATGCAAGGCTAGCTAAGTTTATTTGGGTTAGTATAAATTATCGATATTGGCCTGTTCTAGTTAGTATTGACTTGTGTATAAGTGAGGGGTTTTGAATATATGGTCATATTTACTTTTTTATGTAATATTTGTATGTGTGATGTTAAACCATGATGAAGATCACAACTCAAGAAATTGGCCTCCTTCATTTTAAAACCATAGGTGTGATTTTGAGGGATAGAAACATGTAAAAAATGATAAAATATAATGGGTTGAGTTGAATCTATTGATCCCAATTTGATGATTTACTACTTTCTATGTATGTGATTCTATATGGAGGTAAATAAAGCTGCACATAGTTCTCCCACCTAATGTGATTGTGTAATCATGCTCCTTTGATATATGTATATAGCTAATGATTTAGATCTAATACTTGATAATTCTTGATTTGAATTTGATTTGGAATACTTTAGACTTGAATTCTAATTTATCCTAATGATATATTCACAATTTGGAAAAAATAGGTCAGATTATATAAATGTGCAATTGTATATATATGTATATGAGATAAATTCCAAGTCCCATATTAGGTGAGAGCTTGATTTGTTTATATATGAGTCTTATTGGGAATTTATCATGCCACCAAAACTCTAGGTATATGGGCCAAATCTAAGGGAAGGTTTGATTTTAAAAAGTATCAATTTTGTAGAGATGGTCAATTCTTACTAGATCAAATCAATATCAATTGACGATATTGACCAAAACTGACGGAACTGACCTATGTAGGTGGATTGAAATAATGTTATATAAATATATATATAACATATTGTATAGGGCTTAAATATTTATTGAGATTATTATATGTGTCTAACAACATAATGGAATGGTAAAAATCATAGGGTAGCATGTAGGTGTGAGAGAATGTCAAGTTAGGACCATGTTTGTATGCACAAGTCATACATGGTAAATGTGTGTCAACATTGTAATTTTCAAGAAATTATTACCAAATATGTACATGAATGTGTATAAAACACTTTGTATTTGGTATGAAACTCTAATTGTGTAAGTCACTCAATAATAAAACCTACAACCAAAATGTGTAGTCAATGTTCATAAATTGAATATTTTAATCTAAATTTACTTTTATGAAAATTTTAAATGGAAAATAAGGATTAAAATTATGTGTTGATGAAAACCATTTTCACATGAAAATTATTTGAGATTATGCTTATTTGTTGAACCAGTATGGAACATTGTTCTTCCTTGCTAAGGAACATGGAAAGTTAGGAATATTATGCCCCAAAGTTATGTAACTATGTAGGCTTTTGGTTTTGAATAAAATATTTACCAACCCTAATGAATGTAGGGATAAGTAAGTAATGTTCTAACCCAAATAATTATGTAGGAAAAGAGGGAACCACATGATGGGTTTGTTAAAATAAAACTGAATCAACCACAATATATGGATTATAGATTCAATTGTATATTTTTGATTAAGTTCCTTCCATGTAGAAAAAATATATGATCGGAAGGAATGAAAAGTATTCATGACCCCATCATGACAATAGGTTTGATTTAATAGTTTCACTTAAGTTTTCTCAATTTATCTCAATGTAAAATATAATGCATGATCAAAAGGGAATGAACAATGTTCTTGATCACTGATACACGATAAGTGTGGAGTGGAATGAGAACTATTTTCAATTCAAATATAAAATATGCTGGTGTGTATGTCCATGAACCAATATCATGCCTTATGAATCTAAATGTGTGTTCATGTGCATGAACCAATATCATCCCCCATGAATCTATATGATGAATCTGAGAACATATATCTTAGTTATAGGTGTATGTAGAAACATGTGAATTCATGTTCCTATAAATTGTATGTATATGCTAATGCATATGCACCCAAATGTGTATCAATATGTATGGAAGTATCTATAAAGTGAGTGAATATACATGACATATTCACCCATTATTTTTACTAATGTGCCAATATTAATCATGTAATCAAACCATTTGATATCTGAACCAATATGAATATTTGAAATATGTACCATGATTTATTTTTATGTTTAAGGAAGTTAATGTCTATATTACAAGTCCATTGTAATGTTCCCATTTTTAGACAAGGGATGTGTCTTGTAAATCACTCATCTTAAAATAAGAGTTAACTATATCATAATATGTATAAATATAAAATCATGTGAACATGTGGAGAGTATGTCATCATAGTAATGCATATGTCAATCAAAGATTATATGTAACATATGTAGCATAAGGCATATAAGTTTCATGTCTTGATAGATGTATTGATGAAGCAGACATTATTAATATCATCAAAAATTAATAAACGATAAAAGTACATGATATATCATGATAAAACTTAATGAAATCAAGTTCAAAAAGTGTACCAAGATTAAGTATTAGTGTCACACATAATGGCAAGGGTTGAATACAAGGGACATGAAGGTGTCATAATGCACAAGGACAAGGGCCACACATAAAGGGACATAAAAATGACATAAACAAGGGACATCAAATATGTTTCTTCACAAAAGCTCAAGGGTCACACAAAAGGGACATAAATATGTTATAGTCAAGACCAACTAGATACACATAATAGACAAACATAAAATAGCCTATCATGTAAGAGATTAATAACATCAATGGAGAATAGAAAAATAAATACTAGTATGTACTATCGATATGTATGAATCTCACATCATAGTATAATAACATATTCATGTATTACTATGTAAGATATGAGTAACTAGAGAGACATGTGTAAGTGATCTAGGTAGATCAATGTGGTAGAGGGTTATAGAAAGATATAACCTGTAATAGTGAAACATGTGGAATAAAATTAACCTAGTATTGATAGGGCTACTAGATAGAGGAAATTCCAACATTTTTATGTCCATTTATAACATGTACATCCTAAATTTCACTCATATACCATGAAATGAATGCGTGTATGAAAATAATATGCCATATACCAAACATGTGATAGATAACTTATTTAAATAAAATGTAATCTAGTAATCATGTAAGTCTTAGGTCTTGATTGAATATTTTGAATATTTTTGTATTTTAATGGATTATTTTTGTTTTATATAATAATCAAGGTTTGTAAATTCTAACTGATGATCACATAAATGGGAAGATTATAATAAATTGTTGTATCAAATAGTGTAAGGATCCTCTATCATTGTAAAGGCCTCAACCAATATTTTATCTATTTTTTTTTTAAATTTAAATTATTTCACCAAAGAAAACACATGAATGGAAAATTTTAACACCTTATATAACATGCACACACTTTTTCTATCAAAATGGAAAAGTACATAATGCAAAGTTTTCACAACTAGGTCTTTAAACCTCTCAAACTAAACATGGATGGAAGCAAACAATACCCTATTAAAATAAATGATTTTAATTTTTGAAAAAATACATAAATATGTTTTATTATAGTATAAAATATATACACACACATCAATAATAAATCTAAAATCTAAATCTCCACACAACTATAAAAAATAAGATGTTCCCAATGCCCCAGAGTCGGTAATTTTGGTGCTGAATTAATTCAAACTTTACACATATATGAAAGGTGGAATATTAGAAATTTATATATCATAAATTTACCTATCTAAAAAAATTATAAATTCAACTGACACAATATCAAAAATATGTAAATCAAACCACACAAATGACACCTAAAAATATGCAAACAACTCACCAAAATCTGCATAAACAATACCAATAAGCTCCAATGTAATATTTGGATGAGATGACATTCATGAATCAAAGTGGATATGTCCTATGAATATTTAAATAAATGAGTTTTCATCCAATTATCTCCTCACCTAAATGTTTTCATCCTCAGATGAAATATTGAATTACAAAGTCTAAGAATTTGTTGAAATAGCAAAAGATCCCAACTAATGAGGTTGACTATCTTAAATAAAAGTTGGGGCACAAATACCAACATCTAAAAAATCCAAAAAAATATAAAATTTACATATGATAAATATGACATGGGTAATATAAATTCTACATATTCTATCTCCAAACATGTGTAATAGAAATTTTTTATATTCGCCATCCAAGATAGACCTGCTAATTATAGTCACAGTTTCCATCAAATTAAGATCTTTCCAAAAATAATCCATTATTAAATCCCACACTAATGCAGTGTCATATATTTTCCATGATTAACCTCAAAAATAATTAACGATTATTTCTATTTTAATTTTACTTAGCCCATAGGAAATATGAACATGGGCATTTGGGGTCCATCATCATGAATTGATTAAAAAGAGGACATTACAAGTTTACCCTCCCTAAAATTGCTTCCCTCAAGAAATTCAAGACACGATGCTCAATAATCATCATGCCAATGTGATGAATCAAATTTTAATATAGATGTAATCTGATTCCTAATTTGTCAAGTGAGACAACTTCTGCCAAAGAGCACTTTGAGATATACTTTCCCTAAAATCCAAAACATCCTTATACAACTCATGTAATTTGATATTTAAAAAAAAATAACTTGACCTTATGAGAATAAATATATAATAAATATATATGACTCACAATGTCATTAATACAAACCTTCAAAAGATCCTTGATGCTATGCATGATTATACTTTTCCATTTTTGATCTAGATCAAGCAATGGAAATCCAATTATACTAACTCTTCTAGTCTAAATTTTACCAAAATATCGAATCAAACTAAAAAAATCTTCATCATGCATCTATTACACCACTTTGATATGGATAGATATTGAAAACTATGAATTTGAATGTATTGGTGTCAAATAAATAGGTAAAAAATTACCATATTTTATTGTCTCTCTTCCAATTTAATGAAATCTATGGATATACTTTCACTCTTCTACTTTAGAATAGGCAATGGTTGTATAAATCATGATATAAAAACATGATTTGATGCATTTTTTTGATAGGCTATGCCTTCTCTAATGTTTTTGAGTACATCCTTTTTAAGTCCTTTCTATGAGAATGTTTCTCTGATGTATATGTAGGTCTTGTAAAATCCTGGGTGTCCTACTAGTGGAACATCATGAAAAGATCTAGAAATCTTCCCCTTTATTTCATATTTAGTAAATAAAAATATTATATTTTTATAAAGTATGAGTCCATATACCTCTATGTATCTATTTTATTTCACATTACCATTAAGGATAATAGTGAAAAATTCATTTTTAACATGTCATGTCTTAATTGACACCTTCCAATCAGTAGAAATAACATAATTAGAGAATAGAGTAGGAATCCTAGAAAGAACATCAACTAATAGATTGTTTTTCCATTTAATGTAATCTATATCAAAATCATAATCTTGGAGCTTACTCACCCATTTTTGTTTCTTATCATTCAATTCATGTTGGTCAAGGAAGAACATCAAACTATTATGATATGTTTGCACCACAAATCTTCCACAGACTAAGCACTATTGAAACTTGGACAAAGAATTGATGATGGTAAGAATCTCTTTATCATAGATGGATAATCTCTTTTCTGATCCTTTTAACTCTTTACTTTCAAATACTATGGGATACCCCTTCTATACTAATATAGATCCAATTCCTTCTCCTGAAGAATCACATTCTATGACAAATGTAAGTGATAAATATAAAATAAAAAGTATAGGACACTAAATCATTACCTCCTTAATATTATCATTATCTTCTTATGCTATTTTTTCCATGCAAAAGATATTTTATTTGTCATATTGGTTAAGGGTGATACTAGATGTGAAAACCAATTAATAAGTCTTTTGTATTAATGGAAAAGGACAAAGACTCCTCTAAATTATGTCAGTGTAGTGGTAGGAGACCAATCCAACATATCTTGGATCTTGTGTTGATATACATGAACACCTTGAGTACTAGTTACATGTCCCAAGTAAAATATATTTATCACCTTAAACTCACATCCAATTTTTTAAAAAAAGAGAGCCTACTACTCTAGAATTTCAAGGACTATAACTAGATGCTTCAAACGATCCTACAAATCTTGTTGTAAATTAAAATGGCATCAAAGAAAACTATAACAATTTTTATCAATTGATGTATGAATCCCTGGTTCAAGCATGACTAGGATGTATCATAAGAATTTATCAAACCAAAAATCACGACCAATAATTCAAAATTCTCATAGTGACATTTGAATGTTTTTTAATGCACATACTCATCCCTTACATAGATCTAATGGAAACATGATCTCTAATCAATATTTGAAAAATACACTACCCTATGTAACTCATCAACAATCTCATCAATCCTGGGAGTGGGGTATATGTTTTTGATGGTGTTTTTTAATCTCCTCTTTATAAATTCTTGGGTGGTGGTAAGGAGAAGTCATGATAGACTTAGAGCCTAATTCCAATTCTATGATGTGTTTGAATCTTGTACTAGGTGGTAATCCTAGAGGCAAGTCACTCAACACCATACTATGCTTATAAATAATGTTATGAATACCAACATAATAAGTACATTTCTTACCCATGGGTAAATTGATAGGCATTAATAAATAACTTGTTACCTAAACAACTTGTCCCTTGAGAGAAGACCTCTCCATTATTTTAGTTATAAGCACTCATGGTGATCCATTAGAACTTACCTTAACCACCATGCATTTCTCTTCAGATTTAAACTTGAGTTCCATGAAATGATAATTATTTAAAAAATAACCATTGAAGTGTAACCATTGTATACCAAAAATCATGTTAATTTCTCCTAATCCTACAACAAATAAATAATCACATACCTTATGATCACCCATGGCTATGTTGAGTTGTCAGATTGTTTTAATGAATGGAATATTGAATCCATTAATAAAAATGACATTGAAGTTATCAATATATTTTCCCTTCATGTGCCTATAACAATTACCTGGATCCCATACTTTTATTCATGGAAATTTTTGAATTAAAACAAAAGGATCCTTGTATCTTTTACTTCAAGTTACATCCTCCACCCTCTATCCATTCCTAGAGTGTTCCTCATGATGACAAAAAATCTAAAATGGCATAATATGAAACAAAAAAACTGAAATATGAATTTACTTCTTATACCTTGGGCTATAATCAAATTACTTACCTCTTTTCTCTGATTTAAAAGTAGGAAATTTTGATAGATTTTCCTTGAAGCAACCATCCTTGTAATTTAGAGTTTAAGAATTAGTGGCATCCATTGAAATGTTCTCTTTACTTGCATGCTCATCACTATCATTATTCTAGAAATTAATCTCATATGGTAATAGCTCAAACTTTTCAATGCTTGGAAGATGGATGGGTTATCATAGGGTTGAAACATCCTCAATTTTGGATACTTGACATTCAAAGCGTAATGCATTTTCTTCCTTTACATCATTAATATAAATATTTTTTTATCAGTAGTCATACCTATTTATATTGAAGATCCTTCAGTTTCCACTTGCATGGTGGATTCCTTTAAGGGCTGATCACTAACTTCTTTCAAAGTTAAATTATCATGCTTCCTAATTTCTTTTAAATCTTATTTTTCTTTATGATCCACCATCATAATTTATTCATTGACATTTTGTGGTTCTGATGTATCCGTCAGCTCTTCTGGTACAATGGTCTTATTTTTTGGATCTTTTGATTCTTTTTCTAGATTCACCTCTTATTTACTCCAACATTGGTGTCTTGGATCCCAAGGTTCTTTGTAAGAGAATACAATTTTCTTTATTCTGAGTTCATTCTTGGAATAATCATCTACCTTCTTTTCCATAGGTGGTTGTGGTACGGATCTTTGGGAGTATGAGGCAAATATTCCTTTATGTAAATTCCCTTCGGGCTAACTAAACTTGGGTACCTTGGGTTGAGACAAAAAATATTTTAAAAATAAATGGCTCAAGTGTTAAATCTCTTTTTCCAAGGATGTCTACATAATTAACAAAGGTGACTACATATTTTAAAGCTTCAAATTTACCTTGGTACTCCTAAAAAAATTTGCCAATTTCTTTAGTGGGAGGGGCCTAAGGTTTCTTTTTCTCTTTTGATAAAAAAATGGGCATAAATGGCTCAGGTATGGAGTTTATCAAAAATACGTTATTTGCATATTTACTCATTTATCCTTGATATAATTTTATGGGCTCAATATTTTTTGAAATTTAAGATTTTAATAATTTTTCTAAGAGATTTCTTAGGTTATCATGTCCCTTATTATGTTTAGCCATAGCCCCAAATAATAATTCATCTTTCTCTCCCTCTGCACATTTAATATTTAATAGTTCTTATTCCATGTAATAATTATTTTCAT
The DNA here is from genome assembly GCA_037957365.1 of Torreya grandis. Taxonomy (NCBI): domain Eukaryota; kingdom Viridiplantae; phylum Streptophyta; class Pinopsida; order Cupressales; family Taxaceae; genus Torreya; species Torreya grandis. Next base: position 369,590 of record JARHVA010003331.1, on the reverse strand, counting down.
ATTGTGTTTTCTTTAATTTTTATTACTATCTTATCTAGTAGCTAATTTGTCTTTCACTAGGAATCATCAACAAAAATATTCATCCTACAAGCTAGCATAATAAGGGCTCTAGTACCAAGTAAAGACCTCAACCAAAATTTTATGTTAAAATATATCAAATATGAAATATTTTACCAAATTACACATATTAATGTCACATTTTACCACATTATATAATATTCACACACTTTTTATATCAAATTGGAAAAGTACATCATGCATATTTTTCACAACTAGCTCTTGAAACCTCTCAAACTGAACATGCATGGAAGGACACAATACCCAATAGAAAGATCTGAATTTAATTTATGAAAATTAAATAAATATTATATATTATAATATAAACTATATCCACACACCAACTAATAAATCTGAAATTGAAAGCTCCACACAAAGGCAATAAATACGATTCTCCCAATGCCCTATATTTGAAAATTTAGCACTGAAATACTTCAAACTTCCCAGAGATATGAAAGGTGGCATATTTTAAATTTATATATAATAAAAATATTGATATGAAACAATTATAAATTCAACCAATACAATTAAAAAAATATATAAATCAAACCATACCAAAGGACACCTAAAAATATGCAAACAACTCACCAAAATCTGTATAAACAATACTAATCAGCTCTAATGTAATCTTTGTATGACATCACATACTTAAATCAAATTTAATACCTAATATTAATCTTTAAATTAATGTTTTTTCATCTGTTTATCTCCTCACTTGAAGGTTTTCATCCTCAGATGCAAAATTAAACTATAGAGTCCAAGAATTTATTGAAATGGCAAAAGATCCCAACTAATGAGGCTGATTTTCTTAAATAAAAATTGGGCATAAATCCCAACATCCCAAAAGGCCAAAAAATATAAAATTTACATATATTAAATCTAAAATGGGTAATATAAGGTTTTTGTATTCTATCTCCAAGCATGGGTAATAGAAACTTTCCATGTTTGCTAATAGACTTGCTAATTAAGGTCATAGTTTCCATAAAATTAGGCTCTTTCCAAGAATCATCCATTAGTAACTCCCCAAATAATTATGATTTTTCATATATTTTACATAATTAATCTCCTAGATAATTAAAAAATATTTCCCTTTTAATTTCCCTTAGCCCATGATAAATATGAAAATGTGTGTTTGGGGTCCATCATCATGAATTGATTAAAAAGGGGACATTACAATCATGGAAATGATGTACCAAATATAGGTGTGTCATAATCAGATAAGAATACATGTGATATAGCATAACTATCATGATCACTAGTCATAAAATCCTATGTAATATGGGTAACTCTATAAAGCTAAGGACTATATGGGGTCCACTATATAGAAGGAGAATGTATCATTGCTTGTGTTCATTGTTGAACATGTTGAACTATTTGTGGTGATAACTAAGTATGTGTCTTTGACTTGTTAATTTATGAATATACTATGTATCCAAAGCCCTGTCATCCTTTTTGAGTTTATGTTATGATGGGTTGAACAACAAATTGTGTATTTTTCCCAATCCTTGTCATATATATCCCATTTTTTGCAAATATCTAAATCCAAAACTGTATTGGGTCATATTTATGTCATTTATTATACAAGTGATTTCATTATTGAGTGTTTGAATGTTGAGAGTTAAATATTTAATATAATATTCTTCATATCTTGATCATCCATGAGGTGCCCCTACCTTTTGGGATAATGGTAGCATGGACATCGATAGAGGGAATGTAGCTATCACCACCTTGATGAGATATGGAATGGATAATATAATAATACATAATAGGATAATACTTAGTGATTTAATGATGCTTAGGAATAATAAGTGCACACAAACCTAGAATATTTAAGAGTACAAGTGTAAAGATGGCCCTAAAATCAAAGGGAACATAAATGAATAAAAATAAGATATAAGAGAATTAATGCGAAAATATAAAACACTATAAAGATGAAACCCTAAGGGAAACCTAGGGTCTGATACAATTTGATATGTATATGGGTTCACCAATATATTTTACCCTAATTTGGTTTTGTAATCCTAAAAATATAAACACTAGTAGAATAACTTAGATATTAAGATATAACATTCAATTATATATATAAATGTATAATATTGAACTAATTATAATGATTTAATAAGTTTCATATGCTAAATATATTAATTACAAGAAAGAGGTGAGTACTTAATTTTTTTGGTTGACTATTTAAATGTGACTATATTCTTGAAGTGTAAATGAGAACACATCAGGCATGTGATTCATCTAGTTCAAGAACTATATTTCTGTTTGTGCATGGTCGATTCTATTAACCTAGGTCAACATCAACTGTGGATATTAACCTATGTGTAAATGACATAGTTTTACCATATGGTTACTGTTTCTTATCTTTATAAGCTTTGTATGTGTGATTCTAAACCTTCATGAAGCACACAACTAAAAAATTAGCCTCCTTCACCTTTAAAAGGTAGGTGTGCTTGTGAAGGCTAAAAACCTACAAAAATAGGAAAGTGTAATGGGATGAGTCATCCCTAATCACCCCCATTTGATGACTAAATGATGCCTACATATCTGATATTATAAGGAGGAAAATCCACACATAGTTCTCCCACCTAGTGTGATTGTGCAATATTATTCCTTCACTAAATATATGAAACTAATAATTTGATTTTAATACCCTAAAATGCTTAATTTGAATTTAATTTTGAATTATTAAGACTTGGATTATGATTTATGTTAGTGATATATTCAAAATTTGGGAAGAATAGGGAAGATTTTATCAATGCGTAATAGTGCATAGATGTGTAGTAGATAAGTTCCAATCCCATATTAAGTGAAACCTTGATTTATTAATATATGAGTCCAATTGGGAAATTTATCATTCAACCAAAATGATAGTTAAATGGGTTGACCATAAGGAAATTTTTTATTTTAAAATTAGTTGTTACTAGGAGAGGGTTAGTTCCAACAAGATTAGGTCAATATCGACTAATGACACTGATAAAACTAACATGTGTACAAGCAAACTGAACTGAAGGTATATAGATGTTTGTTGTAATATATTAAGTAGGTTTTAAATATTAAGTGAGGTTACTATAGGTGTATGATAAAAAAATTAAGGGTCATAAAGTAGAATTTAGGTGTGAGAGAATGGTGATTTAGGGCCATATTTATGTACTCGATTATGCATGTTGTCAAGATTTTCATTGTCAAATAATTAATAAAATATTTTAGTATATACAATAGATTTTTTTATAATTGATTCATAATTTATCTCTTTCATTTTTTATTTGTTTAGATGATGACAAACCCTATAGGTACCCAATATTTAATGTTGTAGTATGATGATGACGTTGTAGTTATAATTTTATTTCCATACACACAAGTATGCTTGTTATTATCTTACTCACTCTCTTTATGTATAATGAATAATTTAAATTTATATTAAATAAGTTTACTTTTAATGAATTCATAATTGATATCTTTCATTTTTTACTAGTATATATGATGAAAGATGCTATAGGCACCCCACTAGGATTACATCATTTTATTCTTGATGCTATAGTTGTGTCCCAAGATAAAGTATCTCCCTAACATCTCTGGTTTAGAGATAGATATTGGTAAGAAAACAAATTAATTTCCTTTTTTTATAACTTCAAGTAATGATACATTATGGTAATTTTATATTTATATGCACGTATATATCCCTATACATTTTATCCATACAATTCACCATCATTGATATATTAAAGATCACACAACCATAGGAATCCCTTTAGGTGGCATGAGGTGATTACACAATCACCTTGCTATATTTTTTGTTTTTGGAAACTATATATAATTTTAATGCATTATTTTATAATTTTTATGTCATGTAGTTGTAACCCTTTTTTTATTGTGTCATAAAAAAAAGATCATTCATAGTTTGAGAAGAGATTATCTCCTCATAATCATACATCCAACACAATTGGATTTACTCTAAGGAGATGAAGGTAAATTTATTTGGAGGTATTGAGCAACAACATAACTAGTTGTATTGCTACGTCTAGTTGTAGATGTAATATATTTTTTATAGTGATACATCCCATTTTTTTATGTCATTAGGGTATAATTTCAATGCATGTACATATTATACTTAATTTTTATATGGACCTATAGAATTTCATAATTTATGTGTACATATTTTTTTTAATATGTATATATTATTTATATTGTTTGTTTTGCATTATCCTTCTTGGAATCATTAATAAATGAAGAAGTTTTCATAGCATGGTTGTGCCAATGAAAAAGTAACTAATGTTTAGATATGATGATTATTATATAGTAAACCTATTTATAAAAAAATATGATTATGACATACTAGGATCAACTTGAGAAGATGTTTGTGATGTTGTTTGTGACATGTATCATGAAAACCAACATTACCCAAAATTTGTAGTGAATTTTTTCACACTATGTTAAAAAAGAAATAAACCACAAGATATTAAAGTTACAAGTGTGATTCATAGATGACTCACCCATAATATTCTCTTGTAATAGATATGAGGAAAAAATGGAAATACATTTGTTCTCTTGCAGCCAAAAATTACTTTATGGAGCCAAATTTGTCAGTATTATTTGAATCTTGTGAATCATGTGCCCAATAGATGAAATTAATTCATGGTTATGTATATATAGACATATAAATTAAATTAAAATAATCATAAACTATTCCTCAGTTCCCTCACTTTAAACCTACACTTGACCAGACACATTTCTTAATATAAATTTGTCATTCTTAAAGGGAAAAGCAACATGAACTTTACATAGTTTTTGCATGCAAATCAAGAGGTTTAGATACAAAATGTATATATTTTATTTTAATATGATATTAATTTAACCATAAATAATAGGATTATATTACACTGAGGATGAATAAAAATAGTTGAATATTTTCTTTCATAGCCAAAAATTGCTTTTGGGAGACAAAGTTGGTCAGTAAATTATAGAACTATTGATACACGCACCTAGTCAATGAAATAAATTTAAAATAAATTATATATGGAAATATAAACATAATTTAGGAATTTATATAATCTCTATCATTCCTCCACTCTCTAAACTTGCATATATTTGGATGCATCCTTTAATATAAACTTATTGTTTTCAAGGGGGAAATAGTGTGAACTTTGTAGGTTGTTGCATGAAAACCATGAGGGATAGAGATAAAATGTAAGGTATTATGTTACATGTGAGTCATATATTAATATAATAGAGTATTATATTATATTAATTAAATTAAAAAATAGAGACACATATTATCTTATAGCCAAACCTGTTTTAAGGAGCCAAAGTTGCTCAGTAGAATGCATAACTTATGAGACACACTCCTAATTGATGAATTGAATTCATGATAATGTACATATGGGAATGTAAATGGAATAATTTAAATTCATAAATATAAATTAATCATTAAATACTAAAATTTAATGTGGCTAGACACATCCCTTAATAGAAAATTATCATTCTTAAGGGGTAAAATAGTGAAAATTTTACACAGTCATTGAATGCAAATCGAGAGGAGTAGAGATGATCCATAAGATCCTAATATTTAATGTGAATATTACATAACCATACCTATGATTATTATATTACACTCTCAATGAGTAAAAAATGGTGGCATGTTTTTTGTCACAACTAAAACATGCTTTAATGAGCCAAAGTTAGTAGGTAAATCGTAAAACTTTTGAACCTTGCACCCAATTAATGAATTAAATTTGTGATCATGTAAAAATGGGAATAAAAAAATAAAAATGATTAAATTTATATATTAAAATCTAATATAAAATTTAACTCAATTAGTCTCATCTATTAAATGGAAATTACCATTCTTAAGGGGAAAAACACTGCAAACTTTACACAACCATTGCATGGAAATTGTGAGGGGTAGCAATAAATCATAATTTAATAAAAATATACATGTAATTAATATATGTATCATTAATAATATTATTTTAAAATTTATACAAGTAAAAAATGGACTCATTTTTTCTCTCACAACTAAAATTTATTTTATGGAGCAAAAGTTGGTCAATAGATTGCATAAGTTTTGAATTATTGCCTAAGTAACAGTCTGAATTTACCATAATGAATTAATTGGAATATAAATTAAATAATTAAATTTTTAATATATCTATTGTATAACTCACTAAAAAATTCAATGTGATCAGACACATACCTTAATACAAACTTTTTGTTTTTAAGGGGGAAAATAATGCAAACTTTGCACAACCATTGCATAAAAATAGTGAGGGATGGTTAGAAACCATAATTTATTGAAGTTTCACATGATATTAATATATATATCCTATATATTATTATATTTCACTAGTTATGAGGAAAAAATTACATATTTACTCTTGCAACTTAAAGTTGGTCAATAGAATGCATAACTTGTGAACCATGGGCCCAATTGATGAAATAAATTTGAATCCATGTCTATAAAAGTATATAAATTTAATAAATACATTAATAAATTGTCATTAAAAACCAAAAATAAAAACTTTCATGCCTCTATATGTATTCTTTAATAGAAACTTATCATTCTTAAGGAGGAAAATAATGTAAACTTTATACATCCATTGCACACAAATAGGAGGGGTATAAATAAACTATAAAATCCTAAGGTTTCATATATGAGTCATAAATGTATCCCTTGGAGTATCATATTCCAATCATGATAAGTGAAATATAGTATCATATTTTATCTTTCATCTAAAACTTTCTTTAGGGAGCCAAAATTGCACAATATAATGTGTAACTTGTGAATTGAATGCCTAGTTGAAGAACTGAATTTGAGGTTGCATCTATATGGGTGTATAAAAAATTATATAAGAATTATTATGATCTATTTAAACCCAAAAACTGAAAATTTTCACATGATTAAATGCATCCTTTAATAGAAACTTGTTGTTTTTAACAAGGAAAATAATTGTGAAATTTGCACAACCATTACATGCAAATTATGAGAGGTGGAGATGAACCTTAAGTTATTAATATTTCATTAAAAAGTGATATAATAATAATATATATTATTAAATTCCACTATAAATGATAAATAAATTGTGTCATAATTTTTTCCTCGGCGAAAAAAATCTTTAGGGAGACAAAGTTGGCTAATAGAAAGAGTAACTTTTGAACCATGTATCTAATCAATGAACCCATTTTATTATCATGTTTGGTTGGGTTTATAAATTAAATAAATAAATTACTCATATCTTATTTATACCTTTCACTAAAAAAATTCATGCCATGGGACATACTATTAAGGGTAAATATTGCAAACTTTACATAGCCATTGCACACAAAATGGGAGGGGTAGAGACAAACTGTAAGTTCCTAAAACTGCTTATGAAATTCATATAAAAATTAATTATAGGATTATATTATAATTTAAATTAGTTAAAAATAATTTCATTATTTCTCTCTAAGTAATTTTTTTGTAGAGAGCCAATTTGTTCAACAAAAAGCACAACTTGTTAAGTAGGTGCCCAGTCAACAAATCAAATTTATAGTTACATATAAATGGGAGTGTAAATGAAACATATGAATTTGTATTATAATTTTTATCCCATAAAATACAAAATTTCATGTGTGTAGATGCATCCATTAATAGAAACTTGTTGTTATTAAGGGGAAATCCAATACAAATTTTGTGTAGCCATTGTAAACAAACTGTGATGGGTAGAGATGAAATGAAAGTTATTTCAATTAGATGAATGAGTCATATATTTATCCTAATAATTATTATATTCCACTCATGATGATTTAAAATTGGTATCAATTTTTACTTCATAGCTAAAAATTGATTTATGGAGCCAAATTTGGTCAATAAAACATGCAACTTATGAAATATGTGCCCAATCGATGAATTGAGTTCATGATCACATATATATGGGTGAATATATTAAATAATGAAATTTTTAAAATATAATTAATCCATAAAACTAAAATCCTTCATTCATTCAAACACATCCCTTAATAAACTTGAAGTTCTTAAGGGGGAAATAATAAAACCTTGAATAATCGTTACACACAAACTAGGAGCCGTATAGACAAGCCATAAACTCCATTAGTTTCATGTGAAATTATTATATTAATACCCATGATCATTCTGAGGAAAAATTATGTCACATTTTATCTCACATCCAACACTTACTTTATAGAGACAAAGTTGTTTGGTACAATGCACAACTTATGAACCATACATCTAATTAATGAAGTAACTTTGTGGTCATGTCCAAATGAGTGTATAAACAAAATATAGGACTTAAAATGATTTAAATTTACCTCGAAACTAAAATTTCATGTGGCTATTCATGTCATTTAATATAAACTTGTCATCTTAAGGGAAAAAATAGTGTGAACTTTGCATAGTTATTATATGTGAGCTAGGAGGGATAGAGATGAACAATAAGCTCCTAAAATTGCATATGAAATTAATATAAACATTTAATTAAGTATTATATTCCAATAATGATGAGGAAAAAATGAAAAAAAAATTATTTCAACTAAAACATGATTTAGGGAGCTAAAATTACTCAATGGGATGTTCAATTTTTGAACATCATGACATATCAACAAAATGACTCATGGTCATGTTTTTATGGGCATAAATACACAAGATTTTTTTTTTCATGTTTCATAATCCATTTAAATCCAAAATTATTTTTAACTATACATTTTTATTAATAGACATTTTACATTCTTAAGGGAGAAAATAGTATAAATTTTATGCAGTTGTTGCAAGCAAACTAGGAGATATAGATACAAACTATGAGCTCCTAAAATTTCATGTGTGAGTCTTATATGCATACCATTAAATATTATATTCCAATAATTATGAGTAAATAATGGTGTCATATTTTGTCTTAGAGCCAAAACTTTCTTTAGGTAGACAACATTGGTTAGTAGAACACATAATTTTTGAGTTGTACTCCAAATATATGAATTGAATTTGTAGTCACATTTGAATAGATATGTAAATGAAATAAAATATATCACATTATCTCCATCATCCCACATACTCTAAAATTTCTTATGTATAGATGCATCCCTTAATGTAAACTTGTCATTCTTAAATGGAAAAATAGTATAAACTTTGTGCAACACTTGCATGAAAACTAGGAGGGATATATATTCATTGTAAGTGTATATAATTGTATGAAATTATATGCATCCTTAAAAGGATTATATTTAAATAATGAAGATGAAAAAATTGTGGAATGTTTTCTCTCAAAACTAAAATTTTATTTGGGGAAATTTTTTGGTTAGTATAATGTACAAATTTTGAATCATGTGCCTAATCGATGAACCAAATTTGTAGTCAAATTTGTATGGGTATATAAAAACTATATAGGAATTCATAATATATTTTTCATCCCCTCACTCAAAAATTTCACACCATAAAAAGTGTATCTTAAGATATTTTTTGAAATTTTAAGGGTGAAAATAATACAAAATTTGTGCAAATGTTACATGGAAACTAGGATGAGTAGAGATGAATAGTAAGTTCCTATGGTTTTACACAAGAGTTATCTAACTATCCCATATGATTTATAAAACTATAAAATTTATTATGTTTTTATATTATCTTTGTTTCAAAAATATTATCTTCTCTACCCACAACACCAACCATGTACAGGTGGAAGCTCATATAGTAAAACTAACCTACATTAAATGTATTCTTTTATTAAGGTTAAAGGTGGGGATTTTTTTGAATAGGGACCCCAAACCCTAGAAGGAGTACAACCAAAAAATATAACAAAAAGACTATCTAAGTCCCCAAGAGAAATAGAGTTAGAAGTAGCTAAAAGACTGCCTAAATACAACCCCAAAACATCAAAATAGATGCTAGAAATATAAAGTATCTATAAAATAAAATAAAGATTATATATATCCAAGTTGCCTATAACATCCTCCCCACAACTTTTCATATGTTTTAGGTTAGAGTCTATAAAAAAAGTAAATTTTCCTTATCAATATCTTTAAACCATTCACTGTATGGAATGTGCTTTCCCTTGCCTTTATAAGAGGTCCTCATCTCAAATAATTCCCCCATGTGAGCTCTTAAATTCTTCACATTTTGAATTCATTCATGCATAATTGATTTACTGCAATTAACAAAAAAATTGATTTTTTTAAAAGTTTTTCATTTTCACATTCAAGGGTACTAACCCTATATTTAAGCCATTAATTTGCATTTTGTGATCATTATCATAGTATTTCTATATCAATCTATCATTATCTCGTTGGATAATTTTAAATTTTCCTTTGAGTTTAGATAACTACCCCATAAACCACCTAATTATCTACTTTTAAAAATATGGTTCTTCAAATTTATCGATACTTTGCTTACCTTTAATACAATCAACCATGACATTGAAATTTTCATTTACATCATGAGATTGGGTACTGGTTCTTCCACCTCTTTTTCCTTATAGCCGAACATTGTTTTCCTTTTTCCTTTGTCATTTTTCTTAGCTGGAGAATTATTTTTCTCCATTTCTAACCTCTTTTGTGTATTGGTCTCTTATTTTCCTTTAACTGCATCCTTAATTGGGATAGATTTCCTAGCTGAAAGCCCTATTTTGCCAAAATTTTCAACCTTATGGATAAAAGCAGGTCCTTAACAACACTTTTTAGATTACTATTAATACGTGACCCTTAACATTTACATCTATTCTTGACAGTACTTTTATTTATTTATCCTTTGAAATATTACTTCCTAGATATTTAATCCAAATCTTCTGCACTTTCCTAACTTCCTCTTTACTTTTATGGGGAATTTTAGGGGTAATTTGGTTCATACCCTTGAAATATTTATGGATGAGTAAAATTACTCCATGCCTAAGAACTATGTATTTACCCTTTTTAACCTTTTCAATAGAGGTTTCCATAGAAATCAAAATATAAAATGGTAAACTCTAGGGTATAGCACACCTAAATTAATTGAGGAAGATGAACAAAGACCAATGAACAACATCAAACCTACCTTCTAGAGTTATATATTATATTAAATGGAAGGCCACATCACCATATGCCTTGATAAGGATTCATGATCAAAACCATTATGTAGAACCTTTAAAGTTTGTCCTTCCAACAAGAAATTATTTTTTCCTTATAATCTATGCCCATGTTATATACTTGTATCACATATATCTCTAGACCAATGACATTATAGATTATTTATTCAGTGATATCAATCAGTACACCATTGATGTTCAAAGTTTTGTTGTCCCAAGAGTTAGTAAACATAGTCAAGACATGTTTGTCATGACCTTCTATTCTCTACATAAATTTTTTCATTCCCCCTATTTGGAGGATATCCCAAAATTCATTATTTCTCACCTCCTCATGCATCTTGGGTTCTATTCTATCAGGAATCCCCATGAAGAACAAGATGATTTGACTATAGCCATTTGACCTAAAATAGGGTTTTTTGGACTCCCAAAATTTAAAATTATGGATTTATTTGAGTGTCTCATGTCATCCCACTCAAATCCTTTTTGATGTGCTTAAAATTTGGAAAAGTCTTAAACCTACCCTAGCTTCTTCCAAAACAATCTATAAACTTCTCTCTAGGTATTTTGAAGAGGGCAAGAAGAGTAGGATTAAAAAGGAACATAACAAAACAAAGATAATTAACCATAAAGTTCCAATGAAATTTATTTTTACAAGTGGATAAGACCCCTAAATTATCAATCATTTTGAATATTAAGTGCTTCCTCATCAATCTTCCAACAAATATCTTGAGTTAATTCATCTCTCTCAGTTTAGATAATGAAACCAGAAGAGATTACTTACCTATTGGAAAATCAATAAACAACCTTGTTACCTTCATGATAGATGTGTTAAATGACCACTTCTTACTTAAAATTGAAAATATAAATAGACTCATACACCACCTATTTAATATACCAACTCACTATATTTTTCTTGGAATGATAATTTATTACATTCATTGAGTCTCCCTTAATGATGAGAAGTTGGACACCCAATTATTTAGCCAACTTTAATCCGCAAAGAGAAGTAAGAGATTATAACCAGTGGTTCATTTTGATATCCATATAAATAGCATATGTAGCAATAAACCACCCTTGGTGATCTCTTAAAATCACTCCTCTTGCAAGTCCTAGATTTCCTTTGGATGTCCCATCAAAATTGAGATTTATCCATCTAATAGGTAGAGGTTTCCATTTAGTCCTCTTTATTATTTCATATTTGATATCAATCATACCAATGCATGAAGAATCAATTTTAAAGTTCAAATTCGGTTGTTTTTCATATATTTACAAACTTTTGCCTTTTTCACTAGATTTGACATTAAATTTTTTGACAATGGCCTAAAATGTCTTATTAGTTAAAGTAAAACTTGAGAAATTTTTATTTATAAAAAATCTATTATTTATTTCACCCCAAATTCCCCAAATGACATGAGGAAATATGAGCTTACATATTTTATTTAAAAGATCATGTTAAAAAGGACACTCCCAAGACTTCTAGAAGTCAAACATAGATCCAATGAATACCCAAAGACTATTGAATTTTTTAAGGAAAAAGCTCCATACCTTATTAGAAAAAGGATAATCAACTAGCAGATGAAAAACTATTTCATTATAATTTTCACACATAGGGAACCTATTGATCAAAATGAACCCTCTTTTAATTAAATTTTCCATAAATAAGACTTTATTCTAAACAACCACCCACAAAAAAAAGTTAAATTTGGGTATCAAATACTTGTCCTATAATTTATCCTAGTTCACATCATTATTTGGGATATTCACCACCAAACTATACCTATATTTAACTTGATATTGTCCATCTATGGAATCTTTCCAAATCAACTGATCTTCATTGATGGGTTTTGGTAGGTGATAAGTTCTCAAAAAATTATTTACGTTAGAAAAAATTGTATTTTCTTTCTAATCTAAATTATCAATACTCATCCTTTCTTAGCTTTTAGAACCTTCTGTAATCTACCAATAACCTTGAACCTTATTTCCATATTTGTTTTGAATGTGATTTTGAATACATTGCCATATTTTTAATGAATTTAAAGGTTGGTATAAAATAAAATCATATTTATATAAATCGACATGAATATCATTTACTATTTTCCATTTAGAACCTAATGAGATAACATCTTTGTTCAAATTTAGAAAATTATAAAAGTTAGAGCCACAGAGAAATTGTTCCTCTTCAAAAATACACATAAGATTTCTACCATCTAGGTATTTGAATCTTAAAATAGTAGCCCAAGTACTATTTATTTTGAGAAATCTCTAGACAAATTTGAAGAGGAGAGATTTATTGATCCAATTTAATCTTTAGATTCCTAACCCTCCATTTCTTTTGGCTATGCAAACTTTTCCCAAGCCACAAAATGTATTTTATTTCTCTCTTTTGTACCTATCCATAAAAAGTTTATTTGAATTTTATTAAGCTTATTTTCTATGCTCTTGAGTATAATAAAAACAGAAATGAGATATAATGGAATACTTTAAAAACACTTTTGATAATCACTAATTTACCCACCTAAGATAAAAGTTTTCTTTTCCATCCCAAAAAACTTTATTTGGAATATTTGCACCAAAGGAATCCAAGCTATAATTACAAGGTTGTTGGTAAAGAGAGGCATACCCAGATAAGAAGATGAAGTTTGTTTGATTTGTCAACCCAAAATTTGAGCAATTTTGGTTTGCCTTCCCAAAGGCATATTTAAAAATAAAACTAAACTCTTATCAAAATTAACCTTTTGATTTGAATATTTTTCATACATAATCAAAAGTTATTTTAAGAATTTTACTTCCTTAATGGATTCCTCTGCCATAAGAATGATATCATTAGCAAATTGTTGATGAGATACTGGATCCACATTCCTAGTTGGTTTCAAGCCTTTTAGCTTTCTAATTATCACAATATTTGAAATAAATCTGATCAAATATTCAACCGTATTGATGAATAGGAAAGGGGATAATGAATCCCCTTATCTCACTCCTTTACCACTTTTGAAAAAACATTGAGCCACACCATTAACAAGCACCAAAAACATGCAAGTAGAGATACAAGACCTTTTAATATTCTTGAATTTGTCTTGAAAACTAAATTACCTCATGACACTATCTAAAAAGATCCAATCTAATCTATCATAAGCCTTATCCATGTCTAATTTTATCACCATATCAAAACTACATTGATCCCATCTTGGATTTGTCTACCTGAGATAAAACCTCTTTGTTGTACCTGAATAATAGCTTCCATGATTGGCTGTAATACTAAAGAGAACAACTTAGTAATGATTTTATAAATGGAATTACCTAAGCTAATTGGGTAGATATAAGAAAATTAACAACTCCTTCCTTATTAGGATTGAAAACAAGGAAGGCGTGATTAAATTATTTTAACATCTAAATAGAATCAATGGATTTGTTAACCACATATACCACATCATCTCCAATGATATCCTAAAACATCTGAAAAAGGCTATTGTAAATCCATCTAGACCTAGAGATTTATCCAGGTTCATTTTTGAAATGACAAATTTAAGATCTTCATTAGTTTTAGCCGTAATAAGAGATGAGTTATCTTCCTAGGTTACCAATTCTAAAATAAAATGCATAAATTCTTGTTCAAAAATGATGTTTCTTTTGAAGTCATTCATATAAATGTTTTTGAAGAAGCTTTCACTCTCCTAGTTAATAAGATCTTTCTCAAATGTGATATGTCCTTCTCTATCTATTATTTACTTAATTGAATTATGAGCTCTATGTGTCAAAGTGGACATATGAAAAAAATGGGTGTTCTTATCCCCCTCTTTAGTCAAATATTTCTTGATTTTTGTCAACACAAACTCTCATCTCTTGTAGCAATAGTGTGATATTTACAAAGAAGATATTTTCCCTTATTTTGAGTGTCTATATCATACCCATTGTTTTCTATTTTAGACTCTAGCATAGAAATAGTAGATTTCAGAGATTTTTACTTAGTAAAAACATTTCCAAATGCCTATTTATTCCATTGTCTAATTTTTATCTTGACATTATTCATTTTTTCAACCAACTATTATATGGTCATTCCATTCACACTCAAGGACCATCATTCCATTATTTTGTAATGAATCTCTAGATGAGAAAACCCCATATGTTCCAGTCTAAATGAATATCTTTTTTCCTTAGAAGAATTTTCCACAATCTTCAACTCTAAAGGGTTATGATCTAAGCCTACCTGAGGTCGAGCCATTAACATAAAATCCTTATGAACCAATCAAACCATAGAAATGAAAAATATATCCAATCTACATTGTATTAGATTTTATATTGATCTCCTATTAATCCAATTGTATTTAGAACCTTTTAATTATAGATCTAAAAAACCAATATCAATAATAAGAGAAGGAAAATCATCCATACTATTTAAAACATGTTGATTTCCTCCTTTTTTGTCCCCTGGGTATAAGGGAGAGTTGAAATATCTAGCCAAAATCAAAGATATATTCTTGCAAGTATTTATAAAAAAGATTAAATCATCCCATACTTTTATGTGAGAAAAAATTGTGTTAGGTGCATAAATGTTAGAAAAAATCCATTGCCTACCATTTATAGGATATATGAAAATAACTGCTAAGTGATTGGATGATTTGAAAATAGGCTTCCCAACTAAAAAATTTGATGTCCCAAAAATTAATAAGACTTCCTGATGTACCTACTTAACTAACACAAAGAACTCTCCAAAGAAGATATTTTTTCTTATTTTGAGTGTCTATATCATACACATTGATTTTTATTTTAGACTCTAGCATATAAATAGTAGATTTTAGAGCTTTTTTATGAATATGAACATTTCCAAATGCCTATTATTCCATTGTCTAATTTTATCATTCATTTTTTAGCTAACTATTACATGGTCATGCCATTCACACTCAAGGACCACCATTCCATTATTCTATCATGAATCTCTAGATGAGAAAACCACATATGTTCCATTGTAAATGAATATCTTTTTTTTAGCAGAATTTTACACAATATTCAACTCTAAAGGGTTATGATCTGAGCCTACCTGAGGTAGAGTTGTTAACTTAAAAGCCTTAAGACCTAACCAATCCATAAAAAATGAAAAATATATCCAATCTACATTGTATTAGATTTTATCTTGACCTCATGTTACTCTAATTGTATTTATAACCTTTTAATTCCACATATAACAAATCAATATCAACAATAAGAGAAGTAAAATCATCCATATTATTTAAAATAAGTTGATTTCCTCCATTTTGGTACCCTAGGTATACAAGAGAGTTAAAATATTTGGCCAAAATCAAAAATAGATCCTTGCAAGTATTTCTAAAAAATATTAAATCATCCCATATCTTTGGCCAAAATCCAAGATAGATCCTTGCAAGTATTTATAAAAAAATCTTAAATCATCCCATACTTTTATATAAGCAGTAATTGAGTTAGGTGCATAAATGTTAGAAATAATCCATTTCCTACCGTATATAGGATATATGAAAAGAACTGCTAAGTGATTGGATGATTTGAAAAGAGGATCTCCAACTAAAATATTGATGTTGCAAAAAGTAATAAGACTCATGGACACACTTGATGAACTAGCACAAATAGCTCTAACATCCTTCCAATATGCATTTTTATGATTCTCAAAGAATACTTCATCAATTTTAGATTCTTGAAGTCCCAAAATAGAAGGTTTGTGACTTATTCTAAAATCTCTAAATACTTTTTGTTTCGAGGAACTATGTATTCCTCTAATATTTCAAGAATATATCATGTATTAGTAACCATTTCAAACAAAAATAAATACATAATGGAAAATTAATTTTATAATAAAAAAACACTAAATAAAATAATTATATTACTAATTTAAAATTTTAATTTCATTGAATATTAACCTTACCAAGTTATTCCAATGAACCTTCTAGATCTGCTCTATTTTTTAGTTTTTCAAGAATTGCTTCATGCTCAAAATCATTATATTTTCATAAATATTTGTTTTGAGGCTTTACATGGAATTTAATCAATTTAATATTTGTAGCAATAACAAAATTTAAATAGTGAAGCATCTCCCTATTTGGTGTTAAATCTTCAATTAACCATTGTTTTACTTTTTAATAAAAGTACTTTTAAAGCCAAGTTTCTATAATTGTTAGATATCAACCTTATTTGGGTTCATATAGTCTTTTAGGCTTATCCTAAGTATCTTTTATGTATTAATTTATTATTATTATAAATACACTTTATCCTAGATTTATGAGGTGTCTCTCACCTCTCTTGTCCACTTTTAGGATTTGAGAGTTACTTTCAAAGGTAACTCCTCACCCCACATATCACACACAGACCCCCACTCTATTTGGGAATATGACATGTGGCACACAACAAGGAGGTTTCTTAAGGTCATGATGGGATTCTTATAATTCCCTCATATTTCCTCTTACTCTATTGAAAGATCCCACTCATCCTCTCTTATACAACATCACAACAATCTTGCTCTTACAATATTGTGATGCCTCTTTTAGCTTGATTACTCTCTCTCTCTCTCTCTCTCTCTCTCTCTCTCTCTCTCTCTCCTCTCTCTCTCTCTCTCTCTCTCTCTCTCTCTCTCTCTCTCTCTCTCTCTCTCTCTCAAATTATTTTTTATTATACTTAGAGTTCATTATTTTCAAGGATTCTAATACATTGTGGGGTTTTTTCTCTGTTTGAGGGTTTCCCCACTTGTCAAGTCTCATCTCTCTCTTGTGGCTTGTTTCTCTCTTTGAGATAACATGTTTACTTTTCACCTTTTTTTAATGTATTAAAAATTATTCTATAATGATCTTGGAAAATAATATAATATGGTGTTATAGACATGATTTGGTTAACATTTTGATTCGTGAGCTTGTGTAGATTTTGGGTGGAAAATCATTTTTTTTGACACCTTTTGACCTCAAAATTCTAGTTTTTACTTTTTCATGTATTTAAAATCTCATCTTGTTTATTTATGCATCTCAGATATGCCTATTTAATTTATTTTCTTTCTTCTAGTCTTTTAGGATATTTATTTGTTTCCTCTACTTTTGATTTTCTTTTATGAACTTCTGCTTAACCTTCTCTAGTTATTGTAGCAATGCATTCCTTTCTTTCAAGGTTTACATCCAAACATTTACCTTTGATTTTTTTTAAATTTGTTTTTTCTTTGTCATTTAACATGGCATGTTTATAGTTTCTTTTGTTTTTTTATTAAGCCACATCCTTTATTTGATCTTTGCATTATATTTAACACAAATTTTTACATTTTATTGTTATTTTCACTTTCACATTTTTTGGTAACACTTTCACTTTTTCCCTCGTAGATTTATTTCATTGAATTATAATATATTCAAGTTTAAGATTAATTCCTCTATTTAGGCATGCATCAAGTCTATGTGGTAGTGTACCTTCTATTTTTAACTCTTTTATCATTTCTCTCTGAGTTACTTTTTAACTTTATAAGCACATTGATTAATGCCTTTCAAAGCAAGTATTTTATAATTCATAATATATCACTTTTCATTTGATCTTGTTAAATTCAATGACCTCATTCTATTTTCATTTATTATGTGTGGTTTATTTAAGATAAGGCTTAGTTATTTACATAGCTGGTTGTTTATTTATTTCATAACCATTTTCTTCTCTTAATGCTTTCTTTTGTAAAGTCCTAGTACATGCTTTGAAACTAGTCTTATTATTTCCTCTTAGCTATTGTTTGCATATTTATATATTTCCTTTATCTCTATCATAAGGTAGTTTTTTGGTTTATAATTCTTAGTATATTTATTCTTATCTAGTGTTTCATTTCTAACCTTCTCTATGCATGTTTCATGTATTTCTTGATTCCAAAGCCCATTTTTGGAAAGCTAATTTATATTTATCCTAACATATTATATTTAAGTTATAATTAACAAATCTACATAAAATGAAATTTTTTGGATAAATGCCTAGTATTTTTATGAGTTCTCTTTTACAAGTTATTACAACAAAAGAAAAGAGGATCTTTGTTCTTTCATTCATAGTGTTCTTTACTTGAAAGCATTTAGGATTTTTTTTATTATTTCACTTTCATTTAATTTCATGGTAATCACATTGATTTTCTTATAAAATCAAACTCAAAATTTTCAATCATTCAAATTAACTTAAATTATGTTTTGGTGTGGACTTACATCTACAAGTAAATGTTTGCTAAATTGAATTTCCTATTACAAAGGTATAATTATTTTCAGTTTCAATAAATGGTTTTTAAATTAGATATATTTTTAAATTTTAAGAAGTGTATGAAATATATGTATTTCAATAATGATGAATTTAATTCTCTTTGACATCAAATTTAATTTCATAATTTCACTAGTACTACTTTGAAAAATTCCTTTAATGCACACACAAAAAAAATGTAACCTTACTTTGATGCCTTAAATTCTAAAATTGTTTCTTTTGCACATGATAATGAGTATAATGTTGATGTTACAAGTGATTATCATGAAAAATTCAATAATATAAAAAATCTTTCTAACAACCTCAATTTATGCATTATGAACTTGATATGTTACTTAGGTGGTGGCTTGGTAAGTGTGAAAATGATATTCTTGATCCTCTTTTGCCTAAATCTAATAAAAATTGTGAAGGTATTGGTTTTAATTATTTTATTATGAATTATAAATCATATTTTTAATCCAAACAAAATTAATTTTCATGTAAATTTGTTTTATTCTAATTCTTATAATACTCATTATTTGGTTAAAATGATAAAATTATGAGCATTGTGGAAAACATAGGCATCCAATCTTTAAATGTTGGAAATTGCATCCATGAAAATATTGTGGTAATACACTCATGACACTCTAATTTGATATAAAATAACTAAATATCCTACCTCTAAGGTTAAAAACTATTTTAGATACCTAAATATAATTTATCTTATAGAGAATTTGATATGTATTCTTGTGATAATTATTCAAATTCTTCACATAGAATATATTTTGCAAGTGACACATTATTTATCTTCACTTTGATAAAATCAATTTGATTTTATATTACAAAATAAAGATTATTTGATTGGAGATCATTTATTAACTAAATTATTTTTGTGTAAGATTTTTTACTTTATGAAGGAAATTGTATTTTGTTTCTTTTTCCTTATTATACATGTACTTGTATTGCATTATGTATGTAGATTGTATTTTTATGATATATTGGTTTCTTGATTTAAAATATTGGTGTTATCATGTTTGTTTTATAGGGTTTAGTGGATCATCTTTCCTTCTTTTTGGTTTTTGTTCTTTTCTGGATTAACCATCGTATCTAAAAAGGCTTCTTGGAGATTATTGGTGATTGCACCTTGATCCTTGAAAATTTTAGTGACACAATGTCTTCTTATTTGTTTCTCAAACTATTTTAATTCCTTTTGAATCAAATTTATATTAAGGGGGAGTATTATGTAATTTCAACTCCCTTCTTTATTTGTAAAATAAGCTTAAGAGTGAGTGTTCAAGTTTAACTTTATTTTGGTTCATTTAGTCCTTTAGGCTTATCCTAAGTCTCCATTATTATTATTATTATTATTATTATTATTATTATTATTATTATTATTATTATTATAAATGAAATCTATCATATATTTATGAGGTGTATCTCACCTCTTTTGTCCACTTGTAGGATTTATGAATTACTTTCACAAGTAACTCCTCCCCTCACATGTCAT
The DNA here is from genome assembly GCA_037957365.1 of Torreya grandis. Lineage (NCBI taxonomy): Eukaryota > Viridiplantae > Streptophyta > Pinopsida > Cupressales > Taxaceae > Torreya > Torreya grandis. The sequence continues at coordinate 348,788 of JARHVA010003331.1, read as the reverse complement.
ACATGCCCCCAACTATCTTTGGGAATAGGACACATGGAACATACTAAGGAGGAATTTTAAGGTCATGATAGGATTTTTTTTAACTCCATAATCCTTCCTCTTACTTTATTTAAAGAGTCCTCTTTTTTTTTTTACACATCAAAATAATCATGTTCTTGAAATCTTGTGATGTATCTTTTGTATTGAGGTCTCTCTCTCTCTCTCTCTCTCTCTCTCTCTCTCTCTCTCTCTCTCTCTCTCTCTCTCTCTCTCTCTCTCTCTCTCTCTCTCTCTCTCTCTCTCTCTCTCTCTCTCTCTCTCTTTGATTCTACTTACTATTGTACTTTGAGTTAATTATTTTCAAGGTTTCTAATAAATTGTGGAGTTTTTATTTGTTTGATTGTTTTTCCACTTGTCAACTCTCATCTCTCGTGTGGCTTGTTTCACCCATTGAGTTAACAATGTTACTTTTCACATTAATTTAAAGTATTCAACATTATTTTCTAAGGATCTTAGAAAATAATGTAATAATAAATACCTTAAATTTTATGGGATAAACTATGTCTTCCCCATCCATTATAGTTGTGGTTAATATATATTTTTACTCTAAATAATTAACAAGTAGTAATATATTCCCTCATGATTATATGTCAGAATAACTACTATGAAAATTTTTCTTTCATTTAAAGTGTAATCAAATTTTAATGACATTTATGAAAATAAAATAAAATATATCACTAATGCTTAAATCTACATTTATTCTATAAATAAATTATCTTTGATTACACAAGATATATGATGTGGTAAAAGTCAATTATTATTGTCATTTCATGATTGCCTAGTGGTTTTAATAAGTAACTTGTCTACATAGGCCTTAGGTGCATAAAACACCATTATTCAAGCCATTATTTTCATTGACATTCATTCCAATCAAATTCCATACAACCTAAAGAAAAGTATGTCATGTCTTTAGTATAAAAAGTCCATGAACTAGAATTTGATCTTCAGAATGAGTGGAAGTCACATGATATAGGTATTATATTAAAATGTTCATAAATTTACTTATTTTGTTCCTCCAATAACTATAATAATATTTTCACATGATAATTTTTTATCTAATCCATGAGAAATTATTTCATTACACAAAACCCTAATACTTTTAACATAAATCAAATCAACACCATCCTTGTAGTTATTTTGTTATTTTAAGAGATATTTTTACACATACACCGACACCATCATTCTCTAATTTACCATGCAAAAACTGAAATAAAATTCAAAAATATTTTACTGACTCTTCTTATGCATCTTGTTCAACTAATAAAACATTCAAGAATTATTAATTTTTTTTGCACAATTGTCTAACCAAATGTAATGCGTATTAAACATAATTTATCTTCCATTAATATTTTCATAAAGTTTCTCAAAAAAATATTAGAAATTTTTTGGAGAATGTGATACTTCATTGATCATGTAAAATTGGTACTTAGTCAAACTATTTATACTATCCTCTACTGTATTGCGTGTATGTTTGACTACAATGTGAAAAAATACTAGCTTGAATTATATTATGGTACTAGGATTGAACATCATTTTGTGGTTATAATGTGTAGTTTTCAATAAATTCCCAAACTAAAACTTTCATTCATATTAGGAATTTGTCTTTACATAACTCAAATTGACCATTGAACCATTTTTCTTGGTGTATGTGTCTTGCATATTAGTAAATAATATTATTGAATTTAACCATGATATTAGATATAGATACCTGAGTTATAACCAACTCACATCTTGATGACTCTTTTACATTTTTAATGCATACATTATAGATTTTTACTTCCTAAAATTAATAAGTTATTTTCCAAACTCATGTGAAATGTCCTCATGTATGAAGCCAGATAAATGTGACAAAACACCAAAAGTGTTACATACTCCATATAAACATTCTTTGGAAAAAAATTCCCATCAATTATTTAAAAAATAATAATTTGTATTAAATATCTTGACATTTTAGGTGGAGAAGACACCATACATTCTGTGTAATCTCATCATATTACGTAAAGTAAAACATATATGATGATAAAAATAAAAATACATATCAAATTCAACATAGATCCTACAACAACAAGTGGTGCATGTTTTTTTTATTTTAATATATAAATGTTTAGATACTAAAATTTGGTCTTTGATACTTGATAATGACAAGCTCTAAACACATTTACCATGCATGACTTGATCACACAAATAAGGTCCCAATTCACCATCCTCTCACACTTGAATATTATTTTATAAGTAAACACTTACATTATGATTTTATACACCTATGGTAACCTCATCATATATTTTTAACCTTATAAATAACCTACATAGACATCTATAGACTCTCAATTTAGTTGACCTATACATATGCTAGTTTCACTAGTTATGGCCTATATTACTAGTTTATAATGCCCTGATCTTGTAAATAATTTTTTTATAAAATCAAACCCATCCTTAAGGTTATATCATAATCCTAACATGTTATGTGTGTGAGGAGTTATTAAATTTCATCCATATATAAAAAAATCAAGGTCTCATTCAAAAGGGGCTTGACACTTATTTATTATACATTTATACATTATTGCATGGTAACAAAATCTGCCATATTCTTTCATAATTATGTATTTATAACTAGAATTAGTCTCATAATATAAGTCTAAATCACTCAAATGCCAAATTATAGTGTGCATCATCACGTATAAAAACAAATAATCAAATATATAGACATAATAAAGGAACACAATTCCAGAATCACATTAGTGGGGAGCTATATGTGACTTTATTTCCCTCCTTGGAATATTGGATACATGGGAAATGGTAAATCATAATTTAGAGGTTATTTGTTTTATCTTATCCAATTACATTTCCCATATTTTTAGAAGTTTTTATACCTCAAAATTATATCTAGGGTTTTAAGGATAAGAAGCTTGGTTTATGGATTTACACACATAATCAAGGTTCAATATTGTAAACACAAAAAAACAAAAGATAGTTGTAGGTGACTATATAGTCATTATTCCATACTTCCACATAGGTCAATATTGATAAACAATATTGATCCAATATTATATAATTTATCCATCATAGATAATAAAATAATTTCATAATCAAACAAAATACAAACATGCTTACCTCTATTTTTCACTTTCATAATATAGTCATAGTCAGATAGTAAACCTAAAAAAGCAAGTATCATGATATTTTTAGTACTTTCTATACTTAACAAGTTCCATTTTAAAATTAGAAAAAATAAATATATCTTTTATATTCATATTTCAAAGTTCTATCTTAGTTAGATTAATCTCACTCATTAATCCAAATTATAGTAAAACATATTGTTGAACTCGTACACATATCGAATAGTGAATAACTCTAGGTTTTACCTTAGGGTTTCATCATTTTAGGGGTTCATATTTTAGATTATTTCTTACTCATCTATTTTCCCTTTGATTTTAGGGGTTATCCTTATTTTTAGTATTCTAGGGTTTTGTATGTTTTATATGCCTAAATTCCATTTAAACCATAATCATTCTCTTATGGATTATTATATTATTCTTTCCACCTTTCCTCTAGAAGATGATATCTATTTTACCTCATGAAGGTCCATGTTACTACTATCTAAAAAGGTAAGGGACATTTCAAGGATAACTAGGATATGAACATCACTACATCTAATATATTTTGAAAGGACATATAAAATATCTTCAAAATGATATTGAAGCCTTAAACCTAAATATTCAAACACTTAGTGTATAAATATAATATTTTTAAACTTTATCATTTAATAATGCTTTCTCTATTTCAAAAATCTATCAACTTTAAATCTCCCTAAGTGCATACCTTAAAGGGTACAATGAGAAATGGGTGGGTAGGACATTGGTGCTTTGAGAGAGATATTGTTGCCTATTTAACATTCTTACATCTATTTTATCTTCCTTAGATTTGATCCCCTAATTTATCTCCTTCCATGTTGCATCCTATAAATATATCAAAACCTATAATTTATTACTATAATAGCCTATTTGATGTAGTTATATCCATCATTAATCCATTCCCAACCACATCAATCATATCAATGATGTTATGAACATTATAGTGCAATCTTCACAACTAGATCATCCTGTCTAACCTAGTTTGAGGTTAGTCGACCTATTTATAACTAAATCAAGCTGGCTGATATGGTTGGCTTAATTTTTGAGAGGGAATAGGATCATTCATCAATATAAATACAAGTTAACATTTCATTCTAATAGATAATAATATTTATTTTCACATTTTATTTCTCTCATTTTTGTCTTAATTATACATTTAGAAGATTTATTACTTAGATATTGTCTTGAACAAAAATTTATCTTGTGGAATATTGGATGCAATAGGAGGAGTCATTTTAGCCTAGATCTTAATTAGTCTTTGAGATCCTTAAAAACAAAAAAATGTTTTTAAAATTACCATTTGGAAAAGAAGATATTAAGGCTTAACAGGTCTTGTTTAAGGTAAGTATATTCTAACTCTATCTCTTTCATTTGATATATATAAGTTACATAATTTATTGGTTAATGAATGTATATCTCCTTACTCTAACTTTCTCTACATTTATACTTAGTGTGGTTATAACATTGTTTTAAATTTTAATTTATCAAACCTTAGGTAATATAGTCCTCCATTTGACTACCATGGATATTTACCCATTTTTATACGTTTCTAACCCTTCCCCTTACATCTCTTGATTTCAATTTTAGACTACTTATAAAATAGAGACCTAGTTAGAGTTACTTCATTGTATTTAATTCTTAGAGGATTTAGAACCCTTTCTCTTGATATTGTCTTATAGGTGTTCCTATTATGAGGCTAGATAACTTATTTGGTCATATTTAAATTCATTAATTATCAATGGAATCTCTTTTATTTACCTTCTTTGAGTCAAGATCTTTATATATGATAGTTACAGGTCAATTCTAGCTAATTGTATACACTAGGTAACAAAATTGCTTGTCACCAATTTGACACAACATGGTTTTGGATTTAAATATTTATAAAAGTGAGGATACATGGGACAATAATTATATAAGGCATTTTTAATTCCATTCAAGCATATAATAATAAAAGGTGACATGTTCTTGGGTATATAGCCAATTAAGAAAAAAATAATCAAATAAACATACTAATTTTATAAAATAAGTTTATAATGACTTTGTAGATGCACATGTTTCCAAAAATATATAGGATTACTCTATTTAGGATATGTGAATCAAAATATAATTACAAATTAATGTAGGTATTAAGTATACATGGGTGAAAAATGATGAACTATTTATTCAAGTTATGATGTCATGCAAGATCATCAAATGAGTTATTATTGATGTTAAATAAATTGAAAACATATGAAACATATCATTATTACATGAATTATGGATTGATATACAACAATTAAATGTAAATTATTACATCATTACTAAATTATATCAATAACTATCGACACCACTTGGTAAAATTTCATTGGAATTGGTACTTGAAACAAATAAGTTACATTCCTTATTTCAAGTCATACTTCATGATACACATAAAAACCTATTTTTAGACCAACATTGGATACATATTAGGAAAATAATATCATAAATGTTACACATGTGTGTTATTTTTACACATATGGGACATCTATATATAGGTGTTTAACCCTAAATTGAGACAGTTGGTGATATAGGGTTAAGAATATAGAAATAAATATAACACAAAGGTGATAAACTAATTTATAGTAGGCTAGTTAATTAAAAAAAGATAAATAATATTATAAATTTATATAATAGAGATTGATAAAGATAAAGTATAACTATTGAAAGATATTATAATAAATAAGAAGTAATTATACTTGGTTTATTATGTGTAAGAATATCTAGACTAAAAATAGGTGTAAAGTATGTAGGATCATTACTCTAGATCATTCATCATGTTCTATCAATTGCACTTTTGTGGATTCAAACACTACCATCAGGTTTAGACATTACCACTGATATTAGTGTCTAATTGTGATGTAGGTATCCAATATGAAACAATGACTAAATATGGATGCAACTAACTTCATTGTTCCAAGTTTTTTATCACCTTTCTATTAATGTATTTATATATAGGATATAATATGTCACTTTTTGCTGATTAATCAAACCCTATCTCTTCACCCTTTTTCACCCTTGGAATGAATTTACTAAAAAATGGGTTAGTGGGTTCACGATGTCAAGCTACCTTAAATACCTCTATTAATGGGTGCTACATACATATCCAATACTACAAGGAGGGCCTCAGACTTATGTATTTCTCCCCTAGGTGTTAGAAAATGTGTTCACAAGGGGGAAATATAATATATTAAGATGCATGTAGGGATCTATCTTGTAGTTTGAAAAATATCACTCATGGGCTCTTATTTAAATTCTTCAAACCTATAATATGACTACTCTTATGATTGATATTAAAATAAGGATGAAATTGGAAGAATTGAGTGCTTGTTTAATTGATTTATTTAGATTTAATAGGTGTTTGATCAGTATTTTTTAGATGAGGAATGAGAAGTCTTGTGTTTATACCACACCTTTTGAAAATATATATGTTAAGGTTCAATAAGACAAATAGGCTAAACCATGGGTTTTGAATCATTTGGAGTTTGTATGACTTTTGGAAACTAAACACTAGATGAGGATCTAGGCACTATCATCAGTGATAAAGTCCCTCTATTGCTAGTAATGTCTATAAGGCTAAAAAATATGTATGTATCTAAAACTGATAGTGAAGGATGTTTATCATATTTTATTAATAGAGGTTCCTGAAAATACTCTAGAACATGCTAATTACAAGGACAATTTATGCAGTGGAGAGTGATGAAAAGATATGAGTGAGATTACAAACTTAAAATTCATCATTTACATACAAATTTACATATACAAGGTAATAAGAATAAGACAAACTACATAATATATGATAAATAGATTAAAGCAAAATAGGGTAGTTACTGTGAACTAACCATATGTAAAATAAGATTAGGAAAACCATATGATAATGATTATATTAATCTCTATCAACACATTGAAACCATATTATATTATATTAAATCACTATATATAGCCTTTTATAATCCATTGTCTCTTTGCATTCCAACCTTTAGAGATATGAAAGGAAAGACTCTTCGCACTCTTCTATTACCCGATTAGGCTTATCAAGATGAATACATACAAAAGTTTATACAAAGTATAAAATTATATAATTCACTCATGTGTTCTTATATTATAATTTATGGTTTTAACATGCTCTATTCCATGCCCAACACTTTCCTAGACTTAAACGGTTGTCTCATCTCAAGACAGAGTCATAACCTAATATAGATTGAACTAAAAAGATGAGCCATAAACAAAAGTTGTATTAATCACTCTAGGTGTCATTTAATGGTTCACTCTTTTCATAATACTTAGCTACCCTTTTAGGTTTTAAAATAAATATAATACTAGTCTATAGGACTTTTAGGTTTTCAATAGACTAGCTTAACTAGATGGCTACCCTTTATGGATTTTTAACTAGTCTAGCAATGTTTCTAATATTTAAGATATCTTAAAAAAATTACAAAATTATTGAAGTCACAAGATTGAAGTGTTCATCACCTAATATTTTGGTGGTAGATAAACTTTATTGGGATGCTATAGAAGTCATTACATTTGTTTAGCTTCTGACTCACTAGCTTTTGGTGCACCCAATGGTAGAGGTTGTTGTTCAAATTGTGCCTTTACATATAGCATTTTATTTTATATAGTTTGGTGGAGATACTATGGAGGAATGAATTATGGCTCATATATTATCTAGGAAATAGGAAATTGATTTGAGAGAAACCTACTTAAGCATTTTCCAATCTGTGAGCACTTCATGAACCATGGAAAGTAGAATGCAAAGAGGTATCTCGATCACCATTTTGTTTTGCATATATTCATCCTATAAAATGGTGAGTAGTGATTTTTAATTATATATCTTGATTTGTATATCCAATATGAGTGCATTTAATCTATCTATAGTCATTTGAGATTGAATGGATAAAAAGGTATTACATATTATTTTAGTATGCCAAACTTGTACTTTCTGCATTGCAACATCCATATAATCAAAATTTTACTTGAGTGACCTACCCATTTATTCTATATTAGTTGTTTGGTCATCCATTACTTATTTATATTTATCTAGAATGGTGAACTCAAGTTTCATAGTAGACAAAGACTAATTGAGAGGTTATTTCCAATTCAACATATCCTAGGCTATCTACTTGGTCTATTGCACATATATCTCTAAGACCTACTCATATTATTTAATGAGTTCATGCATAATTTATGATTAATTACTTATATCCTAACCTTATGTTCAAAATACAAGCACTTTATACATGGTCACCCAATTCTTTGTAAGTTGTGTCAAAATAACAATGAATCACTTATCCTTAGACATTACTTGATCACCTAGCACCTACATAACTAAGGTGGGAAAGTGTTATTTATCAACTATCATTCCTTTATGAGATGATCCTCTAATTTTTACTTTTCCTCATGTAGCCTGAAAACTTCCTACTCCAAGTGTAAAGCCTTTTACATAATCGACTCCTAAAATGTAACTGTGCTTTCAATCTACTTTTATAGTGGTAGTTGAGTCACATCCGAATATTTTTCCATCATAGTTATAAAAAGTGCCATGGATGTGGTTTATAGTGTCATATGGGTTGGTTTAAATTTATCTAATGAAATCAAGAAGGTGGTTGACCAATTTGATTTTGTAAGGACATCCCACAACCACTAGCTAGAGCTCTATAGTTTGGGATATGACACTTCTTATGTGGCCTTTATCTAGGTTATGCTCTCTGCTTCTTCCTATTGTTTGGCTTCCCTATCCCTCTCAGATTGAATTATAGATTTAGACCTAGCCTTAGTATCTACTTCAGCTTATACTTTAGCTTCCTCTTTGGCGTTAGCTTTAGTGTAAACTTGAGCCTTGGATTTAATGTCTGCCTTATCCTCTTCAACCTTAGCTTTGGCTTCAACCTCAATCTTAGCTTTATATTTAGTTTTTTGTGATTCTGATGTGTGCCTATATTGTTCATTAGCATCTTTGGGTTACACTTCTTACTCCACATACTCCTATTGCATAGCTTGTACTTTTTGTTTTTCTTAGTGGGATTTCTCTAGTTCTTTCCTCTTTGTCTTTACTTCTTCATCCATATTATTCATAGCCTATACTTCTTTAGCTTTATTCCTTGTAGCCTTAGCATCTTGGGTTTGATTATATATAGCCTCTACTTCCTCAAATTTATTTTGTCTTTATTTCTCTTTATCTTATTTATTTTGTTGTTGATCTTGTGTAGCTACTTTTTGTATGTGTTATGCTTCCTATGTAGTCACTTGTTTTGCCACTTCTTTCTTTTTTATTTTTCCTTCTTTTTTCTACTTACTTTCCTCTTAATTTTTCACCTCCTCAAGATCTATTGTATCTTGTACAATTTTGTGTTATAATTTTGGCTCCAACATAGTTATGTCTTGGGGTTCCTCAATAGTTTTCATATCGACTAACTTAGTTTCTGATTCAGTATGTTTAGATGAATTAGATTCGACCACTTGACCTTTGTATACAAGTTTATTCTTCCTAGATTTATCTAGAGGAGTGAGGATCTCTTTTTTATTATTCACAATGTGGGGTTAGGCCTATTGTTGAGTTACTTATGATTATTTTGCACCAATTACTCCTTCAAGTTCATTGAAAGACACCATCCTTTTTTAACATTTTGTGATGGTTTGGTAGTGGGGTGCATATGCCATCATCGAAATAAGGGCTATGTATGGCTAACCTATTATGGTATATCTACCACCTTTGTAGTTGATGATCCAATGGCTAGATTGTTTGGAAATATCTTTGCCTCTAGCTTATGTTAAGATACTTCCTAACCTATGGTATCCAAAAAAATAGATGGAGGTGGTTGAGTAATGCCAACCACGATTTCCTTTCATACATGATTTATCACTTAATAAGTGTGCACTAATTTCTAAAAAAATAATTTATTTTCCACCTCTTTATCATAAACATCCTTTTGTATGTCTTCCAACATAGATTTGAGAAGTTCATACTTGTTGAATCCCATCTTTGGTATGTTTCACTCACTAGATTTTGTGGTGGTGGTAAGGCATGTCACACAGGTGCCTTCCTTTTTCCTTTATCTTGAGGTGGCAGATCTTGTGTCTAATTAATGGTTTTTTTGGTGGTGCTTGTTTTATATGTGATTATTATGCCTATGGAATAATATATTTCTAAATTAGATCTGACCTCTTAGATAATGTTTTTTCCCTATATAATTTACCCTATGATTTTATCATATAAATAAATAATGGCATCAGATTCACATGTGAAGATGCTAACTCATGGATTTAGATTAAAATGACATTATGTAGATTGGTGACCAATCATATTATCATAAATATTGCATGATATCTTATGGTATTCTTGGGTATGCTTTGATTGAAGTTAGGGCTTCTAAAAACCACATTAAACCACACCAATTACTCATAGTACTAGCCTATTTTCATCCATATGATGTTTTAAAGGGTAGTAGTAGGCCAAAAATATGCAGTCACATTGACTAGTCCAAGTGGGGATTTCCACTATATGAATAATAATAATAAAACCAAAAATTAAACTTAAGATGAAATTGAGAAAACACTATTGATGGAAAATAATAGATATTGTGTGGGAGGAGTTTTTGAAAAAGACATGGAAAGAGAAAAAAATGATGGTGATGGATGTGTTTGTTAGGAGTAAACCTGGATGACATCTCATACTCTATCAAATAAAATGAAAAGGAGGCCATTTATTCTAGTAAATCTTTATTTAATAATGATTTTTATGGAAAATTTTCTTAGGAAGATACATTTAAAGGAAATTTGGACAAAAAGGAGACTATTTTCTCTTTTTAAGAGCTCCATACTTCCATGAATGCTAGGGGATTTCATATCATTTTTCCTAATTCACTTATTGATTCTACTTCATCAAGGATGTTTGAGGTTCTTGTTGGTAAATTTATGGGGTCTATATCGAATATTGATTTATTTAGATAGTGGGCTATAAGGAAATGGGGTCCAAGAGGTCATATTGAAATCTCAATGATGATTAATGGGTTATTTCTAATTTGTTTTAATCATGTTGATGATTACGCTATAATTTTAGTGGGAGGACCATGGTTTCTAGGAAGATTAGGGTTATTCTTGAAGAAATGAAAACCTAGTTTTGATCCTAATAAATTAAACATAAATCTTATGCCTATTTGGGTAAGATTGCCTAGTCTCCTAATGGAATTTTGGGAAGAGGATTTGTTTCTAAGTATATCTAAGACATTTAGATATCTAATAGCTTTTCATGTTACTACCAAGGTAAGGACTAGATTAGTGTAGGTAAGATTTTATGTTAATGTTGTTATGAATCAAGAACTTCCTTCATGTGTGTATCTTCACTTTTATATGGGTGAATGGGTACATAAAATTTAAAATGAAGATTAAACATTGAAGTGTGATGGTTGTAACAAGTTGGGGCATATGATTATAAATTATCCTCATTTTATCAAAAGGGGTAATTTTTATGTTTCAAGAACTAATAATTTAAATTAGAAAAATAAAGGTAAAGGGGTTTCAATTAGTGATATTGTTGAAAACTCAAATCTTAATAAGGTGGATGTTGGTCAAGTTACAACGATTGATTCCATTATATCCATGGTGGTTATTGACAGTCCTTAAAAATAAGTATCTAAATTTTTGGGTGCCAATTTAGTGGGTGGTAAATGTATGAAATAAAAAATGCATCATGTCTATAAACCAATCCTAACTTAGAGAAGATAAATCATGCTTACACTTCTGATTGGGGATACATTAGATAATCAAGAACATGACCAATATGGGGATTAGCTAGAACCAATAAGGGGATCTCTTACCAAAATAGATAATACTAGGAGGTTTCAAATATCTATTCAAGAACAATCACGTGAGCCTTTACTCAAACACAATCATGTGATAACCCTAAATAAGCCCTATATTTTCATATCTCACTAAAATAATAATAAGTAAAGCAAATAAATCTAATATAGTACTCACCAAAGATTGTGGAAAACTGTGGGGGTTAGTAAACAAACAAATATTCATAGGAGAATCTTAATTAAGCTATGTATGAGTAAGATCTTAATGAATGAAGAAGAAGACTATTATTATTTGAAGCCAATACTTATGATATTTATATCTACTAAAGAGAAGAGTAAAGTTAGAGAATACTTACCTAAAAGATGAACCTATTGAGATTCATTATCTCCATTGGCCAAAGGGGATTTGAAAAAGGTTGTTTTGGATTGTAAATATCACTAATAAAGTCAAAAGCATCCAAGACTTCTCCACAAGACTAGATTCTCTAAGTAGAAACCCTAAGCTAAGACTCTTAAATTAGAATGGTGGAAGAATAGATTATAAAGAAGCACAAATGAATAATAAATCTTGTTTATTATATAAATAATGATGAAATTATCTTGTATATATAGGTATATTTAACCCTAAGCCTTTTTGAAATTTTAATCTAATAGGGTCGACCCAATCAACCTAGTATAATTATAGATAAAATTTCACTAGGTCATGGGATAGGTTAGCCAAGAGCTAACCTAGAACCTAAATGAATTTTACCCAAAGTAGTAGAGGGTCAACCCATTCAACCTAGTATGGTGAATAATCAAAAAGGGCTTAAGGTGAGGAAAAGAAGGATGAAGGGTGGTAAAATACTATAGGAGTGTGCAAAGGAGTAATAGCTTAGGGAATGGTTTTTAGGAGCTATTGGTATTGGTAATAAGTGGAAAAAAGGGGTGAAATTTTTTGTGAAGCACCAATGGTCTTCACACCCCTTTCCTAGTACACCCTTTAAGGGATGCACTTAGAGAGATTGAGTATTTATGGGTTCTTTCAAGATAGAAGGCATAATATTTGATAAAAGTTGAAAATATTATGTGTATACATATTCTCCACTAAAATCTCATCACGTGTCACTCAAGTATAAAAGGGGATGGTGCTTTGAGAAATAATATAGTAACACACAATGTTGAGGCTAAAAAAAAGTTGTAGTATTTTAAATCAAAAATAACTAAAAGTAAAATGAATGAAAGGGAAATAAATGAAAAATAAATGTAATGCATACCTTGACTTATGTTCATTATTGGATAGTTGATCAAAAATTGGGTTCTATAAAAAGGTTTCAAGTTAGAGTTTAAATGGTGCCACACTATAGAGCTCATCGAGAGCTTTTCAATGCTTTTTTTGGTTCACAAAATGGAGTCCGAATGCTTAAGATATGGTCGTTTGAAGATTTGTCAAAAAAACACTTGCGACATTTGGCACGTGATTAAAAAATGTATCAACATTTGGACCTATCAGGGCTCAACATGTGGCACTGTTAAAATGCCAAGTGGGCCAATAGCCATTTGACATGTGGCAAAAAAATTAGTTTCAAAAAAATTGGCTTAGGTGTTTTTTATTCACATGTCTTTTGATTTTTTTCAAAGTCCAATGTGCTAAAAAGGAGGGAAAGAAGAAGCCAAAGCATTCAAAGCATGCTTGGCACCTAGGGAGGAGAGCCTGAGCATGCCCAACAAGGAGGAGGCATTTCAAATTGCATGCTAGGTGCCTAAGATGGTGGGAGGAGGTTTTGAACCCCTCACCTTATGGCAAAAAGTTAGGAGACTTAGCCACTACGCCACATGCTTGCAACTAATTATAAAAGCATGAATCTGTATTTGTTTTAAACAGTTTATGGACTGTGTTTTGTATTTTGAAAGGTTGAGACTTTGTAAAAGCTTTGGGAAAGCTTAGATAATAGAGTTTTATCCATTTTTCAGCCATGATACTTAGTCTTAATACTCTTTTTATCCAAATTATATATTGGAAGAGTATTTTTAAGCCCATAGAGGAGATTTTTAGGACTTTTGAAGCAACTTTGCAGGTGTGAAGACTCATGAAATTTGAAGGTGCCAGGCTTGATTATCAGTCATGATGAATGTGAATTTTTGTATTGAGAGATCAACTTGCAGGAAAGTTGTTTATTGTTTTTAGGTTGTTGAAATGCCCTTAATGAAAATGGTCCACTCCTTTGGAGAACACAGAGATATAGGCATCATTTGTTGAGCTGAACTCCGTTATCACATTTTGTATTTCTTGGTAATTTGTCATTTTGATGCATGATCTTGTTTCAATTTACTAATTTTGTTTAATTAGTAAATGAACTTATGTAAGTAATTTACATTATGACAATTATAACATAACGTTCCTAAAAAAATGGTTCAATAATCAAGAATGTTTTATGCCAAAACATTGAGATGCAAGTTCTTTTGAGTTTTTTGAGAATTTGTTAAGTTTTGAGAAATTCAATTTTCGTAATTAAAACTTCACTTTGAGTTGATTCAGTGTAGTTTACAGATCAAGTTGGTATCAGAGCAGTTAGAATACAGGGATTGCTTTTAGTTGTGTATTGATAGTTGCTTCCAGAATAGTTGGATTATTGGTTTGCAGATTGATTATATTACAGTGTGCAGTGTGAAATTAGGTGTTTGCAAAAAACCATGGGCAAGTTGTCACAGATTGAAGTCATCAAAGATGAAAATGCAATCTTGAGATGCCAGAAACTTGCACTTGAATTGCAAGTGGCAAAGTTAAAATCAGAGCTTGAATCCAAGGATGAGATCTTGATTAGATTGCAATGTGGTGAGTGTGAAAAGGTAAAGCCTTCAACTTCAGATGTAAAAACTATGATTGAGTGCAGTGTAAGTTTTTCACCATAGGAATCTTCATCTTCTTCTACCATTTCAGATTTAGATTCTAATAATATTGTTTTTGGTGATTTTGAAAGATACACTAAGGGCATAGGATCTATTTTTGGTGATTTTGAAAGATACACTAAGGGCATAGGATCTAAACTATTGTTTAAAATGGGTTATAATGGAGGAGGACTTGGTAGAAATAGCCAAGGTATAACTAACCCAATTCAGGTTGAGCATAGACCTCTTCATGCAGGTTTGGGTTATACTAGTGTGTAGGTGGATGATGGATAATTTTCTTCCATGGCTAAAGGAAGATGAGCTTCCAATAGCAAAGGTTCTAGGCCACTAGTTCAAAGGGGTAAAGGTAAAAGAGGTATTGAGATTCCACCTCTTGATTCTTACACTAAATCTTTTGATCCAATTGATACTTTTAAGAAGTTTGGATATATTGGACATAAGATAATGCAATCATTTCCATGCACTTTTTGTGGAATGAATAACCATAGTGCTAAGACTTGTTGGAAATGAAAAGCTTTGTTTATGCAGATTGCATGTTTGAAAGACCATTCTCATGATAAGATGGGAATTGGCAAAAGGGGACCCTCACCTAAGAAGGATGTTTGCACTCATTGTAAAGTGAGTGGACATAGGATTGATAGATGTTTTAAGCTTCATGCATCTTCATATTCAAGTAATGTTAGAACTAAGATGATTTACAAACCTCTCACTAAGGTTAATGAAGCTAATTCAATCCATAATGCAGTTGACAATACAACCCAAGATAAGGTAAAACCTACAAGTGAAAATATATTTAAGAGGTTAAGTCAACAATATGCAATTGATAAGGAATCCACTAAGGAAATCAATTTCACTAGGACGAAAGAAATGGTTAAGTGGATTATCACTACATTTTTTTTGCAAAGCATGGTTAAGAATTCACCTAAGGGAATGAACAAGCTTTGATAAGATGTAGATTATAGTTGGTGGGAACACTTCAAGATAAGTTTACCATATGAATTTTTTCAATTCTCGCTTTTTGATAACTCTAAGTTTTTGAATCTCCTATTTATGTTGTGTGAGTTGTCTAGAGGACTTGAACTCATTTGATCAGTTGGAGATAATAGAAGAAAGCATGTTGTAGGTTGAGTTGATTCCTTGAAACACTTATTTGACTGTTGTTTTGAATGTATCTTTGGCACATGGATGTATAGATGCATGTTTAAGACCCTTTGGGCATGTTTAGATGTTAGGCAGCATACACTTTTGGTTGTTTGCATTTTCTTAGCATATAAGTCCCATACTAGGGCATTCTATTGCAACATGTCCACAACATTTATTTTATGTTGTCGGCATTATAAATTTGTCTTGTAGTTACATTGGGAGCTATTTTAGTTTTTGGCAATTCACTGCTTTACAAGTTGTGACATTTGGGCAGATAGTTTTGGTATGTTGTAATCACTTTGGTAGTTACAAATTCACTTACTCATGCCTTTGGATTAGGCTTTTTTTGGTTTGATTGAGAATCATTTTAATGTAATTATTTATACCTCTTACTATGATTGGGTTCTATTTTTATTGATGCAATAGACCAATTATAAGATTTCAAGGGATATTGGACTTTTGGAGACCAAAAGACTTCCATTGGGGAGGTGTGATCAGAAATTGGATTCTAGAAAAAGGATTCAAGTCAAAGTTTCAATGGTGCCACACTATAGAGCTCATTGAGAGCTTTTCATGGTTCGTAAAACAGAGTCTAGATGCTCAAGATATGGTCATTTGAAGATTTATCAAAAAAACACTTGCGACATTTGGCACGTGATTCAAAAATGTATCAACATTTGGACCTATCAGAGGTTAGCACGTGGCACTGTTGAAATGCTAAGTGGGCCAATAGCCATTTGACACATGGAAAAAAAAATTGTTGCAGAAAAATTGGCTTAGGTGTTTTTTATTCACATGTCTTTTTGATTTTTTCAAAGTCAAAGGCACCAAAAAGGAGGGAAAGAAGAAGTCAAAGCATTCAAAGCATGCTTAGCGCCTAGGGAGGAGAGCCTGAGCATGCCCAACAAGGAGGAGATGTTTCAAATTGCATGCTAGGTGCCTAGGATGGTGGGAGGACGTTTTGAACCCCTCACCTTGTGGCAAAAAGTTAGGAGACTTAGCCACTACATCATAGGGTTGCAACTAATTATAAAAACATGAATCTGTATTTGTTTTAAATAGTTTTTGGACTGTGTTTTTTATTTTTAAAGGCTGAGACTTTGTAAAAGCTTAGATAATTGATTTTTATCCATTTTTTGGCCATGATACTTAGTCTTAATACTCTTTTTATCCAAATTGTACATTGGAAGAGTATTTTTAAGCTCATAGAGGAGATTTTTAGGACTTTTAAAGAAAATTTGCAGGTGTGAAGACTCACGAAATTCGAAGGTGCCGGGCTTGATTATCAATCACGGTGAAGGTGAATTTTTGTATTGAGAGATCAACTTGTAGGAAAGTTGTTTATTGTTTTTAGGTTGTTGAAATGCCCTTAATGAAAATGGACTACTCCTTTGGAGAACCCAGAGATGTAGGCATCATTTGTTGAGCTGAACTCTGTTATCACATTTTGTATTTCTTGGTAATTTGTCATTTTGATGCATGATCTTGTTTTAGTTTGCTGATTTGGTTTAATTAGTAAATGAACTTATGCAAGTAATTTACATTATGAAAATTATAACACAATGTTCCTAAAAAACCGGTTCAATAACTGAGAATGTTTTATGCCAAAACATTGAGATGCAAGTTCTTTTGAGTTTTTTGAGAATTTGTTAAGTTTTGGGAAATTTAGTATTCATAATTAAAACTTCACTTTGAGTTGATTCAGTGTAGTTTATGGATCAATCGTTGTCTTATATGTTTATAGTTTTGATTATGGAGGGTGCATAGACTACTTTTGACAAACCCAAGCATACAAATTTAAAGATAAAAAATAAAAATGTAGGAAATCCAATATAATTGGTGTTATGTGGATAAGATGTACTTATAAATTTAGAATGTTGGGGTGAAAATTACTATATTATCTCAAATGACCAAGTTAAAATTTAGAGTAAATTAGGTAACCAAAAATACAAGGCTACTAATGATTGAAAAACTCAAACAAATAAACCTTAAGTAAGAAAGGCAAAATCACAAAGTCAAACTAGGATACATGTCAAAAATATGGTAATCAAACATCAATGTGAAAGCAGTAATAATCCTTACTTAAAAAAATATGGTCAATCAAAAATGGTAAAACAACATTGATGAGTGAGTAGTAATAAACCTTACTCTATCATCAATGGAAAAAGGTGCATAAAAGGGAAAACAACATTAGTGAGTGAGAAGTGACAAGCCAACCTCACTTGACAATGGAAAAAGTACATGAAAGTAAAAATGAACTCAAGTGTTGGCAAAAAAAAAATGTGGTACAATAATGACAAATGGTAAACTAAATCAAAATAAGTATAACAAGGTAGAGCCATGGTGTAAAGAAAAATAATCTATAGTTTCTCAAGATGTTGGCTTGTTCTAAGGATAGATAAAATTGAAACAAAGTAGTGTTATCATGTTTTTAAGATATGAAGAAGAAGGAATTATAAAAGAGGGAAAAAATATTTAGAACTATAAATTGCCTATCAAGTGGGGAAATGAAATGGGTGAAGGGGAGAATGAAAGAAAAACCAAGGTAGAGGAAATCTTTATCGAAGTAAAGACACTCAAATTAGGTTTGTCAAAACAAAGAGGACTATTAGCCTTAAGGAATTTGAAGAACTTCTCTTAGAAAAAGAAGTCTTAGGACAATAAATGAAGTATATATATTATCCCATGAAGGCTATATATATGAAAAGTAAAATGGACCTACCTTCTCATAACACATTTCCTTGTTTTTAAAGACCACTTACAGAATCATTAGTCTACTATGAAGATTGGGTACTTATGTGAGAAAGTAGGTAGTACTATAGAAATTTTTGAACTCTCTTATTCCAATCTCTTGGCTTACAATACCTTGATGGACCTCAACTCTATTATGAGGCCAATTGTGGAGTTTGAGCCTAGATTATAGATAGGAGATGTGCTTGTAATCACATCTTTTGGTGTGATTTTGAATTTTAAGATTTATATGTTGCCTTTTTGTATATCACTACCTTTTTTTCAAATGATTTGGATTTTAAATTTATTGATGGATTTTTCTATTCCTCTTTCATATGGATTTGTAGAACCAAACATGGGTGCTAAAGATGACTTTCATTTGAATACTTTTGTCTTGGTTATTAAGAGAGAGAACTTTAGACATCATGGTGTCTAAGAGTCTCATAAATCTAGGTGAAATAAAATGGATATGTTGAATTTGACCTTGTTTGATCCAATGTGGAGTGAAAGGAAAGTAAATCAAGAGGAATGAAACATGAAACACTTTGAATTACTTCAAATTACAAAAAATGCAACAAAGGGTGAAAAAGGGATACAATGACATAAGTATGATTCCTTATCATAAGAATGAGGGAAATGTAGGAAAACATGATAGCATTGTTTATTATGACAATTTTCATCCATCAATAGAAGCAAAATCTAAAGTTGAGAACAAGGATCAAAAAATCATAACCATTAAAAAACATATTCTGGAAAAGGAATGACAAGATGGTGATGTTACGAGGAAGTCCAGGTCCTATCCATGGTCTTACACTATAATTCATAAAAGAGAAACCCATGAAGGTGCCAAAAAGCATGTGAAAAATAAATGAGTTAAGAAAAGATGGTATTTGTGAGGAAGGTCGGGTCTTATCCATGGTCTTACACTAAAACACATAAAAGAGAAACCCAAGAGGTGAAAAAAGTGTGTAAAAATTATGAAAATAAAAAATACTATAGTACATCATGAGGAAGATTGGGTCCTATCCACGGTTTTACAATTCAAGTCATGATAAGAAGTGGAAACCAAAGGACCCAAAAGGAAGGACCAAGGTTTGAAAAGAGAGAGAACTACTGTGGAGGGAAAGACCCATGTAAGTATCCTATAAAAAGTGTTAAGATAGATAACATATAGAAAGCATGAAAATAAGGGAAGAATTAGGTAAAATACTTCTTGAGGAATTATGCATTGGTGGGCTCTTTGAAAATATGACCTTCTTTGGCTTGAAGGTGATAGGTACTTGGACAAAGAATATCTTTGACTAAATAGGGGCCCCAATATTTTTGGGTGTATTTTCCTTATTTGTTATTAGTGTAATATAATTTAAGGACAAGATCACCAACATTAAACATTCAAAAGTTAACACATTTGTTATGTTGTTTGGAAATATGGGCTTTGTATTGGTGATTGTGTTGCAAAGCAGAAAGATGATGTTCATTTAAGAGATCAAGAGCATGAAGGTGAGTTTCATGTAATTATTGATTGGGTATGATACCACAAAGAAATATATAAAGAGATAACCTCAACTTGTAATGGAAGGATTGATTTAGAACCATATACTAGATAAAATGTTATTACCCTAGTGGTAGTATGTATGCTAGTCTAATAGGCCCAAAGAGTAAGATAGAGGTAAAGGTGTCAATCCATGTGGGTTTAATGAATTATATTTTGGAGAATTTTATTGGTGGCCTAAAATTAACCATTACATTTTGGATGATAGGGTGTGGAAAATTTATGATTGATCATAAATTTAGCATAAAGTTGTTTGACATCCTTATTTTTGAAGTTACCTCCATTGTCTAAAATGAGAGTATGGGGAACACCAAAGAGGTAAAGATGAATATGGAGATGGTAATACCAGTGTAATTGACAAGGGGAATAACCCAAAACTATTTGGTAAAATATTCAATAGCTATGATGATAAAGACATGCCCATGTTAAGAGTGAGGTAATTTGCTGATGAGATCTAATCCCCACATCAAGAATAGCTAAGGAGATTTGATGGTTTTAAGGTTGATCAAAGGTGAATGAATTATATAATTATAAATTTGGCAAGGGGTACAATTCTTAGTGAATTCAATAGCATCCTTTACAAGAGTAGTCTAAAATTATCCCATACGTAGGCATTTAAGGGATGTATCATGTCCACTATAGTGGCCACCACAAATGCCCCCATGTGATTGTTCAAGAAGAGGAGAGAACTCTTATTTAATAACATAATAGATTAAGGTACCTTTATAATTTCAATAATAAATAATGTTGTATCAATCATACATGAAATCTTATTTATTAATGCGAGTCTTTTCATGAGAATCTAAGTTGGGAGGATAAGTTTGGTGTTCTATAAATTGAATGGTGTCTTTATACTATGGGCCATGATTAAGCCATTTTGGAGACAAATCATATAATTTCCCCAAGTTTGCCTAAGTAAGTAATAATATCTGAAATGGAATGAGGAATGGGCATGTTGACAATATCACTAATCTTATCTAGGCTAACATCAATGCCATGAAGAGAGACTAGGAATCTTAACAATTTTCCAGATGTGACACCAAAGACACTTGTAAGAATTTAGTTTGACTAAAGATTTAAGAAGATAGTCAAAGATGATATCAAGGTCAGAGAGATAAGTATTACATATTTTAGATTTAGCAATGAGTTCATCCACATAAGTTTCAACAATTTTGTGGATAAGATCATGAAATACGTGAGACATTACTTGTTGGTAGGTGGCTTTGGCATTTTTTAGGCTAAAGGGAATTTTGACATAGAAATAGGTGCCCCATTCCATGGTGAAAGTGGTTTGATGTTTGTCCTCAAGGGTGATGTGAATCTGATTATAGCCCAAGAAGCCATCCATAAGAGATAACATTCCATAACCGGTTGTAGAATCAATTATGGCATATATCAAAGGTAAAGGGAAGTTATCCTTGGGACAAATGAGATTAAAATTATGAAAATCAATGTAGATGCATATGACCATAGTGATCTTTTTATGAATGGGAAATATGTTAGAAACCCACTCAAAATAGTCCACTGGTTTGATAAATTTAACATCGAGTAATTTGATGATCTCCTTGTGACATAAGGTGGAAACCTTGGGTGGAAATTTCCTTTATTTTTTATGCATAGGATTGGCATTAGGATAAGTGATTATGTTATGCACCGCTATGATAGGGTTAATACCAAGCATGTATTCATAGGACCAAGGGAATATCTCATGATATTTATCTAAAAATAATCTAAAGTTATCATATTTCTTAGGTGAGATTTATCAAGAAACTATAATTGGTCAAGGTCAGGATGGAGTACCATATTCAATGTGAGTGGTTTCTTTGATAAGCATATCATTTCTATCTTAGAAATGGTATGGTGCATTAGGTAAATAATAAATTAGATTAGTTTTAGGATCAATGCTAATAATGAAGTTGTTGAAACAAGGGGTTTTGGTTTTGAAATTCCCAAGTTTATGATGTTATTGAGGAAGTTGAGGTTCTTGTACATGAAGTATTTCAACAATAGCTTCATCACTAGGCAAGGTGGGAAGAGGACCATAATACTCAAAATATATTTTGAGATCTAAAATTTGATTACCATAGTGATCATACTTAGAATGTATCTAATGGACATCAGTTGCCTTGGCATTTAGTGTAATCTCAGGATTAGGAAAAGTAGATGGATAAGAAGGGATTGGTGTGTCATTGGTTTTTATGATGGGGGAAGTATCTGATATAGTGATTGGATCCATAGGTGATAGAGAGGATGCAAGAATTTTTGGAGGTTTGGAATTTATAATTTATTCTAACACCCAAGGAGTATTAAGAAGTGGAGAATTGGTAGGAGGCACATGACCCTCAGGATCTAATTCACAAATTGTGGAAATGGTATGAACATTCTGGTTAAAATCATGAATTTGAGCTATGGTTTTTTAATAATGTTGAATATCCAAGTCTTGAGATGGAGATTGGGCCAGTATGCAATTATTGTTATAGGTTGGATAAATTAGACATGCTTGAGATTCAAGGAGAGTTTTAGAGGGTGAAATCCTAATATTATTGAATGTATGTGGAGACATGATGAGAGGATCTTGAAATAATTTGTCTACTTCAAAGTCATTATAAGTGAAGGTATCTTCTAGTAAAGAAGGATCTTAAGCATTTTATGGAGGTGCAATTTAGTAATCTCATCAATGAGGGGAGTAGTATGGTCCTGACGTAATAAGTAAAGAGGAAGCAACTCCAAAATTTAGGGAGGTAGCTTGGTAATATTAAAAGTATGTTGCAAATCATTAGGATCATCATCATCTGAATCAACAAGAGTGACTTGTAAATTAGGATTGATGTGTTGAGAAACTCAAGTAAAGGAGCATTATTGATCTTAGGAATATGATAATAACATTTTGGATTAAGAAGTTGAATACTTTAAGGGTTGGGATTAGTCTTATGCTTATATCATTCGATGAGTCCAAGGGTGACTAAGGAGTATGTTATAAGATAAGGGTAAATTGAGGATCATAAACTTAGTTTGAATGGTATTAGTTCCAATTTTTATGGGAAGCCAAATGAAACCAAGTGGATTTTGATTAGTATTATCAAAACTATGATAGGTAAGATGGGTTTGTTTGAGACGATCCTTATTATAACCAAGTTGTTGGATAAGCCACAAAGATGTCACATTAATATTAGAGATTTCATCAACTAGAACTTTACAAATAAGGGTAATATTAATGTCTATTTTAATAAAAAGGGGTGGATCATTAACATGAAAAGTAATTTCATAATTGATCATGTCCTCTTCAATAAATTCAATAGAAGGCTTGGAAGGACACATAGTTTCAATAGTATGTATATACACATAATATTTTCAAAGTTTTATCAATTACTGACACTTTGTATCTTACAAGAACCTATTGATTCTCAATTTTTATGAGTACATGCTGTAAGGGGTGCATTGGGAAAGGGGTGGGTAGACCATTGGTGCTTCACAATATTGTTGTTCTCTTTTCCACTTGTTATATTTGTCTCCTAAAACCATTTACCCTAAGCTTATTCTTCTTTTTTTACCCATTATAGACTTTTGATTAATTTTATCCTCCTTTTCATAATCTTAGTCCCATTTTGATGGTCAATTATATAGGGTCAACTGGGTTGAACCTATACAGTTTTGGGTTATTTTCACTTAGAAGCTATTTTGACCTTTGACCAACCTAGCTCGGGACCTAGTGCATTATTATCCAAAATTATACTAGGTCAATTGGGTCAACCCTATTGGTCATCATTTTTTGAAGGTTTTAGGTAAGGATCTACATATATATACAAATTAATTTCCCACCATTTGATAATAAAGAAGTGAATAAGAAGTAAGTGTGAATGAACATCTACTTATTGACCACTCTACTTCAAAAGTAAAACTTAAGGTTCAATACTTTCTTCATAGATATGGATCTTGCCTTATGGAGAAGTATTTTGGATGCATCGATAGGTTGTGTAGCCTAGAGTTGATCTATCTTTGTCATCCTTACATACCAAAACAACCTCTTTTGAATCACCTTGGCCAAGGGAGAGATTGAGGCTCGGTGGGTTCATCTTCAAAGGTAAGTATTCCTAACTTCATTTCTAGTTTGTAAGAGTAGATATATAATGCATTTTTGCTTCTCTTCCATGCATTAGGATTCTATATACATTGATGTGAGTATATGTCTTATATTCATGTTTAGTTTTATTGTTTCTAACCCCTACTTTTTGCCATAAGATTTAGTGAGCACTAGATTAGATTTACTTTTATTGTTATTAGAATAGGGTTAATTTCAAAACCTAAGACCTCCTTAGGGGTATTTCATGATTGTGTTAGATTGGAAATCCTCCTTAGCATAGTGTATTATGATAAGTGATCCCCTAATCAGGTCTAGTAGACCCCCATATTGGTCATGCTCCCACTTAACACATGTATTCCCAATTGAAAGTGTAGGTATGATCTATCTTATTCAAGCTTGGATTGATTTATAAACATGATGCATTTATGATTACATAAATTTTGGTAAACCCAATGTGAACTAACCTTTATAGGATTATTTCACTTATTTTTTTATTTTATCATTATTTTTATCATATATTTACCATATTGAGAGGACTGCATCAACCTGACTCTAACTTATATGCACATGTTTAACACATAGTCATATTCATATGACTCTATTCTTTCTATGCACGTTATTTTTTAAATACAGGATACTAGATTGAATCAATCAAGCCAATACAATTTTTTATATTTTTAGACTTCCATTTTAGATTATTAGGTCAACCTAGATGATACTGTATATTTTTAGGCATCCTGTGAAGTATACTAAGTCAACCCAATTAATCTTGTACAATTTAGGCACTCAATAATAGGCTTCTTCAAATCTAGATCAACCCAATTAACCCTATTATCAGATTTTTTGAGCATTTATAAAAGGTTCTTTGACAATAATATCACTTATTTTCATCCTTAGACCCACCAAGGTTCCTTTCTATCCTTTCTCTCTTTCCTTACAGTCTTTTCTTTTCATAGATTGTAGTCTTTAAAACTACCCTTGTATAGTCAATTGGATCAACCCTATCAACCCAGTTCTTTATTTTGTGTGTTGTTTGGATAATTGGATTGAATTTGTTGATCGTATTCATTTTTAGACCTTGCTTCCATAGTATAGAGGTGACAATATTGACCCTATTCTATATTTTGTGAATACACTATTAACTCAATTAACATTGTACCATGTTTCAAAGTTGAAATTAAACTTTATATGCTAGTAATTAGATCACATGTTAATTTATTATTTCTTGAATGATTAAAATAGTTTAAATTGTATAATTAGGTGGTTTTTAATTTACAATTTAGTTTCACTATTTTTTTTAATTTTATGCCCACACGACTAAATCATAAAATCTTAAACAATAACTTTAACAATTATCTACCGAAGGCTAACCTACTTGGATTTCATCACTAACGAGGAAGCCAAATTATCTTTATGGCCAAGTAAAAACATGTGTTTAATTGTATATTTTTTCTAATCACCTAATACCCTTATCTCTATGGTGTGTGAAGTGAGGGGGTAGGCCCTAATACCAAGCCTAAAACATTGCCAATATAGATCCCATTCAACCTAAACATCCTGAAACCATAATTATACTGGAAGTATTGTCAATAATGTCATGGTGATGTCATCGAGTGGTGTGTTGTCTTCACACTGCAAACAGGGCTTAATTACAATATTGACAAAATATTTTCTCTTATGTCAGCTTTACAAGAGATAGCTCCAGGAGATGCCAGCTAAGGAAGGTTGACTGTTTTGAAAACATTAGGACAAGATTCTTCTCCCTTTGGCTGTTGAAGTTCTCCCATGCTATCTCTATTTACAAATGGTGTCAAATGGATCAGTAGATCTGTAAAAGTTTGATTGTCTTGAATAACATCAATTCTCTATTCAGAATTCCATTCAGAGGAAGCTCCACTCTGTCTATACAGATTCTTACCTCGACTGCCTGAAGGTAATGCCCCAGATAGTTTGTCATTTGCATTGAAAAGCCAAGTGCTAGAGAGGCCTATTTTTTTTGTTTCTTATTCTTGTTGAATACTTATTCTAGTATACTAAAAAGCTCTTCATCATGCTGGCTCAATTATTGAATGAGACTCCACTTAATATTCAAATACTTGTACTTTGAGCTCTTAAATGCTTGAAATAGCTCATACACTGATGTGAGTTTCCTTGTCTCCTCTTTAAATTTTATGTTCTTTTCCTTCTTTAACTCAGCCCAAGAGTTATACCACTACCATTCCTTTTATCTCAACTGCTTCAACTCAATTGGAATCACATTCCATTTTAATCAAGGATTTAAATGGATTCATAAGGCTCTCTCTCTGTGTTTTTGAAAATATGCATTTATCTTCATGTCAACGAAGCTCTTTTCTCACTATATTGACCTTCTACAACATATCAAGCGCTACACAATTCTTTATTTCGTTATGCAAGCTGGATTATCAACTGTATTTTCTTTAAATAGATCACAAATAAGGTTTACACACATTTAGAATAAACAGATGTCTTCAAAGATCCTAATCAATACTTTCTTACCTCAAATCCCATGCATAGTGTACCCTGAAATCATTGAATTTCATGAGATGACATCTCAAGCAGGCATCTTGTCAAACATAATCTATGCATCTTCTATGTTCCCACATTTTGTATACATATCTACAAGGGCCACATTATTCCTACATTATCCCACCTGCCAGCTGCTACATACATATTTTAAAGAAGAACATAATGCCTAGGATTTTTTTTTTTGAAATCTGATTGAAGTAGGAATTCTACCACACATTCTCCTAATTCTATATTGGAATAGACTCTACATGCACCAAGCAAAGATGCCCACACAACAGCATTAGGCTACATTAACATATTACTAACCAAGTTGTATGCCTCATACAATTGGCCAGCACGGCCAAGGAGGTCAACCATACAACAATAGTGTTCTATTTTAGGTGTGATGTGATAATACTCATTCATAGAATTTAAGTATTTCCAGCCATCATTGACAAGGCCTACATGGCAACAAGATGAAATAGAATTCTACAGATGACATAAAAATCAACATCATTTTTCTTAATCAAACAAGAGCACTTACAGATAAAGGAATCAATACATCCCTGATCATGGTCAATGGCTTTCAAAGGCCTTATTAGACATCTTCACACCTCCTTTTGTTCTCACATCCAATCCTCCATTTTCTCTTTGTTGCAGACCTGCATTCTTACATACTTCTGATTATTCTTCCTCTCTCCTTGAATGAGAGATTCTCCTTCTGTCCTTTCTCTCCTCTACTTCCTCTTATCCTTTTTTAATAAATTTTCTTTTGCTCTTTTTAAGAGCCTCCTCCCTAACTTCTATGCCCAACTTGGCTCAAGGCAAAACAAATACAGTTTTTAATTTTCAACAATATACCCAGGTTGAAATATTTTCAACCACTCCTTTATTTCCTCAATAGCCCCATCATTTACTTTTTACCTTTATTTTTTTACAATTACTCCTTATTAACAACATTTTGGAGGGAAATTACAATAAATTGAAATTGAATTTAGTCATCCCAATGTAACCACATCTTTCCTGAAGATGTATGTAGATGCTCCTACATCATACTCTCTCTAGAAAGGATTTGAACCTTAGTTCAAATGAACTGCTGCCTCCATGCATTAGTCTTCACTATATGCCTGGATCCCAAGGTCTTGTTGTAAATGCCAATGCTGGTGTTTGTCTTTGATTGTCTTTGTCTTTCATCTTCTTTCTTTTCTTCCTCTTTAGATATGTCCTTCTTCTCATTTCTTTTTCTGCTGCCATCTCCTGCTTCCATGCTTCTTCATCTTCATATATGTATTCTAAATCTTCTTCTTGTTCTTCTTGTTTCATGAGCTTCTCCAATGACTCATGTATGTCATTCACTTTAGCAACCTTCATACCTGCATACAAAACATTCAAAGACACCTTAGAATCAAAATTTTTAGGCCATAAAGCC
The DNA here is from genome assembly GCA_037957365.1 of Torreya grandis. Lineage (NCBI taxonomy): Eukaryota > Viridiplantae > Streptophyta > Pinopsida > Cupressales > Taxaceae > Torreya > Torreya grandis. The sequence continues at coordinate 320,455 of JARHVA010003331.1, read as the reverse complement.
TCTTGGCTGCCTTCACATTCTTGCTTCTTGGTCAAAACTGTCCTTGCCTCTTGGGTTTGCTCTTGTCTTGTTTCAATCTTCCCAATGGTGTCTTCACCATGGCTTGTACCTTCATTCATCTCTCTTGAATGACCAAATAACTCCTCCAACATTCTCAACTCTTCCTTTAGTGAGCTCTCATCTATCTCACCATCTTCATCAAACTTGGGTCCTTCTTTTTTAGGGATTACTTGTCCTTTACCCCTTATCTCATCTTTTCTTAGCTTGTTTTCATACAAATCAAATCATTCATTAATATAATCATCAAAAACAATTGGAGAAATATTACCTTGTGTCTTCTTGCTCTTTTCAATCTCTGCTTGAAGCCATCTTGTTTGTTCTTTGTTTTCAATGAGGCATTGCTTTGTTGCATACTCTCTCCCCTTTCCTCATCATCTATCCATTTGGAATTCTCTCCTTGCTCTTTGGTATACCTCTCAAGCATCCTATCTTCATGGAATTACTTTTCCATACTCACCATCTCACCTTCATTCTCTTGGCTAATTGAATCACCTTCAATCCTCTTCCATTGACTTCTTGGTGTTGTTGCCTCAACACTCACATCTTCTTCACTTTTTGCCTTCTTAGGAACCCACATTTGATTCTTTCTCTTATCAATTGACTTCACAAGCCATTTAGGCATCTTGTAACCATGCTCTTTTGACAATACTAAAAAACCAACCTTATTTGTCCTTTTATTTTCTTGCACACCTACATTCATATTAGGAATATGAGAAAAATCAATCTTATAAGGTAAACTTGCCTGCTTGCTTACTTGTTGCTTGCTTGTGTGCTTCACCATCCATTTAGGCATTATGTATCCATGATTGACTACTTTGTGTGAGGATTTCATCTTCCTCTTACCTCTTCTAACCTATGTATTAACATCTTCATGCTCACAATAATAATCAAAATTAGGTCTTAACACTTCATTTACCTCCTTGATAGCTTGTTCCATGGAGTAATATTTCTCTCCCTTTGTTCTTGGCTATTCTTTTGCCTCTTCTTGGATTTCAATGGAATCATGGAAGTCATCTTCATCTTCCATCTCTCCTCTTTCTTGTATGGGGTCCTCAACACCTTCCTCACGTATTAACCAATGCATCTCTTCTTCCTTATCAACAACAACAAACTTTTTCTTTTCTCTTACATATTCACTTGTGCACTTGGTGTCTCCTCTTGCACCAATATCTTCATTCTTCAAGGCCTCTCTTTTGACCTTCACAAGGCTGCTCATACCTGCAATTACCCATGCAAAGACAACATTAGATATAAAAATAAGAGACCACAAGGTCCCTATGAGTGTTCTCTTCATCAACACTCTCATCTTTTCAAGTGCTCTTCCTGGCACTTCATCTTTTCTTTCTTCTCTTCTCTTGTTCTCCACAATTAGAACATTTTTCACAGTCTCTTCCTCTTTTTGCTGCTCACTTGGCAACCTACTCATCCTCTTGCCTCTATGGGCTTCTCTCTTCTTGGCAATCTCATTTTGCCTTCTCCTCTTCATTAGGAGATCTATTGGCCACTTCAACCTCTTCCTCATTGGCCATACCCATGCTTGCTTGTCCATCTGCATCCAAGACTCATATCTATCTACAAAATTAGCTAAATCTCTTTTCAAACTATCAATCTCTTTATCAATTTCAATACTGGTCATACCTTTCTTCTTTTGGATGCTTTTTTTCTTCTTGGTGCCCTCATGTACCTTGCTACTCTGCTCTTTTCTCAGCAATATTTCCATTTCTAAGATCTTCACCCAAGTCTTTTCCACCTTGGTTTCTTGATCCCTGTAGGTCCACTTTTCTCACCCAAGCCTTTCTCCTTGATTAGTCTTTTGACAATCTCCTTGATCTCACCTAGGCCTTTTGCATCCTAGTCTTTTGATCCTTTTCTTAATCCTGCAACAACTCTTTATACAACACTTCAACAAACACAAATCACAAATCCAATTTTACTTTACCTTGGGTCACCATTTATTGAGCTTCCATGAGCTCTTTTCTCTCTTTTCCAAGCTTTAATTAGCTTCAAGACTTCCTATTCTATTCTCAAAAAAAAATCTTCAAAACATAGACTTTAAACTGAATATTAAATCTTACTCATACCTTTTCTTCAACAGGGTCTTCTAGTGCTTGGATTTACTAAAAATTCCTTCACAAATCCTATAACAACTCATTAGGAATCTTGATTCAACATAACCATCAACAAATTATCAATTTCCCAAGAGCTTCAAGCTCTGATACCAAAATTGGTGTGCTGACACCAGACTGCAAACAGGCTAAACTACAATATTGAAAAAATATTTTCTCTTATGTCACCGTTACAAGAGACAACTCCAAGAGATGCTAGCTAAGGAAGGTTGACTATTTTGAAAACATTAGGACAAGATTCTTCTCCCTTTGGCTATTGAAGTTCTCCCATGTTATCTCTATCTGCAAACAGTGTCAAATGGCTCAGTAGATCTGTAAAAGTTTGATTGTCTTGACTAACATCGATTCTTTGTTCAGAATTCCATTCAGAGGAAGATCCACTCTGTCTATACGGCTTCTTACCTTGACTGCCTAAAGGCAGTGCCCCAGATAGTTTATCATTTGCATTGAAAAGCTGAGTGATAGAGAGGCTTATTTTTTTTGTTTCTTATTCTTGCTGAATACTTGTTCTAGTGTACTAAAAAGCTCTTCATCATGCTGGCTCAATTCTTGAATGAGACTCTGCTTACTATTCAAATACTTGTACTTTGAGCTCCTAAATGCTTGAAATAGCTCATACACTGATGTGAGTTTCCCTGTCTCCCCTTTAAATTTTCTATTCTTTTCCTTCTTTAACTCAGCCCAAGAGTTATACTGCTACCATTCCTTTTATCTCAACTGTTTCAACTCAATCAAAATCACATTCCATTTTAATCAAGGATTTTAATGGACTCATAAGGCCCTCTCTCTGTATTTTTAAAAATATGCATTTATCTTCATGTCAACAAAGCTCTTTTCTCACTATATTGACCTTCTACAATATATCAAGCGCTACAAAATTCTTTATTTCATTATGCAAGCTGGATTATCGACTGTATTTTCTTCAAACAGATCGCAGATAAGGTTTACACACATTTAGAATAAACATATGTCTTCAAAGATCCTAATCAATACTTTCTTACCTCAAATCCCATGCATAGTGTACCCTGAAATCATTGAATTTCATGAGATTACATCTCAAGCAGGCATCTTGTCAAACATAATCTATGCATCTTCTATGTTCCCACATTTTGTATACATATCTACAAGGGCCACATTATTCCTACATTATCCCACCTGCCAGCTGCTACATACATATTTTAAAGAAGAACATAATGCCTAGGATTTTTTTTTTGAAATCTGATTGAAGTAGGAATTCCACCACACATTCTCCTAATTCTATATTGGAATAGACTCTACATGCACCAAGCAAAGATGCCCACACAATAGCATTAGGCTACATTAGCATATTACTAACCAAGTTGTATGCCTCATACAATTGGCCAGCACGGCCAAGGAGGTCAACCATTCAACAATAGTGTTCTATTTTAGGTGTGACGTGATAATACTCATTCATAGAATTTAAGTATTTCCAGCCATCATTGACAAGGCCTGCATGGCAACAAGCTGAAATAGAATTCTACAGATGACATAAAAATCAACATCATTTTTCTTAATCAAACAAGAGCACTTACAGATAAAGGAATCAATACATCCCTGATCATGGTCAATGGCTTTCAAAGGCCTTATTAGACATCTTCACACCTCCTTTTATTCTCACATCCAATCCTCCATTTTCTCTTTGTTGCAGACCTGCATTCTTACGTACTTTTGATTATTCTTCCTCTCTCCTTGAATTAGATATTCTCCTTCTGTCCTTTCTCTCCTCTACTTCCTCTTATCCTTTTTTAATAAATTTTCTTTTGCTCTTTTTAAGAGCCTCCTCCCTAACTTCTATGCCCAACTTGGCTCAAGGCAAAACAAATACAATTTTTAATTTTCAACAATATACCCAGGTTGAAATATTTTCAACCACTCCTCCTTTATTTCCTCAATATCCCCAACATTTACTTTTTACCTTTATTTTTTTACAATTACTCCTTATTAACAACATTTTGGAGGGAAATTACAATAAATTGAAATTGAATTCAATCATCCCAATGTAACCACGTCTTGCCTGAAGATGTATGTAGATGCTCCTGCATCATGAAGTTATCTTATTAAGTGTATGATGTGTTTTGATAACCTAAGAAATAATGGTAAAGTGTGCAATATGCTTAACAAAGTGTGCTAAAAGTAGGCTTGATTGACCTTTAGAGTTTGACTATTCAAAGATGATTAGGGATGAGTCTAAAGTATTGAGAATGTCAAAGGGGTCATATCATAGGTCCATGGTGGTTAGAGTGATTTTTAACATGCGTGGTATTCATCTAGTTAATCATTGTGTCCATCTTGGCAAGATTGGTCTAGTGACAAAAAAATTGAATAGGCAGTTTGCTAATGTCACCATTGGCACTTATGGATGAGTTTGGGGGAGTTTGTCATATGGTTGTTATTACATTATCCCCTAGTTATTATATGCCATATATAAATTCATGAATCAAATTAAAGTAAAATATATGAGGAAGCAAAGTTGGATACTCAGACATAATTCACTATTTTCCCATAGTTAGCCAAATTTGCAAAGGGTTCAAGAAGAGCCAAGTAAGCATATTGATGAAGTTATATCTCACACATGTGGATATTTCAAGATAATGTGATTATATGGTTTTTTTAATTTTTGATAATATTTTATTTTCACTAAATTTTATATCATGCACTAAATCACTTCAAAAGATATGCATATGCAAAGTTAGGCTCCCAGGCATTTTGACTATGTTTTCCCATACTTAGCCAATTTTATAGTGTGGCAAGAAGAACTGAGTGAGAATTTTGATGGTGTTATATATTTCACATGTTAATGTGTCAAGATAAATGGATCATATTGGTTTTTTTAGTTTTTATCATACTTGTTTTGTGATAAATTTGATATCATGTGTTGAAGCATGGCAAAAGTTATGTAGGAGCAAAGTTGGTCTCCTAAATAAATTTTGACATAGTTGGCTCTATGATAGAAGTTTTTGAGAAGGAATTTTATTGGAATTATATATCACACATGTGAAGGTTTTAATATAAATTTTTTATATGGTTGGATTCTCTTATGTGAGGAGATCATTTGGCCCAAATTTGAGATCATGTATCTAAGTGTAAAAGAAGTTATTAAGGTTCCAAAATGGCTATTCAGGTAGATAAACAAGGTTCCCATATTTAGTAATTTATGAAAAAGTTAAATATTGAGAAATATAAATGGTGTGAATTTATCTAAGAAGTTAGCATTCAGTGAGATGAGGATAGGTACATGATGTTTAATGACTGAGTAAAGGTATAGGATAAAGATCTAATGATGAATGGTTATTAGTACAGGTTGATCAAATGGTGAGTATTGATAGTTAAAGATATAACTAATACATAGAGATAGATAGATAAAATTTATTCAAATTTTAAATATTACATGAGATGTGAGCATTAGTGACTGAGGTTTAACTGTGACCATTTGAATTGAAATATTTGAATTTAACATAGGGAAAAACTAGAGCTTTGTATTTTGTCCATATCTTTTGATAAAAGTCAATTTTTTTTGTGATATAAAAATAAAATATGAAGAGGAATCCATGGAAAATATAATAAAACTAATTTTAAAATATTAAAGTGTGTAAAATAAAATATATTAATGTTCAAATTTGACTTTGTGTTTGTGCTTATTCTACAAGTGACCTGAGAAGGACGTATGAGCTCATTTTGATGTTGTTTCGATATATCTTGATGACTTGGATATTTGGGAGTATTTCAGACTCCATGAGGATGATATGTGTGTTATTTTAAGGTTTTACCAATCAATATTGAGTATGAAAATTACTTAATAATCTATCTATGTTTGTTGAATAATAAGTAGTCTGAGCGATCATGTTGCAGAAGTGATTTGAAGGTGTTCTACATAGAATTAATGAGTCCAATGAATATGGATATGTTATATAAGTCTCAAGAACTTATGAGAAATAATTTATTATCATATTTGGCCCCTGATCAGATGTGGAGATTCATAATAGATTGAATATGTTTTGACTGTGTACGACTAGTTTGAGTGGTCATTTTGAGTGAGATAGTTTGAGGTGTGTTGGAATATGTTAGAGTGTCTAAGGCATAGGGAGATGTTACAAAGGTATTAAATGTTATATCAATATTATTTTTTCATGTGGTTATGTGATTTATTTGAGTATTTACTTTATAATTTTGATACTGTGTTTTTTGTATAAATACATGAAGGAATGAGGATACCTAATTGGTAGGTACACATGTTGAGTTGATGTTATAAGTGGTATGGACCCATATGGGAGTGAGCAAGGGGTCATGTGGAGTGAACGTATGTTTTTTAAAGTGGTCTTTAGTTTTTTGTTTTGCTTGATGATGTGATAAATGGGTGAGTAGGTCTTCACGAGACCTATAAGAGCTACAAGGGTCTTATTAAAAGGTGTAGCTACTTAAGGTTGACCAATACATGATATGGCTGACCTATAAAGATTGTTTTGAGATTTATCTTAATGAAATTGATGACTTAAGGGCTAAGATAGGCCTAATGGATGACCAAGGTCATTATTATCAATATTTATATCTAAATAGTGCAATTAAAGATGGTGATTTCTAGATTTTGTGTGAGAGACTTGTAAGACTTGAATGAGGGTATGCAAGTGTAGAGCCAAGTAAAAGAGATAAAGTTTGAAAGAGAAGTTATAAGTTAGTGAGGACCAATAGAGAGTGAAGAGGATCAAACATACTAGTCTAAGTAAGGTGCTAAAGGTGATCACATAGGTCATTGGACTTAATAAGCCTAGAAGAGGTAGAATGGGTGAGTATGCTTGAGAGAGATTTGTGAGAAGCTTATGTGTGTGGTTTGTAGAGTGAAGGATAGGTAGTGTGCATTTTGGTTGAATTAATGTGGATAATAGTTTTTATACTATGTGTATGACCTATAGGTCATGTTATTTATGTCAGAATAGTGCTCTTGTAATTTAAGGATATGAAAAAAAGTTTGAATGTGCATATGAGGATAGTTTGAGTGAGGAAAGAGACTAACTATGGCATGCCTATGTGAGAGGTCTATTTGAGATAGAGAGTTTGTGTAGGGGTTAGAAAATAGATATCCATTATCAGGTGTTAAAGACATCAGCTCTAAGGTGGAAGTGTTTTTTTGAAGGAGGGTCTAAAGGACTTGATCTTCCTTAGGGGAATTTGCTCCTTGTGAAATAGGGTTTCACTAAGGACCTTTGGTTAGAAGGACTTAATCAAGGTTGTAGGTCAAAAAGACTTAACTAAAGGTTTTTGATCATAAGGACTTGATCAGTCTCTTATTTGTGATCATCTTATAGGATAGTAGTCCATGTGCTTTTAGGATTAAGAGTGGGTTTTATTCCTTAAGAGTGTTTCCCATGTAGATCTTGTGTTGTGTATGTGATATTGCATTATGTTCATTATTCACTACTATGAATGATCTTTATGCTTCATTAATGATTGTGTTGAATGCTTAAGTATCTGCAAGGGTTTGGAAATTGAATTGGATTGTTTTCCACCACTGACTTGCCCTTATCTTAGTGGATTGTACCTTTAACACCTTAGATTTAAATCTAGTTCCTTCCTTACATCCAACTTCCTATTACATTTAAAACTATATTATAATAATCTAACATAATTTAGGTTGAACATCTAGTTAGCTTTTATTTTTCAAGTTGATTATTTAATCTTTGCTCAATTGTATTTTGTATTGCAAAAAATTGCATTAGCCAATGTTGGTGAGGGGTTTTGTGTTGTGCAGCTCAATTGGATCAACTTCATTGATCCAATTGATTATTTTTTCCCTTTTAGTTATTATTTTTATAAATAATTAAAAAGTTATTCTTGTTTCATTACATGGTCATTTCAATTGACATGATATATTATAGGACATTCTAATTTTCCTTGTCTATTATAATAAGTCATCCCAATTGACCTTGTACACTTTTACAGCCTCTATTTACTATACTAGGTCAACCTAGTTGACCCTATACTATTTGTAGGCCCTATTTTCTATGCTAGGTTGAGCCAATTAATCATGTACTATTTCTATCAACCCTTATGTCCTTGATTTTTCATTTATCTTACATGGATTTAGTCCTTATCCTTCATCATGAATTTTTTGTTTAAAGACAACACTAGGTTGAATTTAACAAAACATGATGAGTTTTACCAAACCTCATAGGGTATCCCATATGTAGAGTAGGGATCCTATCTTAAATGAGAGTAATATTCACATATCCACTCACACAATGAACTATGGGAACCTTCCTAATTCCTCTTCATAGCATAATCCTCTCTTTTACCTATAAAACCAACCCAAATTAGAGTATACCCCCAAAATTCTCTTCTTTATCTTTGAATTTCCTCAACATCAATGAAAGGATCCCTTTACCATTTACCAACTTATGATTCGTGGTCAATCTAAAGAGCCTCATTCACCTACCCCCACATTCTCAAATGGATTTGGGGGTACTACCTACTTTGATTCTCAATCTCTTCCCTCAATTATGACCCCTTCTCCTACCATGAATTCTTCCTCTTTGACCTCTTCTACCTCCATTAGTAGTACATGCACTAACATGGTAGGTTTTACATACAGTGGGCCCCTTATAAGATACACTATGCTTAATCCTTCGACTAGTGTATTGTTTGCTACCCAAGGTAATCATGATTTTATGTCTTTTTATTCTCATCCCTTCACTATTCCATCTTTTGCTACATAATAAAATGTTTCCACTAGTGATTAACATTCTTATAGTTCCTCTCAAGATCCTATCAACAACAATAGTGGTACTCAATACACTAATACTAGTTCCAATACTAAATCTAATGCTTAAAATAATGTTGATCAAACACACTAACTATTTTTCCAAACACTTAATCAAATGAATACCTTTCAATCTCATAACACAAATTAAATGATGAGAATTCAAAATCACCTTTTCCATATTCAAACTCATCCCAAACCAATAACTTGGGGCATTCATAGTGAAAATGTTCCCCCTCCTAATATTCAAGATTCCTAAGTCAATCTCATTTCTCAACCTCTTTTGGTCAACAAAACCATTAAGCATCTTCAAAATGAACCTCTTACCACTCAAATTACTATTGATATAGGAGGTATCACCCATACAATTTCTTATAATGGATAAATTGATCCTACCCTTTATATTAAAACATTTGAAAATCTTTATAATGACTAGCTCAAATTGAACACCTTTACTACTACCAAGCTCTTATCCAAAACTCTCATGGGTGATGCCTTAGACATGTATAATCAACTTATAACTCATTCCATTTCTAGTTTGGAAGATTTAGTGAAAGCCTTAGTTTAGTAATTTTAAATTAGTGATCTCCCCAAAAATACTTTGGCCCACTTCATAAATTGTAAACTTGAAAATGAAACTACTCAAGATTTTTTTAAAAGGTGGAAAACTTTGTGAAACAAGTGTGAACATAACATGGTTGCTGATAACCTTTTCTATATCTTCAATAATGCTCTTTTTCCCAAGTTGTAATATGGGGTCTGTAGTCTCTCTCCACATACTTTAGAGGACGATATTGACCAAGCTAAACATTAATGTTTCCTTATGCATCAATTTGAGGCACCCTAACCTTCTATGGATCCTTGTCTCTTATTTAAGAATAAAAATTATAATGCTACCAATGATGGTGTCATAGACTCTTATGACACGATTCACACTATTCAAGTTGTCATTCCTAAACAATTTATGGAACCAGCTCCCCCTTCTCAAAAATATACCAATCCTCATTTATCTTCACCAAATAAAATTTATGTTCAAAAACCCTTATCTTTAGCTGGATTACTTAAGAATATAACTAGGCCTCTTCTAAGAGAACTTGATCCCACTTGTCCTATGAAATCCTAGTATGATCATAACAAATTTTGTTGGTTTCATGCTAGTTGGGGTCACTTTCATGAGACCTTCAAGCAACTCCATTATTTAGCTATGGATTTTCTTCTTGGTCCTAATTTTGATCATGACTCAATTATTGGAAAGCATTAATAAGCCTATGATATTGATTTTAAGTCTCATGAATCACATATTAAATCTCAAGCCTTAAATCAATCCAATGCTCATTTGGATATCTATAAAAAGCCTCTTCCTAATCATCAACCTAATCAAGACACCCATGACAAGCCCCCTCCCTTCCACCAACAATGTATAAAGTATTTTTGACCCCACTTTTGAAGAAAATGTGGTTAACATGACTCATATATGAAGGTGCATTACTTTTATTGATTCCCAACCTATCTACACTCCTCTATTATCTTGCACATTTCATGTTATCCAATATTATTCTCTAACTCATTTAAATGAGTTGGGGCAAGATGAAATAATAACCTTTGATGATCTAATTCCCTATTTTCCCTTAGATAACACTTCTCATTCTATTTCTACCATTCCTCCATCTTCTAACAATAATGATAATCAAGCCTCTACTAATACTTATTATACTAACTCTCAAAATCAATTTGAACCAACTATTTTATCTTTGTAACATAATTTACAACCTCTTTTTAAATATTCTCCTTCTTATCAACATAAATTACAATGCACTTAGGCTTCGCGTTTTGAGGGCCTTCTTAATCACTATGCACCTATTTCTAAAAACCTTCTCATGGGTTATGATGAGTGGGATCCCATTATGGAGCTCACTAATCTCCCATCCCAAATTACATTCCATGAGCTTATGAGGACCTCTCCACCTCATAGAAACCATATTATGAAAATTTTATTCAAGATGAACATCCCTCGTCCTCCTTTAGCAGGACATGAAGAAACCTTATCTAGATCTGAGGATAGCATATTACAATAATGTGAAGAGATGTCCATCCATGTTGATTAAAAAATGGACACTTCTCTTTCTTTAAATTTTTTTATAACCTCTATGATTCCTAATGATATTTTGATTCATGCCAATGATCCTCCTTTATTCATTAGTATCCAAATAGGCAATATCCAAGTCAAGCATGAATTGATTGACGAGGGTTCAAGAACTTGTGTCACCTCTCTCAATTTTATCAAGACACTTGGATATTTTGAATGTAACCTCAAGTCCACATGAAACACATGCCAATAATATTATATAAGGTAAATTCCTCATTTACATTGTGTGTGGCTTCTCATTACTTTCTCACTTCTCACCATTCATGTGAACGTGATGATATTTAAATTGATCCTTATAATATCTTACTTCATAGGTTATGGACTCACCATATGAGAGCAGTTACTTCTTCTGTCTACCAATGTATTAAATTACATCATAATGGAGCCATTTATAGGATTCAGGGTGACACTAATCCTTGGAATTTTGAATAATTCCATGACTATGGTGTCTTCAATATTCCTACTCTTGAACCTTTACCCAATGTTTTTTCTATGAGTCTCAACACCTCAATTTCCCCATTAATTCCATTAGAGGTTACAATGGTCATCTTGAACTCATTGGGAACATTAATCATAATATATTAGACTCCAATTATGATTATATTGATGATATTAACCTAAAGATTAAAACTTCTGATCTCTTATCATATCTCATCTCACAGCTTCTAGCTTCTTTATATCCTTGTTCTTGCAAACCTCCTTATGATGACATTCCTGTTATCTTGACCAAGACTCAAAATTTTATTCACTATACTTCCTTGGATGAAAAGGTCATCCATACTTCAATCATTGATGTTTATACACCATATTAAGATGATGGTTATTACTTAGATGATCCATTCTTAGATGGTCTTGTCCAACCCCGTGATGCTAAGATTGTTCATTATCATTCTTCTTTATTTAAGTCTTTTCATGTATATTCCCTTTTTCCTTCAATTATCATTCCTAATTTTATTATTTTTCCTTTTTATCATAGGGTAGAGATGGCAACAAAACCTCTAGTTTTTAAGGATCCTCATAGGAGTATGCTCATGTATCATATTACGATCGAACCTTACTTCTTTGTTAGGTACCTTGACCCCTATAACATGCTTATCCATGAGATGAAAATGACTCTTATTCAACCTTATATATATCTTACCCCTCCCTAAATGGAACCCACATTAATGCCCATTCATGTTATTGATATATTTAACCCCATTCTTACTCCCTCTATAGTTGAGCCTATTCCTACTTATGTTATTATTGAGTCTATCCCTATTTCCGATCCCATTGATCCTTTTATTGAGCCTACTCTAGTTCCTTCCCCACCACCACCCTCCTTGGTGATGGTTTGCTTCCATTTCCTAAAATGGATCTATTACCTACTAAATAGGTTGAGGAGTCTTCTTCAGCTCCTTCCAATCCTATTACACCTCTTCATGTGAGTGATTCTACTAAAACCACTCATAAACATATCCATTGCTTCTATGGAAAAAATAATCATTCTTCCACCCATTGTCATAATTGTGATAATATATTGATACTTGGCATATTTATTCCCTTTAGTCCTTATATAAGACCATGCCTCCCCCAAAGGTACTTCTTGAATATATGCCTAAGTATGGAGATGTATACTATATATGGCACCAATATGGTACCCATCACACTGATCATTGACATATCTTTCAATAACACCTTAAGGATTACCTTATAGCTATTCTCAAACCTTCTTCCATTCCTACCATAGGTCATTCCCACAATAAGGCTCCTCCTTCTTTACATCCCTTCTTTTGGTTGTTTCATCACCTTATGTGCCTCCACCCATGATTATTTAACCTGTGGACCTTCCCTCACCTATGGATCCTTCTCTACTTATGAGTCCTTCACCTATGGATCCTTATCCACCTATGAGTTCCTCACTTTAGGCCTTCTCCACTAGTGATTCTTGTATGTTAGGAATAAATTAGAAATGAATGAATAACTATTCCATAGAATCACAATAAAAAGATCTATAAATAGAGATGCATAAAGAATATAAATAAAACATGTAAAATAAGAAGACCAGATTTAATGTGGTTCACCTAATGTGAGCTATATCCACCAAGAAACACTTATTCATATTTTATTACAAGACACGAGTACAATCCACTCTTAGATCAATCTTATCATAATTATAATGCATTATTATTGTTTGGAGAAACACTCTACAAACCCTCCTAAATTTATACTTGAATTCACATGCTCTATTCTCTCTTTTCACTACTTAGATCTACCAAAAAATATTTATTTTGATTTATATCCATCTATATATAGACCAATCAATAATACACCATAGTTTTGATGCTCACCCACATAATATAAGTGTGCACCCATAACACATTGATGCCTTTTCATAACATGCTGACACTCACATCAAAATTATGCTCAATAATAACATGCCATCATTCACCCATAAATCCATGATGGCATTCTCTTATAACTCCATAATAGTGTTCACCTATAACTCCATGCTGGTATTCACCTATATCAGTGATGCTCACCTGCATCACTAACACTCACTTGCATCACTGATGCTCACCCACATTGTACACACGTTGGCATTCATTTGGAGTTATACCCCATACTAGCATTCACCTAGAGATGCACTACCTAGAGATGCACTCCATGCTGACATTCATTTGTATAACCCCAAATGTTTATCCATAATACATTATAATTTAGAAATAATCTCCATAACATAATGATCTCTCACTTGGAGACCAATTTCCTCTGAGTAGGTTTCTCAACCCTTCACTATCATTTGTGAAGGCCAACTGAAACGTAACATAACTTAAATTTCTCCCTTGTGATCACCTTATTGATAATGTCTACAAGATTCTAACTTATATTAATCTTCTCTTACTTTAACTTCTCTTCCTCCAAAGTTGTCTTGATAAAATGGTACCTCAACTATATATGCTTCATCCTAGAGTGGAAAGCATATTTCTTTGCTTGATGTATAACACTCTAACTATCACTATATATCTTCCCTTCCTCCTGCTTATGCCCCAACTCTTCAAGCAATTGTTGTAACCAAATCAACTCTTTACATGCCTCTATGGTAGCAACATACTCAACCTCTATGGTTGACAAAGCCATAAGTTTTTATAGCCATGAAATCTAGCTCACTGTTGTGTCACCTACAATAAATACATATCCTAATGTACTCCTCTTGCTATCTAAATCTCTAGCCATGTCTGAATATACATAACCAAATAAAGTGGTGTCTAATCCATCATAGCTTAAAATTATTCCCATGGTCCCTCTTAAATATCGAAGGATCCATTTCATTTCCTTCCAGTGTTCTCTACCTAGATCAATCATGTACCTGCTTAGTACTCCCATAACATAGGTAATATCTAGCCTAGTGCACACCATGACATACATCAAGCTAACAACTATTGATGAGTAAGGTACATGTGGCATATAGATTCTCTCCTCCTCTATCTTGGGACACTACTCCTTTGATAACTTGAAATGGCTTCCCAGAGGAGTCTCAACTAGTTTAGCATCCTGCATACTATACCTTTCCAAGACCTTTTTAATGTACTCTTCCTGGGACAAATTTAGATTTAATTCCTTCCTATCCCAAGTTATTCTCATACCAAGAATTAATTTTTTTGCTCCCAAATCCTTCATAGTAAAGGAATTACTAAGTGTTTCCTTGAGTACCTTTATTTCCTACATGTTCTTACCTACAACTAACATGCCATCCAACTATAGACATAAGATAATGTAATCACCATCATCAAACTTTTTGATATATACACAATGGTCTAAATGAAACCTAGAGTATCCGTACTCCATCATAAGACTATAAAATTTATTGTACCACTATTGTGGAGCTTGTTTCAAGCCATACAAGCTCTTCTTCAGTTTACACACCATGTGGCTACTCCATATATAAGTCCTCTTCCAAATCACCATGAAGGAACATAGTCTTCACATCTATCTACTTTAAGTGCAAGTCTTTTTCTGCCACTATTCCAAGAATAGTCCTAATATAAGTCATCTTTACTACTGGGAAAAAATTCTCATTGAAATCAATTCCCTTATATGCAAAACCCTTTACCACTAACCAATATTTTTACCTTTATTTCCTCCATCATCCTCTTTAATTTGGTACACCCACTTATTCTGCAATGCTCTCTTACCTTCAAGTGGGTTTACTAAATCCAAAGAATGATTTTACATGAGAGAATGATGTTCCTTATCCATTGCTTGCTCCCACTTCTTATTGAGATCTACCTGTATTGATTATTCAAAGAACTCTAGCTCTTGATTGTCAATGAGTAACAAAGAATTAATAGATGGATAAAAACGTCAAGTTTCCCTTCTTACCTTAGAAGAGCTTCTCACCATAAGATTTTGGGTTTCTTGTGGAGTAGGTTCCTGAAGTAGTTATTTGGACACTTTATCATCTGTAATGTGTTCCAATACTATGTACTCTTTTTTGGAATCCTCTTTCTGATCTTGTAATTATTGTTTATGCATGACTTTTTATTAATGACAACATCCCTAGATTGAAAGATTTTCTTGTCCTTAAGACTTCAAATCTAGAAACCAAACTCATCCTCGCCATAACCCACAAAGGTGAATTTTTAATACTTAGCCTCTAACTTTGTCCTATCATCTTGATGAACATGAACAAAATCTTCACATCTAAATACTCTAAGAAAGGAATAATTAAACTTCTTACTAGACCAATATTCCTTAGGTATGCCTCTATCTAAATAATATGAAGGTCCTATATTGATGAAATATATTTTCATGTTTGCTTCTTCTACCCAAAATTAAAGGGATAATATTGCATGCAATCTCATGTTCGTAGCACACTAAATGATAGTCCTATTCATTATTTCTATGACTCCATTCTATTATGGATTTCTTAGAACCATCCTCTATTTTTGAATTCCATTCATTGAATAGTAATAAAAAAATTCATTACTACAATATTCCCCACCATTATCTGACTTGAGACATTTTAACTTGATACCTATTTCATTCTCAACCAAAGTTTTTCATCTTTTAAAAGTATCAAATACATCATATTTTATCCAAATGGCATACACCCAAAATTTCCTAGTTGTATCATCAATAAAAGTGACATAATAAGATGAACCACCAATATAAGATACCTGAGCTGGCCCCCATACATCTGAGTGAACCAGTTCTAACTTGTTTTCATTACTTATAGGTCCAAACTTGGGAAACCTTACCCTTTTTTGTTTTCCATACACAAAGTCTTCATATAAATCTAAATTACATGCTTTCAATCCAGAAAACTGATCCTTCAAAATTTAAATGCCCTTTTGGTTCATGTGACTGGGCCTATTGTGTCACAAAGTTGCATCTACATATGTATCAACTAAATTACAATAGTCAACACTACATGTTAAATACAAAGCATCAACCTTATTACCTTTTATTACCATAAGATCACCCATGGTCACCTTCTAAGAATCTACTATAAAAATCACCATACAACCTTCACTTCCCAACTTCCCTACAAATATCAAATTCTATCTCAACTTGGGCACATGCCTAACATCCTTTAGTAGCCACGTGTTCCCATTGTGCATCTTTATTTGAACACTTCCTTTTCCTACTATGTTGCAAGGATCATCATCACCAAGGTAAACATGTCCAAAATCCCCTTGAACATAATCAATAAAATAATGCCTATGTGGTGTAGCATATAAAGAAGCTCCTGAATCTAAAATCCAAGACTAAACAATATTGTCAATGGAGAGAATTAATACATCTTGATAAACATTACCTATTTCCATATTCAGATCTTTGGTGTCTTCCTAATTTTTGTTCTTGTTTTGAAGAGACCAACAATCCTTCTTTGCATGTCCTAGCTTTCCACAATTCTAGCATGCCATCATGTTGCTTGATTTTGACCTTCCTTGAGCATTTGACTTGGCATGCTTTCCTTTTCCTCTAGACCTTTGTATCCATCTACTCTCCACTATCAAAACATCACTTCAAGTAGATGTTTCCCCAAAGGTTTTCCTTTGCATTTCCTCTCTAAGGATTACTCCTATGACATCCTCAAACTTCAGCTTGGCATTGTTAGAGACCGAGTTGCTCACAACCATTACTAGGCCATTCCCACTCTCTAGTAAGGAAAAAAAAAAAGATCTCTAACTTCATCATCAAACTAAATTTTTATAGAATTTAACATACTCACAACTATATTGTATTCATTCACATGATCAACAACTAAACCATTTTAAGACATCCTCATATTAAATAAATTTTTCACTAAAAATATTTTGTTAGAAGTAGAGGGTTTCTCATATAACTTCCATAATGATTTTATGAGACCTTTTGTGGTATTCTCTTGCAATATATTAAATGTGACTGAAGATGCAAGGCATAATAAAATGGCCCTAAGTGATTTTCTATCAAGCATCTCCCTAGCCTCATCTGATGTACCCACTGGTTGCTTCATTTTTCCTCCTAGTGGAGCATGGAGGTCCTTTTGATAGAGGTAATCCTCCATTTTCATCTTTCATAGACCAAAATTATAACCATCAAACTTTTCAACCTTTGATCTATTATCATCAGTCATAGCTCCCACTTGAACTAATAACCCTTTTTATGAATCAACACTTCAGTAAATACAACCTGAAGCTCTGATACTAGTTGTTAGGAATAAATTAAAAATGAATGCATAACTATTCTACATAATCACAATAATAAGATCTATAAATAGAGATGCATAAAGAACAAAAATAAAACATGCACAACACAAAGACCAAATTTAATGTGGTTCACCCAATATGGGATACATCCACCAAAAAACACTTTCTTAGATTTTATTACAAGACATAAGAGTACAATCCACTCTTAGATCAGTCTTCTCATAATTAAAATGCAGTAATATTATTTGTATCAATTCTCTACAAACCCTCTTGAATTTTCACCTAAATTCACATGCTCTGCTCTCTCTTTTCACAAGTTAGATATACCAACAAGTATTAATTTTGATGTATATCCATCTATATATAGACCAATCAAAAATAGATCATGTTAATACTTTGTGGTTGTGATTCTCAACCACATAATATAAGCATACACCTTTAACACATTGATGCTTGTTCAGAACATGTTGACACTTGTATCAAACTGATGATGAACTATAACCTACCAAAATTCACCCATAACATCATGTTAGCCTTCACAACAAATCCATGATGAAATTCACTTGTAACTCTATGCTACAATTCTCCCACATTACTAATGCTCACCTACATCATTGATGCTTGTTTACATCACCAATACTCACCTACATCATACCCATGCTAGTGTTTATCCAAATTTATACCCCATATAGATGTTCATCTTGGGATGCATCCCATGTCAGCATTCATTTAAAGAACCCCAGATGTTCATCCATAATAAATTATAATTTGGAAATAGGCTCCACAACATAACACCCATCCCCTCTTGTGGTCCTTTCATCACCTTCTATGCCTTCACCCATGATTCCTTCACCTATGGACCTCCCCTCACCTGTGGATCCTTATCCACCTGTGAGTCCATCACCTATAGATCATTTTCCACCTATGAGTCCCTCACCCGTGGATCCTTCTCCATTGATAATTCCTTCATCTCCCATAGATAATGATCCCATGCATTCTCCCAAGTATCCCTTACCTGATTTCCCTCCTCAACATGATCCATCCAACATTCTTGCTTTTTCTATAGATGATATTATATGAGAAGTATTTTCCCAATTTTTATTAAAGATAGACAAGAAATTAATAATAGTTTGTGTCCAGCTTCATAGAGATCTAAATAATATTTTGGATAATGTATGTAGGTATATTTATCAATATTTATGAGCACATGCATGGTACTTTTACATTTACATTTGGATTGGATGTGTGACCCAATTTTATATTTATCTATCTATTCTATCATTTGACACTATGAAAAATTCTTATTTATCATACATGGTGACTTTACTTTTGCAATCATACATGTATGATAAATAAAGTAATGATTTGACACTATGACTATGATAAATATATTTGTCATAGTGTCAAATGATTACTTTGTTTTCCTATAGATATATTTCTTTATCATTACTTTCTCTTTATTTCTTTCTTACAAATTTTCTTGTGTCTTTATGATTGTTTTCTTTCTCATCTCTATTTTTCATGGATATCTATCATTGTGATTTGGTTATATAAACCTACTTCCCTTTAGTCATTTCTTATTACCATGAGATTAGTTAGAAAATAATTCATCTCATTATACTTTCCTTATACCGGTCCACTTTCGATCTCCTTATTCCCTTTCTTCCCCTTTTTTGTAAACTAAGCATATACATGGTTGATACTTGAGATCACATGCTGGTTCATTGTTAAGACTAAGTGTCCTATTCAGTCTTGTCTTTTTTTACTTAGCTTATTTTAGCCTAAGTATACAACTCATTCATGTGTATCACTCTATCTCTCATGATTGGTTGTTCCAAGTCTGTATGGAGGAGGAATCATAAAATCCATAAAAATTATGCAAAATTCAAATCATTTAAACAAAAGGAAATGATATAAAAGGCAACATTCAAAATTATTAAAAGTCCAATCACACTAAAATATGTGATTCAAAACACAACTAATTTTTATAATCAAAGCTCAAACACCATAGTTGGCCTCATGATGGAGCTGAGGTCCTTTAGAGTGAGGTAGGTTAGTAGATTAGAAAAGGAGAATAAAAAATCTATTAGTGCTACCTAAATTCTCACACAAGTACCCAATATTCATAGTAGATAAATGGCTCTATAAGGGATTATAAGGAATGGAGAACATATCATGGGAAGGTAGGTCCATTTTAATTTTTTTGTACTAATCTACCTTCATGAATTGATCTTAGTAGCATGCTTATTTTCCTATACAACTTAGTGTCTATAACAAACAAGCTTCTTTTATACATTGATGGTCACTAGTCACTTAGTGTCTTATCATGTCCTTAGTATGCCTCATATCTCCTAAGGTCTTCTCATAAGATGCTTAAATTCTGCTTTTTACATTCCCTTTTTCATTCCCTAAATTCTTCATATTTCCTCTTGAGAAATATTATTTTGTTCAATGATCACTCCTCTTGGGATTTCATTTGTGAGTTGTATTGTAAGACCATGGATCAGACCTAACCATCCTCACAAATCACCACAATTTCAATTTCCTATACCCACATCCTTTATTACCAAAATTTCATATTTATTCCACCTGATTGGCATTCCCTTTGTGAGTTGCAGTGTAATACGATGGATATGACCTGGCCATCCTCACAAAAATTTCCAATAATACAAGTCAAAATCAAAATTGCATGTGTCAAATATGAGTTAAAATGTGATTGATTATGCAATTACGTGTCATTAACATGATTCCCAGCTTGAATTAGTATGATTTATGATTAATTCATTTAACCTTCACTTTTATCTTCTTATTTTTTTGATTGCTTGTAAGAATACAACCATTTTCTTGAAATTTTCATACTTCCCAACTTGAATTAGTGTGATAAGTTTAATACCCATTTTTGGCCAATTTTGTTTTCCTATTATACTTCCTAACATGATATAGTATGATTGATTAACTTAATTGATTTTTTTAAATACCATTTATCCTTTTTTCATACCTTTTATTTTATTACATTATTTTCATACTTCGTAATGTGATCTAGTGTGATCTTACTTTTTTTAATTTTGTTCCAATATTTTGTTTGGTTTATAATTTTTTTTTCTTTTTAGCATCTTGTTTACCACCTTTTAGTTCTTTATACTTACTCATTTTCTTGTTATTACACATTTTACAACTTGAACTAGTGTGTAGTACATTTCTTGATTTATTATATTTTACCAAGTCTTTTTGCCTATTTATTTTTAACCATGCATGTGTTCTACATAATGATATAAAATAAACCATAACTCATATATTTCCCATAGCATATACAAAAAATAGATAAATACATGTGCTATAAATAAATATATCCAAATCATCTACAACCACAACCATAATGACAACATATACAACCAATATCTAGAATGTCAAAATGATCCATATATATCTCATGAGCTTACTACAACAAGTACAATGATATAGAATGCTCCAACTCTATGGTTGGGTCCCATCCTACCTATCTCATGGCCTAGCCACGTTTCTTATAGATGCCTCAGTCTAACCCTTCCAAATATAATGTTACAATGAGGTTGTTTAAGATCTCAGTCCTAACATCTAACCCTATAGATGAGCTACTTGAGCCTCCACCTATGCCAACTAGGCTAAGGTCACTAGATGTGTTGTTGTCTCCTTCTCTTGTACCTATGTCATATTGATCAAGGTTATTGCATGTGTCACTATATCCTACTCTTATACTTGTGTCATATATGTTAGGGCTACTTCATGTTTCACTTTATCCTACTCCTGTATCTATTTCATATGGGTCAAAGCCACTTCATGTGTTACTCTCTCCTGAGCATGTGCTTGTGTCATATATATCACTATATCTAGATGTGCATCTATCTCCTCTACTAGGGTCTACCATACATATGTATCACCTACACCCATCTCTACTGATGGTTTTATCCTCTCTTTATATGCTTGTATCTACCTCACTACCTCTCTAGCCAATCTAAATTAGATCACTAGAGCTGGGGCAGATGGTACCCTAGGATCCTCTAGTGTAGTAGGGTCATATGACATCAAAGTGTCTCATCTAATACATCATAAAGTGATCCACTCACTAAGGACCCTCATCTAATCTCATCCTCATCTATTTCACCTATAAAAATCAAACTAGATAGATATTAAATCACTAATATATCTAAAATTATATTATCTCTAGTATATTTAAAATAAACTTAAATAACAATTTAATCATCTTTTATTACTAGTCTATGTGTTGGTCACTATTATTTCACCATCCAAATGACCATAAATCACAACCTCTCCATCCGTCTAGCCTCTGAGAACCTTCTTATCAGTTGCCTCTTAAGAAAAATCTTGCAATCATAGCTTGAGTCTGTCTTAGCCTATGCCTGAGTGGCCTCTCTATAAGCCAACTCTACCCTGGCCCACCTAATGGGTCATCTAAGACATGTATAGTATTTGGTATCTCATGTTCCTCCTACCTCCATTGATTCCATGTCCCCAGTGGTTTTTAATCATCTTACTATGGAGCTGGTGGTGGTACCTATGGTGTTATCACCTCTACATCTAGTTCCTTTCACTTTGGTACCTATCATGCTCAATTAGTCCATGGTCTCTGACAACATGGATTAAGTGTCAACCTCACCACTAGTGGCCCTAATCCTCCTCTCCACCATGTCTCTCTAACATATCAAACCCAAACCATGGGAACCACTATCAATGTCACTAAGTGAGTCAATCCCATCTACCTCGATACTCGTGCCATCAAATGTGGCTCTATCCACTAGGTGTAATGTCCTACAACATCTGTCTATGCTAAATTTGGTGTAATTGTGTCCCAACTCAGCCATAGTCACTATGTGCCCATAAATCTATCATATTATGTTTGTCCATCTCCCTATCCACAACACTAGCACATAGGACATGACTCGTGATACCTGGTCCTATCTCTATCTCAATACTTGAGGTGAACTATCATTGACTGCATGGGGTAACCAACATAACCAATATATGGGAAACTTTTCATAGATCCTTGCCATTAGTAATATTATTAGTTTAATAGAATTTTTCCCTTTGAGCAACATTCCATACATGTCATGTATAAGTTGGACCCAGATGATAGATCCTAGATCATATAATACTATCTCCTCTAGTATCATCTAGCTCAAGGCTATCATGAATAATGGTACTTTATCATTTAACTTAAGGCACAACACTCATGTTATCATAAGTCATATCATAGCCTTCTAGATATATAGAATTTAGGAGGTAGATATGTCAAACATACTCACTCTTTGGCCTATATATATCATCTTTGAGCTTGTAGCACATACAACTAAGGCTTTCCTCTCCTCATCACTATCCATTATCCTAGTTGTCATAGGTGTCCCCACTATCGTCAATCCTAGGATGGTATGTACATCCTCTGGGGTGATATCCACCTATATTATATCCCCCTCCACCTCTTACTTAAAGGTTTTAGTCAATAGTTCCTAGCATCCTAAGAACATGACTAATAAATTTGAGCTTAAGGGTATCCTATACATCTCTACTATGACACCTAGGCCTATAGATATCAATCTTTCCCTATCCTCTACATCAGATGCTCTAGTAGATCTAGTATCCATGATACATCTACCAAATGCCAAAATCTAGGTCATCTCTACAGTCAAGAAACAACAAAATATTATTAGCTCCTCCATGTCATATATAATTAAAATACATTATTTTTACAATTTTAATAAAAAATAAGCCTAAACCACTTTAATTTATTCATTTTTATGTATTTTTATCCTATTCACCCCTTTTTCCCTCAATTGGTCATTTTAGGTCATTATAGTACTCTTTCGGCCACTAGTATGCATTTTCATACTATTCTAGCTCTTTGGTCAAACTAAGTTGACTAAAATTTCCCTATTTTTCTACTTGGTTGACTTAAAAATCTAAGTCAACCCTCTTTTTTCCCCTAGTACTGCATTGTCATTTTGGACTTTTCAAATTATTTATCAAACTATACTAGGTTGATAGTTTGTAAAATGTACAGGGTTGACACATACCTATTGGTTCGATAGTGTGGATTTTGCCAAATTTTAGCCTACTGGGTTGATCGGGTTGTTTTTCCCTACCGACCCCTTGCATTCTTTGAAAATAGTGTTTTTTGGTAGTTCTTTTCCCAAACCCTTCAAACCCATTTTTTTAAATGGTTTTTTGTACCTACAGCATTTGATTTGGTTTCATTTCAACATCTATAAATGCTTAAAATTAAAAATTTCTAGAAATACACTTAAAGCACTAAACTATTCAAAAACTAGATTAAGATTCTTAGTTGCTTGCATGTCCTACACTTGTGGATACCTCTAGAGGTCCTTCTCACTTAGCTTATCATCTCCTCATCATACTAGTTCATTTGGTCTCTAAGAGTTATTTTTCTCTCATTCACAAGTCAAAAATAACAAATGACTTTCATTTCACCCTATTTAAAAACACTTTTCACAATTCAAATCTTTCAATTATTTTCTAGCAGATTCCTTGTTTTACCTCTATATTTATTTTTACTCATCCATTTTTCAAACCGTAAAATGTTCTAGATTTTTGATGTCATAGAGAATGCTTTCCATTATCATATGCCTATCTTCTAAAAATTTCAATTTTTAGCTATTTTTTGTACTAACTTTTATAGGTTCGCCTAGTGTTATTCACATTGGATGCCTTCACTTCTCTTGTAGTCTATTTATTTATAGAAAACACTAAGTTAATTAAAGGTATGTTTTTTTCAATTGTATCCTTTAATTTATCATATTTTATTCTTACTATATTTTACTTAGCATCAGCGTTATGTGTTATCATGTTCTATTTCTCAAAGTACCATCTTGTGTTGCACTCATGTGACACATGATGAGATTAGAGTGGTGAATATTTATACACATAATATTTTAAATTTTTATCAATTACTGACACTATATCTTGGAATAACCTATCAATTTTCAATCTCTCTGAGTGAAATCCTTAATGGGTACACCGAGAAAGGGGTGGGCAGAGTATTGGTGCTTCATAGGGTTGTTGTCCCTTTTGCCACTTGTTATCTACACCCTTATATCCTAAAACCATTTACCCTAAAAAATTTATTATTTGTTTTACTCATTCCATAATTTTGATAAAATTTATCCTATTTTTCTTAACCTTAATCCCATTTTGACAGTCAATTGTAAAGCGTCAACTGGGATGACCTTGTATAGTTTCAGGTTATTTTCACGTAGGAGCTATTTTGACCTTCAGTCGACCTAGTTTGAAACCATTGGTGATTAAGTGATAATCCTACTTATTGACCTATTTTTATTCATTATTCATCCATTTCTAACTACATCAATTATATCAATGATGTTTTGAACATTATAGTGCAATCTTCACAACTAAATCTACTTGTCTAACCTAGTTTGAGGTTAGTCAACCTATTTAGATGTAAATAAAGTGGGATGATATAGTTCAATTTATTTTAAAGAGGGAATAGGATAATTAATAAATATAAATAAAATTTAAAATTTCATTCCAATAGATAATAATGTTGATTTCACATTGTTATTTCTTGCATTTCTGTCTTAAGTCTACATTTAGAGGAGTTGTTACTTAGATATTATCTTGAACATGATTTTATCTTGTGTAATATTGGATGCAATAGGATGAATCATTTTATCCTAGAGCTTAATTATCCTTTGAGATCCTTACAAACACAAAAATATCTTACAAATCACCATTTAGAAAATAAAATATTAATGTTTAACATGACTTGTTCAATGTAAGTATATTCTAACCCTATCTCTTTCATTTGATAGATAGAAGTTACATAATTTATTTGTTAATTAATGTATATATCCTTAATCTAACTCTATCTACACTTATACTTAGTGTGGCTATAACATTATTTAAACTTTCCATTTATCAAACCTTAGGTAATCTATTCCTTCATTTGCCTACCATGGATATTTACCCATTTTGATATCTTTCTAACCCTTACCCTCACTTACATTGCTTTATCATAATTTTATATTACTTATAAAATA
Source organism: Torreya grandis (assembly GCA_037957365.1). Taxonomy (NCBI): domain Eukaryota; kingdom Viridiplantae; phylum Streptophyta; class Pinopsida; order Cupressales; family Taxaceae; genus Torreya; species Torreya grandis. The sequence goes on along the minus strand of JARHVA010003331.1, from coordinate 294,611 downwards.
GATACCTAGTTAGAGTTACTTCATTGTATTTAATGCCTAGAGGCTTTAGAACCTTTTCTCTTGATATTGTCTTAGAGGTTTTCCTATTGCAAGGTTGGAGAATTGATTTTGTCATATCTTGATTCATTGACTATCAATGGACTCTCTTTCATTTACCTTCTCCGAGTTAGGATCTTTATATAAAATAATTACAGGTCAATTCTAGTTAATTTCATACACTTGGTAACAAAATTTCTTCTCACCAATTTGACACAAAATAGTTTTGGATTGAGATATTTATAAAAATGGGGATACCTAGCACAATAGTTATATAAGACATTGTTAATTTCATTCAATCATATAATAATAAAAGGTGACATATTCTTGGGTATATAGCCGGTTAATAAAAAATAAGTTAAATAGACATACTAATTTGATAAAATGAACAAAATAAGTTTATAATGAATTTATAAATGCAAATGTTTCCAAAACTCTATAGGATTACTCTATTTAGGATATGTGCATCAAAGTAGAATTATAAAATAATGTAGGTCTTAAGTATAGATGGGTGAAAAATGATGAACTATTTATTCAAGTTATGATGTCATGCAAGTTCATCAAATGAGTTATTATTGATGTTAAATAAATTGAAAACATTTGAAACATATTATTATTATAGGAATTAGGGATTGATATGAAATGATTAAACATAAAGGATAACATCATTACTAAGTTAGATCAATAAGTTTGGACACCACTTGGTACAATTTCAATGGGATTGGTACTTGAAACAAAGAAGTTACATTCCTCAATTCAAGTCATACTTCATGATACACATAAAAACCTATTTTATAATCAAGTGCTTGTGTAATTTATTGATTTAGATTTAATAGGTGTTTTATTGGTATGTTTTAGATGAGGAATGATAATTCTTAGAATTATATTTATACCACACCTTTTGAAAATATCTATGTTAAGGTTAAATAAAACAAATAAGCTAAACTATGGGTTTTGAATCATTTATAGTTTATATGACTTTTGGAAACTAGACACTATATGAGGATATGGACACTATCATTAGCGATAGTGTCCCTCTATTTCTAGTAGTGTCTATAAGGCTAGAAAACATGTATGTATCTAAAACTGATAGTGAAGGATGCTTATCAAGTTTTATTAGTAGAGGTTCCTGGAAATACTATAGAACATGCTAATTATATGGATTATTTATGTAGTGGAGAGTGATGAAAAGATGTGAATGACCTTAAAAACTTAAAATTCATCATTTACATACAAATTTATACATACAAGGTAATAAAAACACAATTGTAACCAAAGATTGGGAATAAACTACATAATATATGATAAATAGATTAAAGCAAAATGGAGTAGTTACTATAAACTAACCATACGAAAAAGAAGATTAGGAAAACCATATGAGAATAATTATATTAATATCTATCAAAACATTGAAACCATATTCTATTACATTAAAACACTATATATAGCCTTTTACAATCCATTGTCTCTTTGCATTCCAACCTTTTGAGATAAAAAAATAAAGACTCTTCACACTTTTATTACCTGATTAGGCTTATCAGGCTAGATACATACAAAATTTTATACAAAATGAAAAACTATATACTTAACTTGTGTCCTATTATAATTTATGATTTTAACATGCTCTTCCATGCCCAATACTTTCCTAGACTTAAATGGTTGTCTCATCTCGAGATAAAGTAATAACCTAATTTAGACTGAACTAAAAAGATAAGCCATAAATAGAAGTTAAAATAATCATTGTAGGTGTCATTTAATGTTTCACTCTTTTCATACTACTTAGCTACCCTTTCAAGTTTTTAACTAAATAACATACTAGTCTATCAGCCTTTCAGGTTTTTAACTAAATAACATACTAGTCTACTAGCCTTTCAAGTTTTTAACTAAATATCATACTAGTCTACTAGCCTTTCAGGTTTTCAGTAGACTAGCCTAACTAGGTGGTCACCCTTTATGGATTTTCAACTAGTTTGGCACTGATCCTATTGTTTAGGCTATCTTAAAAAATTGCAAAATTCTTAAGTCACAAAATTGAAGTGCAAATTACCTACTATTGTGATGGTGGATAAATTGGATTAGGATGTTATAGAAGTTATTTCATTTATTTAGAGTTTGACCCACTAGCTTCTAGTGTACCCAATGGTAGAGGTTTTTGTTCAGATTACACCTTTACATCTAGCCTTTTATTTTATATAATTTGGTGGAGCTACTATGAATGAATGAATTATGGCTCATCTATTATCTAGTCAATAGCTAGATTGACTTGACATAGATAATTCTTAATCATGTTCTTATTTCTTATCACTTCATGAACCATGGAAAGTATAATGCATAGAGGCATCCAGATCACTATCTTTTTTTACATATATTCATCCTCGACAATGGTGAGTAGTGTTTTTCAATTACACAAATTGAGTTGGATATCCAATATGAGATCATCTAATCTATCTATAGTCATTTGAGATTGAATGGATATAAAGGTATTACACATTATTTTAGTATGTCAAACTTATACTTTCTACATTATAATATCTCTAAAATCAAGAATTTACTTGAGTGCCCTACCTATTGATTTTGTAGTAGCTATTTGGTCATCCATTACTTCTTTATCTTTATCTACAATGACAAACTTAGGTTTTATTGGGTGAATATTTTGTCATCAGCTAACTGATGGAAAAATGGGTATATCAACCATAGTATAAGGAGATTTATATAGAAAAAAGTGTGGGTTTACCACATCTTAATGAGATAAATTTCTCCTCTCATCAAGGGGAGGTTCCCTATGAATCACTTATATGTTATATATGTATATAAATAAGCAAAAAATAATACTCATGGTTGAATAACACCATCCATCTCTCTTTTTTCAAAGGTGATGTTCACAGAGCAAAAGAGATCCTGGTTGATTACTGAAAGCATTCCTCTTCTTTCAAAAATGGTATTCAACAAATAGCAGAAAGTCACCTTGAGTAGTAATTGTGTCCACAAGAAAACTCACAAAAGCACAAAGTCTTCTGTTGTCCCCTTCACTAATCAGAAGCGTACGTAACAATAGAGTAAAGTAAAGCTTAAAGTCTTCACTTAAAACTATAATAGATAAAAATATCACAAGGATAAAACTAGCTCAAAGTATTTTTGATATCCTCTAGAATGTATTTAGATAATTTCCATACACACACTTTTATTATTAAATCAAACAGATGAGAGATTATTAGGAAAGATAACATAAGAACTATTTCCTAAATAACACAAATTATTTCAACACAAAGTCTGAAATTAACCTGCTTCTCATTCATTCAATAAAATATGATTTATAAGCTGAGATCAAAGTCTCAAGAAGTATCTAAATTTTGGTAGAGTTTTTTCTCTCAATTATCTAGGGATATTTTACAAAAGAGGCTCCCTCTATATATAGGGAAAGACCTTCAAAATTTGAAAAAGACTTAAATATTGAAAACCTTGTCAAAGATGAGTCAGCGTTGACTTTGGGACTTTTCTGGATTTTTACATGTAATTACACATAACAAAATTACATGTGAAAATATCACAAGTCAATTACAAAGTGCATTTTGAATAAATCATGGAAGAATAACTTCAATCTTTATTTCCAGTCTTTTTCATTTCAAGGCTGGGATTGCTTGATTCGGTTCTTTCTATGAACTCGACCATATCCACGTGCCTAATCTCTATATCTTTAATGTCGTCAACATTAGAAGCAACTGAGGTGATTTGAAAAACACCTTGATACTTGTAATTCATTATCTTTGACTTCTTTAGAGAAACTTTAGTGATCTGGAAGAACTTTTGTTGAAAAGATGTCGATGAAGAGGGATCCTTTATAGAAACTACAATAAGAATCGTGATTATGTAATCAAGGGAAAAATTAGTAATCTAGGAAGCTACACATTTGATTATCATGATTATGGGAATTTAATTGAAAGGGATAAGGCTAGAGTAGGCCAACAAACCAAAGGAAAGTGGGCTCAAAAAAGCAAACTTGAAAATACCCTAGAGTTAGGAAATTCAAGAGGATGCTTGTATGGGTGGCAAAAATTGCCACCCTCGCATATGGGGGATATTTGTATTGGCAGAAAAAATCACCATCGATGAATGTTGAAGTGAAGAGAGAGAGAAAAAAATGCAAGAGCAGCAAAAATTTTTGCTTTTGCATAAAAGCTGAAAAATATGCAATGGCAGCAAAATTTGCTGCTTTTGCATAAAAGCTGAAAAATATGCAATGGCGGCAAAAATTGCTGCTTTTGCATAAAAGCTAAAAAATATGCAATGGTGGCAAAAATTTATGCCTTTTAATAAAATCTAAAAAACATGCAATGGCAGCAAAAATTTCCATCTTTGCATGTAAAAAAAAAAACAACACTAACTCTTTGAAATTTATCAAAATTTTGACATTTTGATCGCATCAAAATTGCAACAATTTTCACATTTGCTAGGAAATCATAATGAAGTAAGATCACAAAATTTTTAAATACGTTATTCGACAATACCTGAGATCAAGTGAAACTTGCCTCAAAAAATGAACCTAGAGTGAAAAACATGAAATGGACAAGTTTCGTAGGGGTTGTTCCAAAAACAAGCGTAGCTGCTTTTGAGAACAAAAAGTTTCATAGTAGCCAAGGAATTATTGTGATGTTATCTCTAATTAAACATATCCTAGGCTATCTACTTGGTCTATTTTAAAAATATATATAATACCTAATCATATTATTTAATGAGATCACATATAGTTTATGTTTCATTGTTGATAGCTTGCCTTGTGTGCATAATGCAAGCACTTTCTATATGGCCACCTAATTCTTTGTAAGTTATGTCAAAATAACAATGAATTGTTTATCCTTAGACATTACTTGATCACCTATCACTTACATAAATAATGTTGGAAAAGTGTTATTTATCAACTACCATGCATTTTCAAAATGATCTTCTACTTTGGCCTTTTCTTCATGTAGCCTTATAACTTCCTACTCTAATTCTAAAGCCTTATGCACAATCAACTTTAGAAATGAGACTATGCCTTCAATATAATTTGATAGTGGTAGCTAAGTCAAATCCAAATATGTTTTCATCATAGTTATAACAAGTGCCATGGATGTGGTTTCTAGTGTCATAGGAGTTGGTGTAAATTAAGCTAATGAAATCAAGAAGGTGGTTCACCAAGTTGATGTTGTAGGGACATCCCACAACCACTAGCTAGAGATATATAGTTTGGGATATGACAATTTTGATATGGCATTTATTTAGGCTATGACCTTTACTTCTTATTTTTTAGCCTTCCTACCACTCTTAGATTGAATTACAACTTTATCCCTAGCCTTAGTATCTACTTTAGCTTGTGTTTTGGCTTCCTCATTAGCCTTAGCCTTATCATCAACTTAAGCCTTATAATTAGTGTCTACCTTATCCTTAGTTTTGTCTTTAGATTCAACCTTAGCTTTGGCATTAGCCTCAATCTTAGCTTTTTCTTGAGCTACGTGTGATTTTACTGTGTGCTTACATTATTCATTAGTATTTATGTCTTATAATTATTACTCCATATACTCTTATTGTGTAGATTGTACTTTTTATTTTTCTCAGTGAGATTTATCTAATTCTTTCTTCTTTGTCTTTTCTTGTTCATCCATCTTCTTCATAGCCTTTGCTTCTTCAATTTGCTTCCTTATAGCCTTTGCTTCTTGGGCTTGCTTCTATATAGCCTCTACTTCCTCAAATTTCTTTTGTCTTTATTTCTCTTTAGCATGTTGCTTTTGTTGTTGATCTTACATAGCTTCTTTTTGTGTGTGATATACTTCCTATGTATTTTATTATTTTTTCACTTCTTTTTTCTTTAGTTTTCCTTCTTTTTTTTTTGCTTCCTTTTCTTTTCTTTTTTCACCTCCTCAAGATCTATTATATCTTGCATGATTTTGTGTTCTACTACTAGATCCAACATTCTTATGTCCTGGGGTTCTTTAATAGTTTCCTTGTTGACTAGATTAATTTATGATTTAGTATGTTTATATGAATCTCATTTGACCACCTGACCTTTTTATACAAGCTTATTCTTCCTAGATCTATCTAGAGGAGTGAGGGTCTCTTTTTTCTTCTTCACAATGTGGGGTTGCATCTATTTTTGAGTTACTTTGTGACTACTATACACCACTTACTCCTTTAGGTTCATTGAAATACACCATCTTTTATCTAATAGTTTGTGATGGTTTGGTAGTGGGGTATGTATGTAGCCATCAAAACAAGGGCTATGTAGGGCTGACCTATTTTAGTATGTCCTACACCTACACATCTAATGATCTTATGGCTAGATCAGTTGGAAATATCTTTGCCTCCAAATTATGCTTAGTTGTTTCCTAACCTATGTTATCCATAAGAATATATGGAGGTGGTTGAGTAATTTCAACCAAGATTTCCTTTCATACATGACTTCTCACTTGACAAATGTGCACTAATTTCTAGAAGAATAATTCCTTTTCCACCTCTTTATCATAAAAATCCTTAGTTATGTGTTCCAACATAGATTTTATAAGTTCATGATCATTGAATCCCACCTCTGGTATGTTTCACTCATCATCTATCTTGGGAACCATAGAGCTATCCAAATGGTACTTTGTTTTCTTCATCCTTTTCTTTGGTGGTGGTGGTGAGGTATGCCACACAGGTGCCTTCCTTTTTCCTTTATCTTTAGGCTGTAAAGTTTATGGCTATTCTAATGGTTGTTTTCATGGTGCTTTCTCTATATGTGATTATAGTGCCTATGGAGGAATAGCTTATAGAAGTGGAACTAACCTCCTAGATAAAGTTTTTTTCCTATATACTTCACCTTATGCTTATATCATATAAATAAAAAATGGCACTAAATTCAAATGTGGAGATGCCAACTCATGGATATTAATTTGAATGCCATTATGTAAATTGGTGACCAAACATGGTGTCTTAAATATTGCATGATATCTTATGGTATTCTTGGGTGTGTTAAAATCAAATCTAAGGATTCCATCCACCACATTAAACCACCCTAATTGCACATGGTACTGGCCTATTTTCATCCGTTTGATTTTTATAAGGGTAGTAGTAGGCCAAAAATCTACAATAAAAATTAAATGGTCCAAGTGGGGATTTCCACTATGTGAAGCATAATAATAAAAATAAAAACTAAACTCAAGATGAAATTGTGAAAATAGTATTGATGGAAAAGAATAGCTATTGTGTAGGAGGAGTTTTTGAAAAAGACATGGAAAGAGAAAAAATGATGGTGATGGGATGTGTGTGTTAGGAGTGGCCCTAGATGGTAGCTCTTACTCTATGAAATAAAATGAAAAGGAGTCCATTTTTTCTAGTAAATTTGTATTTAATAATGATTTTTATTTATATTTTTCTTAGGAAGATACATTAAAAGGAAAGTTGGACAAAAAGGGGACTATTCACTTTTTTCAAGATCTCTATACTTCCAATGATGGTAGGGGATTTCATATTGTAGTTCCTAATTCACTTATTGATTCTACTTTATAGAGGATGTTTATGGATTTTGTCAGTAAATTTATGTGGTATAGACTAAATATTGATTTATTTAGATAGTGGGCTACAAGGAAATGGGCTGCAGGAGGTCATGTTGAAATCTCAGTGATGAGTAATGGGTTATTTCTAGTTTATTTTAATCATATTGATGATTATGCTATAGTTTTAGAGGGAGGACCATGGTTTCTTGGAAGATAAGGTTATTCTTGAAGAAATGGAAACCTACTTTTGATCCTAATAAAGAAAACATAAATATTATGCCTATTTGGGTAAGATTGCCTAGTCTCCCAATCAAATTTTAGGAAGTGGATTTATTTTTGAATATGGGTAAGACATTTATATATCTAATAAATTTTTTTGTTGTTACCAAGGCAAGGAATAGATTAGTGCATGTAAGATTTTGTGTTAATAATGTTATGAATCAATAAATTCCTTCATATGTTTATCTTTATTCCTGTAGGGGTGAATGGGTACATAAAATTGAATATGAAGATTAAACATTAAAGTGTGATGGTTGTGACAAGTTGGGGAATATGACTATAAATTATCATCATTTTGTCAAAAGGGGAAATTATTATCTTTCAAGAAATGATAATTTAGATTGGAAAAAATAAGGTAAAGGGGTTTCATTTAGTGATATTACTGGGAACTCAAATATTAATAAGGTGGATGTAGATCAAGTTCTAAAGATTGATTCGATTATATCTATGATCGTTATTGAAAATAATTCAAAAGAAGTATCTGAATTTTTGGGTTCCATTTTGGTGGGTGGTAAATGTATGTAATTAAAAATACATTGTGTTTATAAATAAATATTAATTTAAATAAGATAGATCATACTTACACTTCTGATTAGGGATACATTAGATTATCAAGAACATGACCAATATGGGGTTCCACTAAAACCAATTAGGATATCTCTTACCACAATACATAATTCTAGGGAGGGTTCAAATCCTTCAGTCAATCACAGTCACATGATAACCCTAACTAATCCCTATGTTTTCATATCTCACTAAACTAATAATAAGTAAAGAAAATAAATATAATATAGTTTTCACTAAAGCTTATGGCAAAATATGAAGGTTAGTAAACAAATAAACAAACATGTGTACGAGAATATCAATTAATCTATGTATGAGTAAGACCCTAATTCATCAATAAGAAGAGTATTATTATTTGAATCTAATACTTATGCGACATCTATCTACTAAAAAGAGGAGCAAAGTTAGAGAATGCTTACATGAAAGATGAACCTGTTGAGACTAAATCTCTCCCTTAGCCAAAGGGATTTTCAATATGTTGTTTTGGTTTGTAAGGATTAATAAGAAATGAAAAAACATCCAAGAGTTCTCCAAAAGACTAGATTCTCTAAGTTAAAACCCTAAGCTAAGACTCTTCAATTAGAATGGTGGAAGAGCAGATTATAAAGAAGTGCAAGTGAATAATAACTCTTGTTCATTATGTAAATAAACAAGAAATGATCTTGTATATATATATAATTATGGACAAAAATTCACTAGGTCATGGGCTAGGTCAACCAAGAGCTGACCTAGACCCTAAATGAATTTTACCCAAAATAATAGAGGGTTGACCCAGTTGACCTAGTGAAGTGAACAATTGGTAGGGCCTTAAGGTGATAAAAAAGGATAGAATGTGGTAAAAGACTGTAGGATTATGGCAAAGGAGGAGTAATAGCTTAGGGAATAATTTTTAGAAGATAGTGTGATTTGTAATAAGTGGAAATAAGGGATGACAATCCTATGAAGCATCAATGTTCTACCCACCCCTTTCCTGGTACACCCTTTAAGGCATGCACTTAGAGAGATTGAGTCTTTAGAGGTTATTACAAAATCGAAAGCATCATTATTTGATAAAAGTTAAAAATATTATGTATATACATGTGATCCATTTTAATCTCATCACATGTCACTCAATTGCAATAGGGGATGGTACTTCGAGAAAGAACATAGTAACACATAATGCTAAGGCTAAAAAAAACCTGTATTATTTTAAAGCAAAACTAATTGAAAGGGAAATAACTAAAAATTAAATGTAATGCATACCTTGACTTACCTTTATTACTAGATGGTTGTCTCTTGTGTTTATATTTTTGATTATGGAGGGTGCATAGACTACTTTTGACAAACCCAAGAATACAAAGCTAAAGAAAAAAAACAAAAAAATGTAGGAAATCTAAAACAATTGGTGCTATATGGATAGGACAAAATTTGAAATTTGGAAAGCTAGGGTGATAAGTGCCATATTATATCAAATGACCAAGTCAAAATTTAGAGTAAACTAGGTAACCAAAAATCTAAGGCTATTAATGACCGAAAAACTCAAACAAGTAAACCTTAAGTAAGAAAGGTAAACTCACCAAGTCAAACCAAGGATACATGTCAAAAATATGGTAATCAAATATCAATGTGAAATTAGTAATGATCCTTACTTAAAAAAACATGGGAAATAAAACATGGTATAAATTATTTATGAGTGAGCAGTAACAATCCTTACTCAATCATCAATGGAAAAACATGCATAAAATGGAAATCAACATTGGTGAGTGAGATGTGATAAGCCAACCTCACTCGACAATGGAAAAAGTACATGAAAGTAGAAATAAACTTAGGTGTTGTAAAAAAAGGTGGTAATAATGACAAATGGTAAACTAAATCAAAATAAGTCTAACAAGGTAGAGACATAGTGTAAAGAAAAATAATCCATAGTTTCTCAAGATGTTGGTTTGTTCTAAGGATAGATAAAACTAAAAAAAGTTAGTGTTAGCATGTTTTTAGGAGATGAAGAAGAAAGAAGTATATAAGAGGGAAAAAATATTTAGATACACAATTTTCCTATCAAGGAGGGAAATGAAATGGGTGGAGGGGAGAATGAAGGAAAAACCAAGGTAGAGGAACTCTTTATCGAAGTCAAGACACTCAAATTAGGTTTGTCAAAACAAGAGGACTATCAACCTTAAGGAATTTAAAGAACTTATCTTATACATATAAGTCTTAGGTCAATAAATTAATAACATATATTAACCCATGAAAGCTATATGCATAAAAATTAAAATGGACCTACCTTCCCATAATGTGTTCCCCATTCCTCAGGACCCCTTATAGAGTCATCAGTCTATTGTGAAGATTGGGTACTTATGTGAGAAAGTAGGTAGTACCATAGAGTTTTTTGAATTTTACTATTCTAATCTATTGGCTTACCCACACCCTAATGGAACTCAACTCTATTATGAGGCCAACTATGGAGTTTGATCTTCGATTAGAGATAGGACATGTGCTTGTAATAATGTCTTTTGGTGTGATTTTGACTTTTAAGATTTATATGTTACCTTTTTTTATATAATTTCATTTTGTTTCAAATGATTTGGATATTAAAATTTTTAATGGCTATTTATATTCCTCCTCCATACATATTTGGAAAACCAAACATAGGTGCTAAAGATTACTTTTATTTGAATACTTGAGACTTGGTTATTAAGAGACATATTTTCAGAGAGCATGGTGTCTAAGAGTCTCATAAATATAGGTGAAATAAAAAGTGCTATCTTAAATTTGACCTTGTTTGATCTAATGTGGAGTGAAAGGAAAATAAATCAAGAGGAATGAAACATGAAATAATTTGAATTACTTCAAATCACAAAAAATGTGACAAAGGGTGAAAAAGGGATACAATGAGGGTAAAGTGTGATTCTTTATCATAAGAATGAGGGAAATGTAGGAAAACATGATAGCATTGTTTGTTATTGAAATTTTCATCTACAAAAATAAGCAAAAGCTAAAGTTGAGAATAAAGATCAAGAAATTGTAACCATTGAAAAACACATTCTAGAAAAGGAATGACAAGATGGTGATTATATGAGGAATGGCAGGTCCTATCCATGGTCTTACACTGTAACTCATAAAAGAGAAACCCACGAGGGTGCCAAAAAGCATGTGAAAAATAAATGAGGTTAAAAAATATGGTATTTGTGAGGAAGGTTAGGTAATATACATGGTCTTACACTACAACTGACAAAAGAGAAACTAAAGGGTGCAAAAAGTGTGTAAAATGTATGAAAACAAAAAATACTAAAATCAAGAGGAATGAAACATGAAATAATTTGAATTAATTCAAATCACAAAAAATGTGACAAAGGGTGACAAAGGGATACAATGAAAGTAAAGTGTGATTCTTTATCATAATAATGAGGGAAATGTAGGAGAACATGCTAGCATAGTTTGTTATGAAAATTTTCATCTACAAAAATAAGCAAAAGCTAAAGTTGAGAATAAAGATCAAGAACTTGTAACCATTGAAAAACACATTCTAGAAAAAGAATGATAAGATGGTGATTTTATGAGGAATTATAGGTCCTATCCATGGTCTTACACTACAATTCATAAAAGAGAAACCCACAAGGGTGCCAAAAAGCATGTGAAAAAGTTTTAAAAAGATGGTATTTGTGAGGAAGGTTAGGTAATATCCATGGTCTTATACTACAACTTACAAAAGAGAAACTAAAGGGTGTAAAATGTGTGTAAAATGTATAAAAACAAAAAATACTATAGTACATGATGAGGAAGATTGAGTACTATTCATGGTTTTACATTGCAAATCATGAGAAGAAAGGGAAACCGAAAGACCCAAAAGGAAGGACCAAGGTTTAAAAAAATAGAGAACTACTACAGAGGGATAGATCCATGTAAGTATCCTACAAAAAGTGTTAGATAGATAACATATATAAATCATGAAAATAATGGAAGAATTTGGAAGAATACTTCTTAAGGAATTATGTATTGGTGGGATGTTTAAAAATATGACCTTCATTGGTTTAAAGGTGATAAGATACTTGAACCAAGAATATATTTGAATAAATAAGGGCCCCACTATTTTTGGGTGTATTTACCTTATTTGTAATGAGTGTAATCTAATTTAAGGACAAGATAACCAAAATTAAATATGTGAACTTTAACATATTTGTTATGTTGTTTGGTAATATGAGCCTTGTATTGGCAATTGTGTTGTAAAGTAGAAGGACGATGTTCATATAGGATATCAAGAGCCTGAAGGTGAACATCATGTAATTATTCATTAGGTATGATACCATGAAGAGATATACAAAGAGAGGGAATCTCAAATTCTAATGGAAATACTGACTCAAAACTATAGAATAGAGAAAATGGTGTTTCCCCAGTGGCAGTGCATATGCTAGTCTAATAAACCCAAAGAGTAGGATAGAGGTAAAGGTGCCAATCCATGTAGGTTTTAAGAATTATCTTTTGGAGAATTTTATTAATAATTTTGTTTGTGGCCTCAACTAGACCATTACATTATGGATGATAGTGTGTGGAAAATTTGTGATCGATCACAACTTTAACACAAAGTTGTTTGACATCTTTGTTTTTGAAGTTACCACCATTGTCTAAAATGATAGTATGGGGAAAACCAAAGTGGTAAATGATTTGATTAAGGATGAATTGGAGATGGTATTACTGGTGACACTAACAAGGGGCATAGCCTCAACCCATTTGGTAGAATATTTAATAGTTATGATGATAAATACATGCCTATCTTGAGATTGAGGTAATTTGGTGATGAGATCTAATCCCCACATGGAGAATGGCTAGGGAGATTCTATGGTTTTAAGCTCAACCAAAGGTGAATGAATTAGATCATCATGAATTTGGAAAGGGGTAAACTTTTTAGCAAATTTAATAGCATCCTTTTTAAGAGTAGGCCAAAAGTATCCCATATGTAAGCATTTATAGGTTGTAGCATGTGCACTATAGTGGCCATTGCAAATGCCCTCATGTGCTTGTTCAAGAAGAGGAGAGACCTCATATTTCATAACACAATGGAGTAAGGTACATTTAGAATTAAAATAATAAATAATATTATATCGAAATACATATTTGAAAGCTTGTTTATGATATGAGTCTTTTCACAAGAATCCAAGTTGGGAGGATAGGTTTGGTGTTCTAGAAATTGAATGGTGTCTTTATACCATGGGCTTTGTCAAATGGTAACAACCTCAATGTGTTAAATAATTAAATATTATGGTTGAATAAAATATGGATATTTTCTTATTTGGATAACAAAAGTGAGATCTAAAATAACTTGGTGGGTATGAAAAGAGATGCTGAAGAAGAAAGGGAATCAATAATAGAATTTTGATCTCAAGGGATAGGCTCAATAATGAAGGAAATGGAATATTTAGCAAGAGTGGTTTCGATTTGATGATAAATAATGATATTATCACTTTTAAATTGGTGATAACCATTAACTTGGTAGAAAATAAGCTAAGAATCACTTAAATCATGTAGGTATTGAATGTTTAAATCAAGAGCAACTCTCATGCCTAAGATTAGAGCTTCGTATTCAGATATATTATTAATGATGTAAAATGTTAAGTGAAAATATAAAGGAATGATTTTTCCAAGAGTAATTTCAATAATGTAACTTACCCCAACTCCTTGAAGGCATTTAACACCATCAAAGTGAAGGGTCCAAGTATCCTCATGCAAGTTGACATAAATATTAGGAATTTTTTTGATAAATACTTTTGGTTGAGTAGTATTAAGAGGAATAGTGGAATCATCAATATTACTTGCTTTGATATTAGTGGTAAAGTTATGAAATTAATATTTGAGAGAAATATATTGATTAAGACCCTCAATATATAGAATATTGTCATGTAGAAGACTATCTTGAAGGTGATTAGTGGCTGGTACAAGAGTTGTGGCAAGTTGATCAGCTATGATTTATCCCTTGACAACTTTTTGATCTATGATGTAGAGATCAAATTACATAAAGAGGACCATCCATTTTTCAATTCTATCTCCAAGAAGAAAGGCTTTAGAGAAGAAGTGATGAAGAGGATCAGAATGAATGATGACATAAGTGGTCTAGTAAATCATTTAATGTCAAAGTTTTTATGCTATGAAATAGATGGTGAGGCAATCACACTAACATTTTGTATAATGTTGCTCATAATCAATGAGGCCTCAGATAATGTAATAGATGGCATACTCTCTTCTAGTATCATCTTGTTTGTCAAGCATTTCCCCAACTTGTATGGGTGTGGAAGAAGTATACAAAATTAGAGGTTGATCGTTAGTAGAAGGATGAAGCATACATAGATGAATAAATGACTCTTTTATATTATCAAAGTATTTTTGACAAGGATCTATCCATTCTAAATTATTACCTTTCTTAATAAGAGAATTGATGGAGCAGATACGATAAGCCATTTTAGGGATAAATCATCTAATTGCCCCATGTTTGCCTAAGTAAGTATGAATGTCTAAAATGAAATGAGGAATGGACATATTGAAAATAGCACTAATCTTAGCTAGGTTAATGTTGATGCCATGAAGAGAGAATAGGAATCCTAACATTTTTTTAGATGTGACACCAAAGACACATTTGTAAGGATTTAGCCTAACTTAGTATTTATGAATATGATTAAAGATGATAACAAGGTTAGAGAGATGAGTCTTATGACTTTTGGATTTAGCAATGAGGTCATCCACATAAGTTTCAATAATTTTTTGGATAAGATCATGAAATATGAGATTCATTGCTCTTCATTAGGTGGCTTCATCATTTTTTAGGCTAAATGGTATTTTGACATAGAAATAGGTGCCCCATTCTATGGTGAAAGTTGTTTTATGTTAGTCCTCAGGGGAATTTTAAATCTAATTATAGCCTAAGAATCCTTCCATAAGAGATAACATTTTGTAACCAGCTATGGCATCAATGATGGCATCTATCAAAGGTAAAGGTAAGTTTTCCTTGGGATAAACAAGATTAAGATTATGGGAATAAATGCAAATGTGAATGACCATAGTGACCTTTTTCCATATGGGAACTATGTTCGAAACCCATTCAAAATAGTCTAATGGTTTGATAAATTTAGAATTGAGTAATTTGATGATATCCTTTTGAAAAAAGGTGGAAACCTTAGGTGGAAATTTCCTTTTTTTTTCATGCACAAACTTGGCATAAAGATAAGTGTTGATGTTATGCACCATACCACTAGGGTAAATACTATGCATGTCCTCATAGGATGAAGTGAATATATCATGATATTTATCAAAAAAATATCTAAATTTATCATTTTCAATAGGTGAGAGTTCTTGAGAAACTATAATTAGTCGAGGTCAGGATGATTTACTATTTTAATGTGAGTAGTTTCTTCAATAAGCATAGTATTTCCATCTTGGAAATGGTAAGGTGAATTAGGTAAATAAGAAATTGGATTACTTTTAGGATTGATGCTAACAATGAAGTTGTTGAAACAAGGGGTTTTGGTTTTGAAGTTCCCAAGTTTATGGTGTTGTTGAGGAAGTTGAGGTTCTCAAGCATGAAGTATTTCAAGAATAAATTCATCACTAGGCAAGGTGGGAAGAGGAACATAATACTCAACATCTATTTTGAGATCTAAAATTTTATTACCATAACAATAATAATCATAATGTATTTGATGGACATCAATTGCCTTGGTATCTAGTGTAATATTGGGAGTAGGAGAAGTAGATGGATCATAAGGGATTGGTGTGTCATTGGTTTTTATGATGGGGGACGTATCTGATATAGTGATAAGATACATAGGTGATAGAGAGGATGAAAGAATTTTCAAAGGTTCAAAAGGTATAATTTTTTAGAATTGGTAGGAGGCACATGACCTTCAAGATCTAATTCATGAACCATGGAAGTGGTATGAAAATCCTAGTTAAAAGCATGAATTTGATCTAAGATTTTTGAATAATGTTGAACATCCAAGTATTGAGATTGATCTTAGGACATTATTTAGTTATCATCATATTTTGTATAAATTATACATGCTTGAGATTCAAGGAGAGATTCCCAATATTACTAAATATACGTGGAGACATGATGAGAGGATCTTGAAATAATTTGGCCACTCCAAAGTCATTAAAAGTGAAGGCATCTTCAGGTAAAGAAGGGTCATAAGAATTACATGGAGGGGGAAAGTAAGTAATCTCATCAATGAGAGGAATAGTATAGTCTTGAGACAATAAATAAGGAGGAAGCCACTCCAAAATGTAGGGAGGTAGCTTGGTAATATTGAAAGAATGTTGTAAATCATTAGGCTCATCATCATCTGAATTAGAAAGAGTGACTTGTAAATTAGGATTTATGTTGATGAACTTAGGTAAAAGAGCACTATTGATCTTAAGAATTGCAAGAATACAATACTGAGATTTGGGATTAGGAAGTTGAATACCTTAAGGGTTGGGATTAGCCTCATGCTTATATAATTTTGGATTATGTAATAATTTAATACATTGGCTATTGAAAAAAGTAATGGCTTCATTTGATGAGTCTAAGGGTGACCAAGGAGTATGTTATAAGATAAGGGTAAATTGAGAACCATAAACTTAGTTCAAATAGTCTAGGTCCAAATGTTAGGGGAAGCCAAATGCAACTAGGTGGCTTTTGATTAGTCTTATAAGAACCAAAATAAGTAAGTTGGGTTTGTTTGAGATGATCCTTGTTACAACTAAGTTGTTGGATAAGCAAAAAAAATTCACATTAATACCAGATCCTTCATCAACTAGAACTTTACAAATAAGGGTAGTAATAATGGCTATTTTATAAAAAGGGTAGATCATTAGAATGAAAAATAATTTCATCATTGATCATGTCCTCTTCAAGAAATTCAATAGAAGGCTTAGAAGAATAACACATGGATTCAATAGTATATAGGCTAGTAGTTTGAGGTTCAATAGAAGGTGGTTCATCTATAAAGGATATATCTTCAATTTCATGTAATTATTACATAAGGAACTTACAATGATAAGGGGAAACATGAACTAACTCCATAAAAGTAATATTGTAAGTTATAAAGTTAAGTTCTTTAAGAAATATCTAATGAGATTTAAAAGAAGAACCACATGTTGTTTAGGAGGTAAGTTAGATTTTTAAATAATAGAAGTGGGTAGAGGTTTGAAAGAGGGAAGTTGTTTCTCAAAGGCTTTTAAAGCTAAATTTGTGGTTCTAGTTTCTTTAAGAAGTTTTTATTCTAAAGATGTATTATTATGCTTTGTAACATGATATTTATGGGCCAGCTTGAG
Organism: Torreya grandis; assembly: GCA_037957365.1. Classification (NCBI taxonomy): domain Eukaryota; kingdom Viridiplantae; phylum Streptophyta; class Pinopsida; order Cupressales; family Taxaceae; genus Torreya; species Torreya grandis. Next base: position 276,951 of record JARHVA010003331.1, on the reverse strand, counting down.
ATGATAATTAACCTTATTAGTGTTAACATATTGAGATTTATTATAATATTGGTCATAATCAGCATCAATAACACAAACATCCTTGGTAGTTTATTGATTATTAGAGGTGGAAATTTTTTTTTGGTTATTTGAGGTAGAAACTTTGGAACCTTGTAATTTTTGAGAAATAGATGTGTACTCTTGATGATGAAGGTTGATCATGGCTTCATGATTAAATGAATCACCAAGCATATAAGAGGCATAAAAATTAGTGATCCCTCTACAAGATTCATGGGAATGACCAATATCAACAAGGAACCAAATTTTTTTATTAGGGTCATACCACTTAGGAGGATTATTAGGATAGGTGAAAGGTTTAGAGGGTGATAAAAATTGTTTCATTTGCTATGCTTTGAGTGATGTGTGAGAAGATGAAGGAACGTCAGCTTTAGAAACTACTAGTTTGGTATGAGGATTATTGCTAGTGATAGCATTAGTATATGTTTGAAAATATCCTTTAAAATTTTTAAGATTAGGTTTGAATTGCTTTATAATAATTTTTTGATGTTTAGCCTAGTCAAGAGCTTAATTAAGTGTTTGGGGAGCAAAAGTTCTAACCTTATATTGAAGAGGAGTCAAGGTAGTTATAAAGAGTTTGAATAAGTTATCATCAATTATGTTGTGGTTAGCTTTATGGGCTAATGATTTCCATATTTTGATAAAGTCATGAGATGATTGAGTGGAAGATTGATTAGCATTTCTGAAGTGGCTAAGACATTTGTTGGGAAGATCATTCTGTTGAAACTCTTTAACTAAATAATTAAACAAATCTTCAAGTTATGAAATGGAATGTTGTAGAAGTTGGTTATACCATTCTAATACATTGCCAATGAAGGTTTTAACTAAGAGTTTAGTTATGGTGAAGGTATTAGTTTGGATCCATTCTTTGTAAAGGTTTCTAAAGGCTTTGAGAAATGAGGCAAGGTGTTTAGTTCCATCATACTTGATAGTGGGACATATGTTACCACTATTAATGGACACAATGAAGGGCACTAAAGGCTTATTTTGAATAGTTTGAATCATTTTGTTATTCATTAAAAATTGAGTAATAACATTATCTGAAGCACCTCTAAGAGGTGGAGGAATATAATAGGGATTAGCTTGAGGATGGATAGTCAGAGGTTGATTAGTCATATTAATCAAATAATGTTGGAGTTACACCATTTGAGAGGTGTTAGAAATTTGTATTATGTTCATTTTTTGTATGACTTGTGAAATAAGTTGATTTTTATCAATAGGTGGGTTGGTGTTTGTAGGAGAACTCCCCAAATTGGTATTAGGGGAGGGTTATTAGTAGATGGATTATTAGTGGGATTATTGATTAAATTTGTGTCAATTTATCCCATATTAGTTTGAAGGTTTTAAATATAAGAAATATCTTAATAGGTATATAAAGGGTTAGAAACATCAAATTCATCTTGAGGGATGATTTGAACCATGTTGAAATACATGAATGAAGGAGGGGAAGAGGTTCCTCAAGAGTGATGGTTCTCTTGGGAGGCAAAGAGGGAGAAATGAACATACCATATAATATCTAAATGGATTCAGATTGTCCAAGAAGATTATAATAGGGGACCTCATGAGGACTTGAGATAAATGAAAAACATTCAAAGAGAAATATAGAATTTAGTTAGAAAAATATGGAAATTAGTAAGATAATAGAGTTGACTGGGTCAACCTAGTATATAAAATAGTATCTAAACTTTTGGAAAACAGGGAAAAGGGTCAACTAGGTTGACTTAGTTTTATAACCTGGATAGAAAATAGGTATAAAAAGATAAAAAGTCAATAGGTTAAACTTAGTTCTATATCCTGGGAAGTAGAAAAGAGTACTATGTTGATAGGGTCACCTTAGTACTAAAGGTAGGGAAAATAGACAATCTATAATAGATTATGTCGTATAGAACAATTGTGTACTAAAACAAGAAAAAAATTGCAATTACTTTTGAAAGTAATAAGTGAAAGGAAAAAAAAAATAAATTAGGTCAATGAGGATGATCCAATTGAGGCACATATAAAAAAAATTTGCACCAACACTGACCAATACAAGGTTTTACAATATAACATACAATTGAGCAAAGATCAAGTAGTCAACTTGGAAAGAAAATGCTAAATGGTCATCCTAAATGTTGTTAGATTATTAAAGTATGATTTTAAGTGTGATAGGAAGTTGGATGTAAGCAAGGAACTAAAAATTAATATATGGATGGTTTTAGGATGTTTAGGCTAAAAGGGATTTGTGTTGGTAATGGTATTGGCTTGATATTGGGGCTTACCCCCTCACTTCACACACTACAATGATGAGGGTGTTGGGTGATTTTATAATATATACCATTAATCACATGTTTATACTTGGCCTTAAAATCAAGTTGACTTCCCCCTTGGTGATCAAATCTAGGTAGGTAGGCCTTGGGTAGATAATTGTTTAAATGCATGTTAAGATTATGTGATTTGGTAGTGTGTGAAAGAAAAGAGAAAAATAGTGAAACTCAATGATGTATTTTAAAACCACCTAATTAGAATATGTGATTAATTATAAGCATGGAAATAAATTGAAAGTGAAAGTTTAAAGTAATTACTAGTGTATAAGAGTTAATTCCAACTTTGAAACATAGTAAAGTGTTGGTCCAGATAGTGTTGCTACTATATTACTGAAGCAAGGGTCTATTAAAGAACTATATCGATAGTGTCAACTTAGTCTTCTAGATAGAAGAAAAAATACAAAACTAGGTTGATAGAGTGGACCTAGTTTTTTGTATAGGGGAAGTTTTAAAGAATACAAACTATGAAAAATAGAATTGTAATGAATGACAAAAATGAAAGAGAAAGAGAAAAATGAACCTTGGTGGGTTTGAAGATGCAGATTAAATTGAGATTATTGTTGAAGTGTCTTGATTTATAATTGAACATTCTACCAATTGTGTCAACTAGGTTAACCTAGTTTTGCAGTTCCCTATTTGCTAAAACCTATAAAGAATACTATTCCAACAATGTCGACCTAGTATGATTTTTTGGAGTTTGGAAGTTTATTTTGTCGACATGGTTAACTTAGTAGCTTATTTGGAAGTCTAAAAGTGTAATATATTGACAAAGTTGACCTAGTAGCCTATACTTGATGAAAAACTCTCATAAATAGAACAAAGTCATATTTATGTGACTGTGTGTTAAATACTTGTACAAAATTAGAGACTATACTAACACTATTGACCTAGTATCACCAATATATAAAAATAATAAATAAAATTATAAAATAATGAAAAATGTGAGATAAAAACTTCAAGGGTTAGATTCATGTTAGGTTTACTAGAATGTATGCAATCATAAATGCATCATGTCTATAAATCAATCCTAACTTAGATAAGATAGATCATAATTATACTTTTGATTAGGAATACATTAAATAATCAAGAACATGACTAATATGTGGATCTACTAGACCAAATTATGGAATCTCTTACCACAATACAAGATGTTAGGGAGGGTTCCAAAGCATCAAGTCAAACACAATCATGTGATAACCATAACTAGGTCCTATATTTTCATATCTCACTAAATTAATAATAATTAAATAGAAAAATGTAATCCATTGCTCACCAAAGCTTGTGGCACAATATGTGGGTTAGTAAACAAACAAACATGCATAGGATAATCTCAATTAAGATGTTTATTAGTAAGATCCTAATGCATGAAGAAGAAGATTATTATTATTTGAAGCCAATACTTATATTACTTTTATCTACTAAAGAGAGGAGCAAAGTTAGAGAATACTTACCTGAAAGATGAACCAATCAAGACTTAATCTCTCCCTTGGACAAAGGGGATTTTAAAGAGGTTATTGTGGTTTTTAAGGATCACTAAGAAAGGCCAAATCAACTAAGACTTCTCCACAAGACTATATTCTCCAAATATAAACCCTAAACTAAGATTCCTTAAGTAGAATGGTGGAAGATCAAATTGTAAAGAAGCACAAGCAAATAATAAATCTTGTTCATCATTTAAATAATGATGAAATGATATTGTATATATAGGTAGATTTAATCATAAGCCTTTACAAAAAATTTGATCGATAGGGTCAACTCTATCGACCTAGTATAGTTATGGACAAAAACTCACTAGGTCACGGGCTAGGTTGGCCAAGAGCCAACCTAGATCCTAAAATTTTTTTACCCAAAATAGTACAAGGTTGACTCAGTCAATCTAGTAAATTGAATAGTCAAAAGAGGAATAAGGTGAGAAAAACAAGGATAGAAGGTTGTAAAATACTAGAGGAGTGTGCAAATGAGGAGTAATATCTTAGGGAATGGTTTTTATGAGCTAATTGGATTGGTAGTAAGTGGAAATAAAGGAAAACAATCCTTGGAAGCACCAATGGTCTACCCACCCATTTTTTTGTGAACCCTTTAAGGCATGCACTCATAGATATTGATTCTCGATGGTTCTTACAAGATAAAAATCATCAATATTTGATAAAAAGTTAAAAATATTATGTGTATACAATAAATATTTTTTAGAGTTTCTTATTGGTTTGATTGGTGTTAATATTCTAAAGGGTCAGAAGATTTTTATGATGGATCCCAAACTAAATGTGTTTAAGGACTTGCATATTTTAGATTCTAGGTTTCATGAAGTTGGGTGTGTGGCTAGCTTTGAACTCTTGGTTGAAGAGAAGACTCATTGTGTGGGTTTTAATGATATTCAAGAGGGTTTTCTTGTTTCAAATAAATTTCATAGTTTGATGGATTTAGATAAAGAGGAAATTTAATATAGATTTAATTTCCTTATTGAAGAAGTAAACACAGTGTGTAAAGATCCTTTTTCTGGGATGGATTCTTTCATAAATGAATAGCTCCAAGATAAGATTATGTCTGAGTCTTTTAATATTATTTTTGGTGTTTTGTCTTCACCATATTCTAGTAGATAGTCCTTAGGCAAGGAAATGAGTTTAAATAAATTTAAGTAGAAAGGAATTCTTAATTTTCCTAATGTTGGTTCTTTTAAGAAGGTGGGTAAACTAACACAACCTAAAACCTACATAAAAAAAGATTGATAAGGATATTATTGATGGTGTACAAACTACCTTCTCTCTTAGATCATCTAAGTAACCCTTTTGTCATGGTAAATGAAGATAATTAGTTGGAATATTTGGGGCATAAATCATGTTAATAAGCATAATTTGTTGAAGGAATTATGTTTGAATAATAAGCCTTGTGTTTTAGTTATTCAAAATACTGATATGAATTAAGAAATGTTGAAAGATGCTAAGAGGATGATTTAAAAAGAGGCTAAAGTGGAAAGTGCAAGTTATATATGTGTTTCAAGAGGAATTTGTGATTTTTATAATGATTATTTACTGAAGGGTGAAGTTTTGATTAGAAATAATCATCAGTTAGCTTTTATTTATTTTTATCATTCTCATAATTTCTTTTAGATTCTTTCAAATGTTTATGCACCGAATAATTATACTACTAGATGAAGATTATGGAATGACTTAAGTATGTTTAGATTTATTTTCGAGAAAATGTATTGGATGGTGGTTGGATATTTGAGTACACCTCTTAATCCTAGGGAAATGTTGGGTGGTATTCAGGATTATAATGAGAGCATAGATGATCTTGCAATTTTCATTTCTAGTGATGATATTTTAGATGTTAAAAGTCTCTTATTTTACCTCATTGAATAGATGTGTTGGAATTAATCTTATTCAATCACATATTGATCATGTTATAATTTTAGCTGATTATTTTATATCAATTGAAATTTGCTTATCCTCTCTTCCAAAAATAGGGTTTGATCATAATCCTCTTATTAATTTGGATGACAAAATTAAAAATTTCCATTTTCAAACTTTTATCAATTACTAACACTCTTTATCTTGCAAGAAACTATAGAGTCTCAATCTATTTGAGTGCATGCCTTGAGGGGTGTACTAAAAAGGGGGTGGGAAAATCATTAGTTCTTCACAAGATTTTTATCCCCTGTGCCACATGTTATCTACACACTTATCTCCTAAAAACCATTCCCCTAAGTTTGTTCTTCTCTCTTGTATACTCTTCTGATATTTTACCACCTTATGTACCCATTTTCCTAACCTAAAACCCCTTTTGATGATTTAGAGTACTACATTGACTAGGTTGACTTTATACTCTTATTGGTGAAACTCATTTAGGGTTTAGGTTGGCTCTTGGCCAACTTAGACCGTAACCTAGTGAGTTTTTGTCAATAACAATACTAGGTCAATTAGGTTGACCTTGTTAGCCAAATTTTTTGGAAGGGCTTAGGTTTAAATCCACCTATATAGACAAGATCAATTCACCATTATTTAGAGAATAAAAGAATAAGTAAGAACCAGTGTGCATCTACTTATCCACCATTCTACTTGAAGAGCAAGCTTAGGGTTTTGTACTTTCTTTGTAGATATGTATCTTATCTTGTGGAGAAGTATTTTGGATTTTTTTATAGGTTGTGTAGCCTAGATATAATTTATCCTTGTCATCCTTACATACCATAACAACCTCTTAAGAATCACCTTGTCCAAGGGAGAGATTGAGGCTCAGTGGGCTCATCTTCAAAAGTAAGTATTCCTAACTTTGTTCCTCCTTTGTAAGAGTAGATAGATATGTCTTTGTAATTCTCTTCCATGCATTAGGATTCAATACACATTGACATGATTATATGTCTTCTATGCATGTTTAATTTTGGTTTTTATTCCACCCACTTTATGCCACAATCTTTGGTGAGCACTAGATTAGACTTTTACTTTACTTGTTATTGGTATAGTGAATATGAAAACATAGGGGTTAGTTAGGGTTATTACATGATTTTGCTTGACTAGAAGCTTTGGAAACCTCTCTAGTATTTTTTTTGTGATAATATATCCCCTAATTAGGTCTAGTAGATCCACATATTGGTCATGTTCCTGATTATCTAATGTATCCCCAATGAAAAGTGTAAGTGTGATCTATCTTGTTTGAGATATGATAGATTTATATATCTAATGCATTTTTAATTTCATACATTATGGTAAACGTAACATCAATCTAACCCTTGCTATTTTGATTTCACATTTTTTATTTTCTATCATTTTATTTATTTATTTTATTATATTTTTGATACTAGGTCGATAGGGCTAGTATAGTTTCTAACTTTTATGCATAGGTTCAACACACAGTTGGATCAAAAATGAATTTGTTATTTTTTTTATAGGAATTCATTAGATACATGTTATTGGGTTGAATAGGTTAACACAATACTCTTATTAACTTCTAGAAAACATACTAGGTTAACTAGGATGGTATATTACTCTTAAAGGCTTCTAGAAAACATACTAGGTTGCCTAGGCTGGTATAGTCATCTTGATAGGTTTTAACAAATAAGAAATTTTAGAACTAGGTCAACCCAGTCGACACAGTTAGCATAATTTGAAAGTAACATTCAAGGTAATTCAATAAGAAACTCACATTCCTCTACATCTTCCAACCCACCAAGGTCCCTTTCTCTCTCTCTCTCTTTCATTTTAGTTTTTATAATTTTATTTTACATAGTTTGCAATATTTAAAACTACCATCATATAATAAACTAGGTTGACCTAGCCGACTTAATTTTGTATTCTATCTTTTATCTAAAATATTAGGTTGACATTATAGATATATTTCTTAAATACCCTTGCTTTTGAATTATAGTAGTGACATTTTTGACTCTATTCTATAATGTTTGCATACATTGTCATCTGAAACAACACTATACTATGTTTCAAATTGGAAATTGACAAATATATGCTATTAATTACTTCACATTTTCACTTTTAGTTGTTTGCATGCTTACATTAGATCACATAGTCTAATTAGGTGGTTTTTCAATATACCATTTAGTAGCACTATTTTTTTTCTTTCACACACTACCAAATCACACAATTTCAAAATGTATTTAAACATTTGTCTACCCAAGGCCTACCTACTTGGATTTTATCACTAAGGGGGAAGCTGACTTGGTTTTCTAATCAATTATAAACACATGGTTAATGGTATTTATTGGAAAATCACCTGACACCTTTATCACTGTGGGATTATGAAGTGATGGGGTAGGCCCTAATACCAAGCCAATACCATTGCCAACACAAATCCTTTTTAGCCTAAACATCCTAAAATCATCCATAGATTTCTTTCTAGTTCCCTAATTTCAGCCAAATTTTATATCACACTTAAAATAAAATTTTATAAATATAAAAAAATTTAGGATAACCATTTAGGTAGAATTTAATTTTTAGTTGACTTCTTGCTCTTTGTTTATTGTATGTTGTATTGTAAAAACTTGCATTGGTTAGTGTTGGTGCAAGGTTATATGTTGTGTGCTTTAATTGGATCATTCTCATTGACCTAATTGATTTTGATCCTTCCATTTCTTGATTTCAAGTACATTGAAATTTTTTTCCCTATTTTTAATACATTATCATTCTATTTGACACAATATCTTATAGACTATTTATTTTCCCTACCTACAGTATTGAGTTAACTTAGTCTACCCAATATTTATTTCTACCTCTCAGGATACAGTACTAAGTCAACCTTATCAAATTTGTATCCTTATTAGGCTATTTTATATCTTAGGTTATAGTAATAGGTCAACCCTATCAACTTTGTATCCTTATTCAATTAGTTTTTAGATCCTATCTCTAGTACTAGGTCGACCTAGTTGCTTATGTACTCTTATATGTCCCTATGTATTTATTTGATTGTACATCATCTTTGCCTTTCCTAATCTCCCTCCTTCATCATGAAATCCCTATTTAAAGACAACACTAAGTTGAATTCACCAGATATGATGAGTCTTACCAACCCTAATAGGTTCCTACCATAAGCATCTTGTGGATTATATCCTGGTGAAAGCAATGTTCATATATCTACTCACACAATAAACAATGGGACCCATCCTCATTATTATTCACTTAAAAATCATCTCTTCTCACTTAAAGATCAACTTGAATTAGAGTATACACTAGAAATGCTCTTCTTCATCTCTGAGTTTCCTCAACATTGAGGAAAGGATCCTTCTAATATTTACCAACTCATGAAAAGTGGTCAAGTTTAGGAACCTGATTCACCTTCTCCCACATTCTCACATAGATTCGGGGATATTGGATTCTTTTCTTCCCAGCCTCTTCTCCCTTTTTTGACCCTTTCTCATACCATGCCTCGTATCTCTATTAACATGGTAAGTTATACATCTAGTGGGCCTCTTCCAAGACCTATTCTTCTTAATTATTCCACTAGTGCATCATTTGATACCCCTGATAATCATGCTTCTAGTTTTATTCCTTCTCATCCCTATACTAGTCTATCTTTTTTCACACAAGAAAATTATGCCACTAGTGCCTCACATATCAATAGTTATTTTTGAGTTCCTACCAACACTCATAGTGATACCCAAGCCACTCCTACCAATTATAATACTTTAAATAATGTTAACAATGCAACTCAAATCCATCAAATCCTACTAAAAACTCTTAATCAAATGAATGCTTTTCAATCTAACAATGTAAATAAAATGATGTAAATACAAAATCATCGTATCCATCTTCAAACCCTCATATCCATCTTCAAACCCACCCTCAATAGATTCCATGGGGCACACATAATCAAAATGTTCCCCCATTTATTCTTAGGGATTCCCATGGTAATTTTATCCTTCAACCTTCACTTATCAACAAAATAATCAGGCATATCTAAAATGGGCCTCTTACATCTCAAATTGATAATATTGATATAGGAGGTATCACCCCTACCATTTCTTATAATGGTTCAACCGATCCTACTCTTCACTTATTTTTTTTTGAAAATCTATATAAAGACTAGGTCAAATTAAATACCTTTTCTACTACTAAGATATTAGCCAAAACTCACAAGTGATTCTTTAGATTGGTAAAACCAACTTAAAATTCATTCTATTACTAGTTTTGAATATTTAGTAAATGTTCTAGTCCAAAGTTCCAAACTAGTAATCTTCTTGAGAATACCTTCATCCATTTTATAAATTGTAAGCAACTTAAAACCAAAACTGATCAAGATTTTTTTAAATGATGGAAGACCTTATCTAAACATTTTGAAAAAAATATGGTAGATGACAACCTTTTTAATCTCTTTACCAATTCTATTTTTCCCAATTTACAATATCAAGTCCAAGCTCTCTCTTCACGTACTTTGGAGGCTATTAACCAAGTTAAAAATCAATATTTCCTTATGTGTCAATTCAATCCATCCTAACCTTATACAAGTACTCACATTTTACTTAAGAAAAATAATCATCATTTTACCAATGGTGGTGTCATGGAATCTTATGATACCATTCACACTATTCAAGATGTTGTTCCTACTCAATATTTAGAATAAGCTTCCCCTCCTAACCACATCACCAATCCTCATTTCTCTTCAACCAATAACCTCAATGTTCACAAACCTTTATCCTTAGCATAATTACTAAAATGTCTACTAAGGCCTCTCCCACAATAACTTGATCCTACATGTCCTATGAAATCATGGTATGATCCCAATAAATTTTATTGGTTTCATGCTAGTTGGGGTCATTCTCATGAGACCTGTAGGAAGCTTTATAATTTGGCTATGGATTTCCTTCTTGGTCCCAATTTTTACCATGAATCCATAATTCATCAATGTCAATAAACATATGACATTGTTTTAAAATACCATAAAACACAAACTAAATCTCAAGCTTTGAATCAAGCTAATGCTCATTTGGTTATCTATAAAGATCCTCTTCTAAATCACTAAGATACCTAATACAATCCCACCCCTTCTACCAATAATGTTGACAGTATTATTGACCTAAATATTGAAGATAATGTGGTCAATATGACTAATATGTGAATGGTGGTTGCTTTAACTAATCCTCAACCCATCTACACTGCTCCATTGTCACACACATTTCATGTTATCCAAGATTATTATCCAACTCACTTAAATGAGTTGGGTCAAGATGACCTTATATCTTTTGATGAACCAATTACAATACTTCCCCTGGATAACACTTTATATACCATTTATACCATCCCCCCATCTTATTTATCTATGACCAATGATACATAAGCTTTTCTTAACACTTATTCTAATCTATCCTAAACCACACCTACACCAACTGCTCCATATTCTCAACATAATCTACAAACTTGTCCTCCTATTAAACCTTCTACCTCTTATCAACATAGATTCACATGTATGTAGGATCCTCCTTTTGAGGACCTCCTTCAACACTATGCACCTCTTTCCAATAATATCCTTATGGGTTATGATGAGTGGGATATTATTACGAAACTCACTAATACACCATCTCAAATCCCATTTCTTGAACTTATAAGGACATCTCCATGTCATTGTAACTATATCATGTAGATTTTGTTCAAAATGAACATCTCTCATCTTCCCCTAGTAGGATATGAATCCACCTTATATGGATTAGAAGATAACATGTTAAAATAGTGTGAAGAGATGCCCATACATATTAATGAAACAATAGACACTTCTCTTTCCCTCAAATTCCCCATTGTTTCTATGATTCCCAATGAGATTATGCTTCATTTGGATGAACCTCCTCTAATCATTAATGTCTAAATTGGTGATATACAAGTCAAGTGTGACTTGATTAACAAGGGTTATAACACTTGTGTTGCCTCTCTTGATTTTATTAGAAACCTTGGATATTTTGAATGCAATCTTAAGTCCACATGAAACACATGTCAAGGATATAACTAAAGGTAAATGCCACTTTTAGGCTTCGTGTTCCTCCCCATTACCATCCCACCTATCACCATTCACGTGAAGGTGATGATATTAAATTTCCCTCTTTCTTATAACAATTTTATTGGTAGGCCATGGACTCAAAGTATGAGATCAATTGCGTCTTCCACTTAGTAATGCATCAAATTTACTCATAATGGAGCCATCTATAGGATTTAGGGTGACACTAATCCTTAGAATTTCAAACAATTCCAAGACTAGTATATTCAAGATTCCTACCCTTGAACCCTTTCCAAACATCTCATTTTGTGAATATCAATGATTTAAATTTTTGGTCAATTCCACTTGAGGTTACAATGGTTATCCCAAACTCATTAGGAATATCCCCCCTAACCTCCACAATTTTGATGATGATAAGCCTAATGAGATCAATCTCAAGATAAAAACTTCCAATATCTCACCTCATCTCATCTCTCAACTTCCCACTTCTTTTCAACCTTGTAATTTTCAACCACCTTATGATGACATCCCCATTGTCTTAATTAAGACTCAACATTCCCTTCATCACACCACATCAGATGATAAAATCATCCCTACCTATACCATTAATCTTCATACACCTAAATATGATGATGGTTATACCTTAGATGATCCATTCTTGTGAGGTATAGTTCAGGCTTGAGATGCTAATATTATTCATTATCATTCCTCTTTGCTTTAGTATTTTAGTATATCTTCCCATATTCCATCTTATATCATTCCTAATTCTATTATTTTTCCTCTTTATTCCAAGGTAGAGATGGTGAAAACACCTCCAATTTTTGAATAACCTCATAAGATTATGCTTATGGATTGTGCTATGACTAGTCCTTATTTATTTTCTAGATACCATGACTCCTATAGCTTACTTATCCTTGAGATGTGTGTGACTTTATTTTAGCCTTCTGTAGACCTTGTTCCTCCTTCAATAGAGCCCAGTTCAGATCCCATTCCTACTCCCTCCATAGCCAAGCCTTTTCTTATTTTTGATCCTATTACTCCTTAAATTGAGCCTCATTTAATATCTCCACCAAACCCACCTTCTCTTGGTGATGGTTTGCTCCCTTTACCATAGTTAGTTCCTTCATCTATCTAACGGGCCGATCAACCTTATTATGACATTCATAAAGTTGTCAGTCATTAGACTAGATATTATTCCCTATATAAAGCTCCTTCAACTTCTATTAAACCTCTTCCTATGAATACACCTACCAAGAATACTCACAGGTGTATCTATTACTTCCATGACATAGATAACCATTCATCTACGCATTATCATAAGCTATGATAATATATTTACACTTTGTGTCCTACCACTACTTAGCCCTCAAATAAGGCTTTACCTCCCCTAAAAATATTACCTAGGTATCTTCCTAAGTATGGAGAGGTATATTATCTCTGGCACCAATGTGGCACACATCACACTGATAGTTACCATATCCTTCAACAACATCTTAAGGATCACCTCCTGACCATTCCTTCACCTTCTACCATTCCTCCCATAGGTCATTATATCAATAAGGATCCCATTCTTCCCCCATGGTTCCACCTCTTATGGTTCCATCTCCTCTTGTGGTCCCTTCTTCACCAATTATACCTCCACCCATGAATCCCTTACCCATGTAACTTCCCTCACCCATGGATCCCTCACCCATGGATCCTTGTCCACCCATGATTCCCTCACCTATGACACCTTCCCCACTAGTGACCCATTTATCTCTTATAGAAACCATGCCAATGCATTATCCTAAGCATCCCATAAATTATACTACTCATCAACATGATCCTTCAAGCATTCATACATTTTTTATCAAGGAGATTCAATGTGAAGTATTGTCTAAACTTTCACTGAATATTGATGAGACATTAGCTAAAGTTTGAGTTTAACTTTTTAGATATTTATTAGATGTTATGGATAATGTATGTGGCCAAATATAGTAGTACTTATAAACAATGAATGATGTTCTTACATTTTCATTTGGATTGGACATGTGATCCAACTTTACATTTAACTATTTTATATCATTTGACATTTTTTCAAATTTTTATCTATCTTACATGGTGAATTTGGTTTTGCACTTTATAGTATGTATGATCTTATTTTGGTCTCTTATGGCTTTCTTTCTCCATAATTACACTATTTTTCTTCTTGATTCAATTTATTATGATTCCCTTGTTATTTTTCATGATTTTTTGCTATCTTATCTCTATAAACATAGATAATAGTTATTGTGACTTGGTTATACAAACCTTTCTCCCTTTAGTCATTTCTTCTATACCATGTGATTAGTTCACAAATAATTCATCTCATTATAATATCCTTTCACTGGTCCACTTTGGATCTCCTTTTATTACCTTTTATTCCATTTCACAAACTAAGCATATACATGGTTGAGACTTGAGATAACATGTTGGTTCATAGTTAAGCTTAAGTGTTCTAGTCAGTCTTATCTTTGGATACTTAGCTTCCTTTAGCCAAATCCTAAAGATTAGTCATGTGTATCACTCTATCTATCATGATTGGTCATTCAAATTCCATATGGAGGAGGAATCTTAAAGTCCATAAAAACATTCAAAAGCCAAATCATTTAAATTTCAATGATCTAAAAGGTAACATTTAAAATTCTCAAAAGTCAAATCACACTAAAAGATGTGATTCCAAGCACATCTCCTTTTTCTAATCGAAGCTCAAAATCCATAGTTGGCCTCATGATAAGGTTGAGGTCCATTTGGGTGTAGTAGGCTAGTAGATTATAAAATGAGAACAAAAAAATATTTTAGTACTACCTAATTTCTAATGCAAGTACCCAATATTCACAATAGACCAACGACTCTATAAGGGGTCCTGAGAAATAGGGAACACATCATGGGAAGGTTGGTACATTTGATTTTTTATTTTAAAACACTACCTATATGAGTTGATCTTAGTATCATAGTTATTTATCTACATAGATTTATGTCTATAGTAAATGGGTATCCTTTGTATATATATGCTCACTAGTCACTTAGTGTCTTCTCATGTCCTTAGTGTGCCTCATGTATTATAAATTCTTCTCATAAGATGCCTATGTTATTATTTTTACATTCCATTTTTGATTCCTTAAAATCCTAATATTTGCCCTTGAGAAATATTTTTTTGTTCACTAGTCACTCCCATAGGGATTCCAATTGTGAGTTGTATTGTAAGACCATGGATAGGACCTGGCCTTCCTCACAAATTACCAATTTTTCACATTACCATTTTAAAACATCCCATATTATAATATTTTCACATTAATTCCACCTCATTGGTGTTTCTTTTATGACTTTCAATGTAAGACCATAGATAGGACCTGGCCTTCGTCACAAAATTTTTCAATATCTAAGTCACAACAAAATTACATGTGTCAAATATGAGATAAGATGTGATCAAATATGAGTTACACATCATTGGCATGATGCCCATATTGATTTAGTATGTTTTATTATTACTTCATTAATATTTCACAGTTATCTTCTTATTTTATGATTACATGTAAGAATCCAACCACTTTTCTTGAGTTTTTCATACTTCCTAACTTGAATTAATGTGATTAATTTAAGACCATTTTTTCCATTTTTGTTTATATTTTATACTTTCTAATGTGATTTGGTGTGGTTGATTGAATTAATTGATTTATTTTTATACCATTGTTATTTTATGTGTTTTCTATTTTATTACATTATTTTCATACTTCTCATCATGATTTAGAGTGATTTTGCTTTTTTTAATTTGGTGCCAAATCTTTGTCATGATTTAAAAACAAATTTTTTCCCCTCTTTTTAACCATTATTTGGCTTCTTATACTTAGTCATTTATTTCTATTACACATTTACCAATGTGAAATAGTGTGTAGTATATTTATTTTAGATTAATTATACTTTACCAAGTCTTTTTCACCTATTTCTTTTTAACCATGCATGTGTAGTACATAATTCTAGAAAAGAAAACACAACACATATATTTCCTATAGCATATACACCAAAATAAAAATACATGTGCCAGAAAGAAATATATCCATGCATCCATAGCCACAACCATAGTCTAAACACTGTAACTTTTTTGGCACAATATTATCACCATGTTATACCCAACAAGTTGGCACACACTTGGGTGCACTATCACAAGGCAATTCCAATGGACTAATCCCTTGGGCTTATGCCAGTTCCCCACCCAATGTTTATAGTTCAATCAAGGTTCAAACCTATGACCTAGTGGTCACTATTGTAATGGCTTATTGTTGAGGTATAACCATGGGGGAAACATTTTGTTACCTTTTAATTTACCACTTTTGTTTTATTATATTTATCCATATTTTGTTTTTATGAATTTCCCATCATGATATAGTGTTTAATACATTTTATGGTTGTTTATACTTTTCCAATTCATTTTTTTTAAAAAGACATGTGTATCACATAATTATATAAAAGAAAACAAACATCACATATTTCCCATAACATATACAACAAGATTAAAATACATGTGCTAGAAAATAAATACATCCATACATCCATCCATAAACAAAAAATACAACTCATAGACTAAGAAATGTCCATATCAATATATATATATATATATATATATATATATATATATATATATATATAACATAAGTTTGATATAATATAATACAAAATAAAATAGCTACAAATCTAAGTTTGTGATTCATTGTGTCTATCATGTGGCCAAGACATGATACACATGGATGCCTATGAATGAACCCTATGAATGGTACATTTTAATGAGGTTGTCTAGAATCTCAAGCCATCAACCTATCCCTATAGATTGGACACTTGGGACTTCACATGCCCAAGATCTATAATAATCACCATATGTGTGGCTTGATCTTATGTCAATGCGTACTAGGCTTGAGCCTCTCCCTCTGCTACTCCTATAGATGGCTTTGAACCATCTCCTCATGCCTAAATTTTTTGATTAACCTCCCTAACTAATCTAAACTAGCTAGCATAAGTTGGTATAAATGGTACCACAAGGTCTACCAAGGTAGATAAATTATAATGTGACAACACCCCATCTAAAATATCATGGTGTGAAACCACAATCATGTCTCTCCATCTAATCTCATCTATAAAAATACCTAAAAAATGAAAACCAAATATACATTAGATCTCATGTATATATATATATATATATATATATATATATCTTAAACCATCTATCTATACCAAATACATAAATGATAATGAAACTAGTGATCTATGTCAAAAAATTAATTAAAACATTTTTTACCAATGTCAGTGTCACTAACCATGATCTCCCCATTAGTGCAACCTTTGAGCACCTCCTCTATCGGTTGCCTCCATGCAAGTGTAAAACCTAGAGTCACTACCCATGCTCATCATGATCCCCTCCTTAGGTACATCTCCATTGACCAACTATGTCAAGTAACTACCATAAGATCTCCATGTAAAAATAATCAAACATATGTCCCCTCTCTTTAATAGTGGATCCATATCTTATGATCTTGATATGATTGCTATCACCCCTACTATGGCTCCAATATAACTTATCATACATCATCACCATTAACATACATAAATATAACATCCTCTACACTAGGCCTCACTACCTCTTACTATTGTTCCTGACCTACCCATGGTCTAACTCATTGAGGCCTAATAATAGGGATCTATGTAGGCACCCTTGTACCTCCTCTACCTATTTACTCTCTAACATACCATGTTAAATAAGTAGGTACTACTACAGGGGCTACTTGATGTGGTAGGCCTATTTGTTTGGGTGCAAGAGATACTAAATGTGGATCTACCCATGAAGTATAATGGATCATGATATGAACACATGATAAACCCATAGAAATAGTATCCCAAGTTGTCCATATGGCCACAATATCAATGTAAGGATACCATACTATCTGCCTTTATGTCATAGTATATAAATTTGGATATGGGCCATGACACACACTACTTGATAATTCCTCCATTTCACCATTTCAAGTAACATTTCATTGATCACATAAGAAAATCAAATTGAATGATACATAGGGAACCTCTCATAAATCCAAGTACTCAACAAAATTATGGGGATGATAGTCTTCTACCCCCAATTAAAATATGATACATATCATGCATGAGTTTCACCCAAATAATAAATCCTAGATAATATAATGCATCATACTCTAGGATAGATTGAAATAAGGATACCGTGTAGAGTGGTATCTTTCCATTTGAATTGTGACATATCACATGTGATATCATAAGTTCTAGCATGGTATTTTAGATATCTAGAATGATTGAGATATATACATCAAACAAGATAATCCACAACCTAGGGTAAATATTATTTGAACCTATCACATAATGGGATAGTTTTCACATCTCATCCCCTACCTTTGATTCATCACATATGATATGATTCCTTATAATGAAAAGTCCAAGCAAGGCATAGGCATCCTCTAAGCTGATACCCACCTCTATGGTATCCACCTCTAACTCCCATCATAAAGTGCTGGTTAGTTACTCCCATGCTAATAGGAGCATGACAACTAGATCAAAATTGAGTAGGATCCTCCTCATCTCTATGATGCCTTTAAATCCTAGGGAAACTAATCGAGATTGATTCATATTTAACAATCACTCTAGAAAGTCTAGTTGACATGATGCATCAACCAAATGCCAAAATATCTATCATCTCTATAAAATATTAAATAATAGAGAATTTATTAAATATCAATGTAATAATAATAAAATACATTCTTAAAAACTCTTAAAAATATAAAAATTTAACTACTTCATTAGCCTATTTTTTCTTATTTTTCCTTTTTCCCTACATAATCGACCCTTTTGATATTAAATCAACCCTGTCACCTTTTTACCATACCAATTCAACCCCCTACTATGTAATCAACCCATTAATATAGACAAAATCAACCTTATTTATAATAAATAATCCCTTTCCGATCCTTTACATATTAGATTGGCCCTCTACCACATAGTTGGCATCATTTAATAGACTATATCAACCCCTACTATGTACTACATAAGCTAGAATGTACTATGTCAACCATGTCTTATTTTATAATTGAGTTGTCCCTGTGTTACATAGTTGAACACCCCATAAATACTAAGTTCACCCTCTATTACATAATTGTAATTATTAAATCCTCTCACCTTTTCCAACTAAGTTGGTAGGTTTGACTATGTTCCAAAGTTGTGATAACTTTTTAGCCATTTACCATAAATGCCTTAGGCATCTATTGGTCCAAATATTTCCTACCTAATATCCCGTTTTACCCATAGTTTACCTAAAAATTTCCTAGTGTCATTTTTTGTATCTACATTTTTCCTAATATATAATTTTCTATATCTAGCTTAATTTTAATTAAAATTAATAAAAAAATTGAAATTAATGCACCACTTACTTCATGAGAAATATTTTTTTAGAATAGTAAAAATAAAAAATGAATTAATTTTCACCCTATTTATATTTACTATTGAAAATTATTTAACTATCAATTATTTACTAATAGATTCCATTTTTTTCTCGTAACTTTTTTATACTAGCTCTTTTTTTGAACTAAAAGATATTATGGAATCCTGACATTGTAGAGAATTGTTCCACATACTACATGTATATTTTACAAATTTTTTTTTTTTTTTCTAATTTTATAGGTTGGCCTATTATTCCCTACATTGTAAATATTTACATTTCTCACACTTTATTCCTACTCTATAGCACTAAGGTAAGTAAAGTTATGTATTTTTCAATTCTATCCTTTCATTTATCTTATTCACTTTTTATTATATTTTACTTAGTTCAACATTGTGTGTTTCTATGTTCTTTTCATGAACAACCATCCTAGGTTTCAACTATATGACACATGCTAAGCTTAGAGTGGGGCATATGTGTACACTTAATATTTTAAAACTTTATCAATTACTGATGCTTTCTATCTTGTAGGAACCCATTAATACTCAATCTCTCTAAGTGCATGCCTTAAAGGGTACACAAAGAAAAGGGCGGGAATACCATTGTATGCTCACAATATTTTTTCCCCCTATACCACCACTTAAAACCAACATAAAAATATCCTATATATTTACCTAAGCTTTGACACCTCTGTTACACACTCCTCTAAGTAATTTATAGCCCATATCTAAGCTAAAATCCCTTTTTGTCATTTATAGAAAAAAGTCACATGGGATGACCCTACTCTTATAAATAAACATGTTATAGGACTAGGTCGACCTAACCACCCTATTCTAGGACGTAACTACTTTATTTATTAAATAAATGGGTTGACTGGGCTGACTATGTCATCTAAAACTTCAGAAGGGTTCAAGGTTAGATCCATTTATATAAACACATCATTTTCACCATTTTCATTAGATAGAGATACAAATAATCATTTATTTATTTGTCTTCTAATCTACCATTTTAATTAAGGATACATTGCTTAGGGTTTCATAATTTCTTTTGAGATAAAAAACTTGTCTTGTAGGAAAAGTCTTTTGGATGCATAGGATAAGTTGTGTAGCCTAGAGTTGACATGTCTTTGTTATCCTTATGAACCACAACAACCTCTTTCGAAGAAACATTGGTTAAGGGAGTCTCAATGGGTTCATATTAAAGGTAAGTATTATTAAATCTTGATCTTATTTATTAGTAGATAGATTTACATTTGTTAGCTTATGAATATGTTTCTCTCTCCATGCATTAGGATTACCTCTACATTGATTGGAGTAAATTTTTTATGTGCATGTTTAATTTTATGTTTATTATCCCCATTTATGTCACATACTTTGGTGAGAACTATATTAGATTTAATTTACTTTGTTATTTACTTTGATAAGAAAACATAGGACCTAGCTAGGGTTATTATGTGGTGTTGCTTGACTAGAGGCTTTGGAGCCCTCTCTAGTGATATGATGTGGTAAAAGACCCTTTATTTAGGTCTAATGGATCCATATTGGTCATTCCCCTAATTTTATAAATGTACCAACAAATGGAAGGGCTAGTGTGATTTATCTTATCCAAACTAATATTGATTTATAGATCATCTTGAATTTCCCTTGTCATACATACTTGCATAACAATTTTGAGCTAGTTTGTGTTATTTGCATCTGATTTCTAATAAAGGGCCAAAATTCATGTGTGTGTGTGTGTAATTTTACTACTTGTTTGGGTCTTAAAACAAGTCTAAGATGGCCCTAAGTGGTTTTTTATTTTAAAATATATATGTTGGTGACAAAAGGTAGGAAAAGGAAAATATCACCCAAATTAAAACACTAGCAACATTGCCACTATTATCTAATTTATGGATCTAGTGTCTAAGTGGTAGACCCTAAGGCACTAGGGGCTAACATGCTAAATTGAGGGTCTAAATCTACTTTAGGGATGTTTATGTATGTGTGTGTCTCACACAAAGGTTGGATAAGTGTCTAAATAAGACCTAAGATAGGTCTAGGGCTAAGCTAGGGATGGGTGGTCTCAAATAACACTCTTATCTCTCAGCTATCATTTTTAGATTATTACATCCCTACCTTTATTATATAAATACAAAAATTTGAAATGACTAGGATAAAGTAAAAATAAGTGTACCTAGACTTACTTATGAGGCCAAGTGTATGAATTTGGATATAAGTTTGTGAATCATGCTCTATTGTGTATCTTATAAATTAAACATGCATATATAAGTCCTTACTTAAGATATGTCAAAAGTAAAAGACAAAAATGAGTAAAGAGATAAGAGAGAGGAAAATAATGAATACACCTCATTAGGTATGTGAACCAATGCATAAACCTGGTGACATTCTATGAGTGTGCATGTAGATGGTGAACAATTAATGAATAAATTAGATTGAGATGATGGCTTTCTCAATCCCCATATGTGGGTGTCTTAATAACTAAATCCAATTTTGATTCCATCATACCTACCCCTATTTAGTGGATCATGACTTGTAAATATATTGGATTGGAATGATAACTTATCTAACCCTTTAATGTAGTTGGATTAAGAACTCAAGTAGACTATAATTCTAGCATTGCCTACCCATTTTTAGTGCATGCATCTAAAATTAAAACTATGTCATGTAATTTAAATTAGATAAGATGGCTCTGGGCCACTCAAAAATGCTAAATGTAAAATGGCTTTGGGACACTTAAGAATATAAGATGGATCTAGACCACTCAGGAATATAAGACAACTCTAGGCCACTTAGGAATGCCAACTGCTATAGATGGAGTAAGGCATCAATCTAGTATATAAATTAGAACATGGTTTCTAGTGTGTATAACATAGAGAATGACATGGAGTTTTTCAATCCATATGATCAACTAGTGTATAAGTGAGCATACAAAAATAATGTTCCACGTACATAACCCTAAATATGATATCTAAGTATATGCATTATCGGTTGAGTTATAATAATATGTATTTGAGTATCTAAAATCAAAAGAGGAATTATTACCATACATTATGCCCCTAATCTAAGTAGACTGGTAAGATCTATGCTAAACTAAGAAAAATTGGTAATCTATAATTAACCATGTGAAAAATTGGACTATACCTATTATAATTTTTTCTCTAATTTAGAATCTTATAAAACTAAGGCTATTAGAAAACAGCACTAGTGGCACTAGTATCCCACTTTGGGAAATAATGTCATTTGTAATAATTTTTGTGCAACTGAAACTGTTCTCTATGTGACTATTTGCCATTATGTTTGATTGAAAATGTTTTCTCTATTTTGTGCCTATGTGTTAAAAATTGTACTCTGAGTGAATTTAGATAGCTTGATCTCTGTGACAAACCTATATGAATTCCCCTTATTTTTAGAGGATTTTTTGAACCTATGAAAGAACTATCCTCAAAAGAAAAATATTGCATGATATGTGTTAGCTGAACATATATGATATCTATGTAATAAAACAATATAATGTGGATACATGACATCAAAATGTAAGATAATCTAAGCATAAGTTTGTAATGTACAATGTTTGTTAGATATAACATTCCAAAGGCTACCAAGATAGATATAATAATGTATATGAGTAGAAAATATGAGTAATAAATTGAGTATCTACCTTGGGGTATGGGGCATGATGTCTATCAAGGCACCCAAGGAGGAAGGGGAGATGCATGAGGTCCCTCATGAAATCTAAAACTAGATTTTTCAATAAGAAAGAGACAAGTGTCATGTCCATGACGCATAGCTAACATCATACATACAAAACACATGAGGCACATAAAGTAGGCTAAGGGGTCATAATACAAGGGACTTGGGCATATCTCACTAAATTTAAGAAATAAATACATACAAGGACATGTTAAAATGTCCACATACACACTCAAAAATGTAGTGCTTATAAAATATAAAAAATGTAAACATGGAGATGCATACAATATATAATTTGTATTTTCTAAGTAAATATTTAATTTTTTTTGACATATTATAATGCTTTTGAGTTTTCTTAGATATAAGCTATGTACAAGTAAATGATATAAATAAATAAGATAATTTAAAACTGAAGTATAATGTTTCTATAGACCCAAGAGCACATCCATTGAATGTGGATAATCAAATAGTAGATATAGTGGGAGGTAATTCAATGTTAGCTACTGAATCTATCCAAACTCAAATAAGTCCTCATCATTATGATCATCATACCATGGTGTTTATATCAGTGTACTTAATCTTGGTGTTATTCTAGATTGTGTGCATTTGAATATCATGCTCTTCTACTATGTAATATGCCTCCCATGTAGTCCCAAGTTAAACCACATTAGATCATAGAGTATCTATATGAAACCTATGGTTCTCATCTGTGCCATCATATATAATACATACTATGTCCCTCATTCCTACTTGTCAAACATTTATATGATTGATCAACTATGGAATCTATTGCTTATAACCATGTACTACCAAGTGTAACATATATATGATTGTTTGTGCTCATGACAATGAATAATCTATTAGCCACCTTAAGGCCACATGAAACTAGTAGTGTGATATGTCTTATGGAATCCTGATAATGTATGGTATGTTGTATCTCACTCTCTTAATATCCTATGTGTTTTAAAAATTCCAAAGTTTAAGTATTAGGATTAGAATCCTCATCTATAGTGACATGGGGGTGTATCTATCCTTAGAAAATACGGATAATCAATGAATCATTCCATGAGTATTTATGTTGATGATGAGTCTATTTTGGTGCATGTACCAATGGATGTGGAACCTGTGTAATATAAATAATGCCCTAAATCTTGAACTTATTCAAATTTTTCTCTAATGATAATCATGTATCTGTATCATGTCTTTAAAGCCTATGAAAATGACAAAATTATATACCATCTTGCTATGACAATCCACTGATGGATCTATGATGAACTATGGGTAATGTCATTAACCCTCTATCAAGTAATATCTATAGGATCTAATGTGGTCTATCCTATGAACTACCTTATTTAATTTCTATAACTGGGTCAATGTCCATAGATGTAACCATATGTAATAATTGAATGGATAGATCTACCTTTAACTATAACTGAGTGGGTGGCCCTATAGATGCAGGCCTATGAACTAGTGGTGTTGCTAGTGTGGAAAATGGCATGAGTGTCTTAGAATCATATATGTACTCTCCATGACCAAATGGTGTGAAGATCAAACCACATAAGTATTCAAAAATGTCAATGGATATTGGATCATCCTCTATGGTGTCCTGAGAATATATATTAGAGTTAGAAATGTATACTTCCTTTGAATTAACAAGTAATAGTAATTCTATGTGAGAATCCCATCATCCACCATGGGTGGGGATAACTATACTATAGGAGGGTCCTCCTCCATAATGGGTGAAGGTAACTATGTTACATGAAGATATGGAATTAGTATAGGAATAATGGTTCTATATTACCCAACCTCATGTGTATGCATCTATTTGCTCAAAACATTGTGAGGTGGGGAATATATAATAACATGAGGTGTTGCATCTAAAGATGTATTCAGGTTGGTAGGCTTGGTGAATCTAAAATATCTAAATGGTTTGTTATCTATTAAATAAGTGTAAAAGTATCCATAATTTAAAAAAATTATGCATATGTGTAAGGTAGAGGATTTAACCTCCGTATCATGCATCCAAGGTCTTCCAAGTAATAGGTTATAGTGAAAATGATTAGGCATCACTTGAAACTATACAAGAAGGGTTTTTGTCCCAACTATAATATACAATGTAATAAAACCCAATGTTTTTTTAGGAATGTCATAAAAACCTTTGATGTTCTTATATGTCTTATTAATGGATTCTATATTAACCCACATAGTTTATATAATTATGATTTTGCATATGTTAAGTCCTAAACCACTATCAATTGGAGCTCATTTAATAGTGGTGATATTGATTTGTGACTGAATGAAGAGTAGTTGATTCTGATCAATAACTGACTGTGAAGGAAAATACTCATTAGAGAAATATATAACATCCTTAATGTCATTTATAGTGTTCATTACAGATGCAAAGTAAGTTGGATCTATGTCATGAGGAAAAGATGTATGATTGAGTGTTTGAAAAGAATATTTTTGAAAATAGTTGCATGTTGAAGTAATTCCAATATGGAGATCTTAACTTGTGTGTTTCTTAATAGATACACAATATTAAATGTCCTATATTGATACCAAGGTATCATTGTAGTATGTTGGGGATGAGAAGGGATAGTGGGATTAAACTATTCCTATATAGGTTAAGGAGTCATCATGTTCTATCTAGTAACAACTCTAATTGTATGTTGTACTATTTGCTAAGGGAAAGTATTAGAGGCAAGATGGGAGAGAAGGTAATCAACTAGTCTAGGTGAAGGTGGAAAAAAATGAGTCCTTTAAGATCTATGTCATTGAGTAGTAACTGGGGGTAACTCAAAGTGAGCTATACAATAATGGTACACATAGAAGTGGGACTCAAGAGAGGGTGGACCAATGTGTGTAATAAAATGAGTGCTAATAAGATCCATGAGAGGAGTGACATACGTGGGAATATTTATACAAATGGTGGGTAATAATAATGTAATAAAAACCATGATAATTTGTACCAAAAAGTATAAAATGGTATTCATCATGATAATAATGATAGACTGCAAACTAAAAACTAAGTATATTCTATAAATAAGAAGGGAAACCCTAATGGTGCACTAGGTTTTGAAATAATGTGCTCAAAGTAAGTTATGTTTACCAAATGATTTAACTTTTAAGGGTTATGGAGTTAAATCCATGGGTTGTTAAAGGGTCTGAGTACATTAAATCAAGGTATAAAATATGTGATAAATAAATTCACTAATTTTTCAAATAACTGAGCTAAACTAACCTTTCTAAAAATATCAATACATGATGTAAATAAGTAATCAACTAGAAATTGAGTGAGATAGAATATATAAAGGCTACAAACTAGGATTGAAATTGATCTGAGTGTCATGGAATGGATCCAAGTGTTAGAAATCTCCTTAGATTGTAGTGCCCTAACTACATAGTAGTTTCAAGGGTGCTAGTGTCCTCCTTTTAGCATTAGTATCATATGTGCATAACTAATTTGAGATTTTGAGTGCACCTATGTTTGAGTCTTTGAATCCTATTCCCATGAATAAAAGTTATGGTTCTTTGTAAGTGACTTGTTTTAACTAATTTTATATGTAAACCCTAGACCTCCATGTTATTAGGGAATCCAATTGGCACAAGTATTAAAGTTTGATATTAGTGGGGTAGGATGGACATCCTCAACACCTTACTATGATGAGAGTTACTTACATACCAATATTTTGAGGAGGGTTCAAGCATGATGTAGTTCCGCACACCTAAGTTCTGGTGTAAGTGCAAGTGAATCTAGTATTAATGATAATTTGAGTACTTTGAGTGTGATTGAGACTAAAAATTTGAGTAATCTAAACATACAAATGCTATAGATGGATATATGTAGAAGTAGGGCATAATAGGGATTAATAACCTTGATTGTACACAACTTGTTCAGAGTTAGTTCATGTTATTTGAATTTGATTTTCACTTGATGAATAAAGGGCCAAAATTCATGTGTATATACTATTTTAATTCTTATTCATGTTTTAAAAGAGGTCTTGGCTAACCCTAGGTCTTGTTGATTTTAAAGGATATCTATTGGTTATAAAAGGTGAGAAAATGGTAATAACTCCCAAATTGGGACACTAATACCATTGGCACTATTGTCCAAGTTATGGCATTAATTTTTAGGTGGTAGAACCTGAGGCACTAGTGGCCATGATGCTAAAGTGAAGGTTTGGGAATAATTTAGGGATGCTTATGGATGTGTGTGGCCTACATTAAGGTTGTATAAGTGTTTAAAATAGGCCCTAAGATATGTCTAGGGATAAACTAGGGATGGGTGGTCTCAAGTAACACTCTTATCACTCAAGTGTCAATTTTAGATGATTCTAACCTCCTAGACTAAGGGGTGATCTTAGTATAACCTTAATGTGAATTCACTAGGCATATTGAAACTCATGAAAGGATGACAATTATGATGAAAGATATTATGAACTTAAACATACTCAATGATGAAAAAAAGGGCCACTGAAAAGGTTAATAATATCTTTGGGTAATCTAAGTTGTAATTAACTATCAGTACTATTTATACGTAGTGGAACCAACCCACACCATATTTCATAATCATCCCCATTTTTGAGAAAAATATCCATCATATTCATATAAATTTTATAATTTTCACAAAAAACAAAAATTCTAGAACTATATCATTTAAAAAAAATGTATTTATGCTTGACAATGTATAGAAATAGATCATCTCAATATAAAAAAATAAAATATTAAAAAAATCCATAATCAAGACCTAAAATTGACATGATTACTAGTTTTCACTATTTCCATATATTATCTATCACGTATTTCATAAATGGGATATTATTTAAATACACACATGTATTTAATGGTATTTGAGTGCTATGTAAGACATATTACACATATAAAAAACATATGTTGGTTGTCACTCTAGCCAGTGGCCATACTGATACTAGGGTAATCTTGTTCCATAGGTTTCATTATTGTAGGATATATATTTATATGACCTTTGTACTATGTTGAGTCACATATATTGCTTACAAATGACTTATTAGTTACTCATTTCTTACATAGTGATACATGATATGCCATCATCCTATAATGTGACAATGATACATATATGGTGTAGACTAGTTCCCTATGTATGATCCATCGTTGTTGTTAAATTTTTACATGATATATTACTTAAGGTGTGATTGTTGTGTGTGGCCCATGGATTTTATTATTGTCATGTCCTTGATGTCCCTAATTTATGAAAATTTTTATGTCCTTATGAATGTATCATTTGTCTTTATTTTTTTGACATTTTATGCCATTTTTATGTGGTACTTGGCTTATGTGTGATACTAACACTTGCACTTTTTAGGATTGATAACATTGAGTGTTTCCATGATCCATATCACACACTTTTATCAAATATCCTTATAATACATGATTCATTTATATATCTATGTATGCATGCCACTGACATGCCATACAATCCATATACTACACACATTCCTTGATCTTTATATAAATTACTATGATTCATATTTTATACATGATCTTATATTTACACATGACATGTTATAGTTAAATCTTATTTTAAGATGAGTGAATTATAGGACATACCCCTAATCTCAAAAGGGGGTATTACAATAGGATTGCCATAAAGGATAAGCCTCTATGAGTATAAAATTGGAGTGGATTACACATTTCAAATATTCATATGGTTATATATCAAATTAGTTTATATACATGATAGATATTAGAACATTGATACAAATTAAATAGGAATATTCCATCTATATACACTCATTTTATATACATTTGAGCATAAATTCATACACACTTTTGTGAATTTTAATGGGTATATGCATAAAATTTATAGGAAGAAGATTAAAGGTTTTCACATACACATATATTTGAGATATAGGTTCTAAAATTCAACATATAGATGCACAACACTATATATCAGTTGGTACAAATTTAGGGGGCATGATACTGCTTCATTTACACATACATAACAATACAATTAAAATTAATGGAATTTTTTTGTCATTCCTTTTCACATTTATCAGGTCTAAAATCTCAATGAGGAAATAGACATAGGCCATTCTATTTTGATCATGCATTTTATTCCACATTGTGAAAAACTAGACAATAAAATTTGTCTACATGATGGGGGTATGAATGTTGTTCATTCCATCTATATCATCCATTTTTATTTTTACATAGATTTCAATTTATCAAACTAGATGGAAATATTAGAATTTAATCTATAAGCCATTTGTAGTGGTTGATTAATTTTTCAACAAATCTTGTCTGATTAGTTCCCTCATTTACCTAAGTAGTGATTTTTTTGAGTTAACATAGCCACATGGTTATCTATATTTTTCATTTATATTTATTTTAGTTATTAAATTTTGTAATTTTTCCCACGTTTGTGAGGGATGGGGCATAATTTCTTCCCAACTTAGGATCTTAGATAGACAAATTTAAGGCATAATTGATCCAACCCTCTAATGTTTCAATTTGATCCATGAATAATTATTCACAT